>CM010616.1:0-500000 GCA_003430845.1 Xanthoceras sorbifolium
TAGGTTAGAGTCTTTGTAATTTCCACAACTAAACACAGTCACTTGACTTTAACTTGTCCAAGACATTATAGCAATCTAAAATGGTGGATTATATGTGTAGATTAATAATAAACTAATCATCCATATATTTTGTATAATATTGTAGTTCAATAGTTTTTAAAATTATAATTGTTTGATATCAATTTCGTCTACTTCTTTTTTCTTTTTTTTTCTTTTTTTTTTAAATTTAAAACCTTACGTATTAGAGAACTACCGGAATTTACCGAGAGATTAAACTACATAAGTACAGTCCGAACATCTATTTTTATTTCGGAAGCCGTCTACTCACAATCACGGGAGGAGCTACTTCCAATATAAAGAGGGGTCTACCAACACAATTACGCTTTCTCGTCTATTTCTAGTTCCTATTCTATCTATCTGATTTATACTCTCATTAACTTGTATTATATCTGGCATTGTTATTTTATATATAAATATATAAAAGCTATACATATTGTCTTGAAATATATTTTCAAAAGCACATAATGCTTCTTTATTCTCGAAAAAAATATTTAATAAATAATCATCTACTAAGTACATATTAAAAAACAGATACACTCATAGCTCAAGTGGTTAGTGCATCTCCTTTTCACTTTAGTGGTAAGGATTCAATTCCTATCATATATATTTATCAATATATGCATCGTATGTATCACACTGATAAATATATACAATAAAATTTGAACCCTTACTGTTAAGATAAGAGGAAGGTGTACTAACTACTTAAGTGGTTGTGCTTACGGCCCTTTCTAAACAAACGTAAATGGTTGTGCTTAGGCCTTTCTAAACAAACGTAGAACTTAAAAAAGCTGTTTTGAAAAAAAGTATCCGTTCATTTCTTTCAATAAAGAATACTACTGAATATGAATATATGAAAGTACCTTTTTTAAGGATTACTTCTTACAAAAACGTTCCTATATTTATCTTAAAAATATAGAGAAGATAAATAAAAATAACAAATATAATAGAATATAATTGTCATGTAAAGAAAATATAACAACTATTGTAATAATCTCTAGTTCATACCTAAGGGCACTTACCTTTCGTAGTTGGAGCCTCACAAATTTCTTCAAACCATCAAAGTTTAAATCTTTATATGTACATATTGTTTCACTATTACACGGTAGACCTTTCATGTGTTAAGAGGGGTAAAAGCACAATTAGTGTGCTAGACCACTCTCAACATTTCTTTCATATTTGGAGTAGACGGCTCCCCATATTGAAAGTAAATATCCGGATCGTGTTAGTAAAAAAAAAAATAAACGGCTCCGTGCATCCAGAGTAAATGTTCGGGCCGTACTAGTAAGGAGTTTAATTTCAATAAGTTTTGATAGCCCTTTAACATATGAAGTGTCAGATCTAAAAAAAATCTCTAGTTCATAAAAAAAAAAAAACAATCATATTCCGTAATTAGACTTTTGTTTCAATGTCTTTGGAAAGTTTTGCATACTATACTTGTAAAGTTCATAAATTCAGCATAGTCATTTATGTTTTTAAAGTTATAGGTGGAATTTAAAACATGCAATTTTATAGTTTCTCTCATCACTCAAGTAATAAATGCACATTCTTTATCCATATTAGTAGTAGGGTTTAAATCTCACCATACTCATTTATTGGAATGTTTAGAAATTTTTTGCACATATTATGGAAGTAGATATATTCTGATTATTAAAATAAATATATGGACCATACATATAGTAACACACTAATTGTAAAGGAGATCGACAGAGACGAGGGTTTCATAAAGTCTAATCTCCAACAATGAAGATTATCTCTATAGAGACAATGGAGACCTCATATCCATTTGAAGGTCTGATCTCCATTGATGGATGTCTGATCTTCATTAATGGAGACCAAATTTGATTTTCATTATTCTGTTTTGATCAGGTCTGGTCTCCATTCTAGAGCCATCGTCTCTGTTGATTAGACTTGGTCTTAATCAATGATGAGGGAGGTTTGTGTCAGTTAACTATAAAGTTGTATATACAATTGAAAATACAAATCTCAGACAGATTGTGTATAAAATTTATTCAATTTTTAAAATATCTTATTTATTTTTTGAATTTTAATTATTATTAATTTGTTCTCTTTTAATTTTTAAATTTTAACAATAATTAATTGTGATTTTATTTATATTTTACTATTAAAATTTTTATTTTATTAATTAAATTGATATATTTATAATAATTTAGTAATTATAAAAGTTAAATATAAATATAAAAATTAAATTGAAATTTATGTACAGAAATAAAAAAAAAGAAAAAAAAAGAGGTACACTTGTCTCTCCATAAAGAACCGACTGTAGCCTCATTTGGAGATTCATTTATATATATATATATATAGGGGCAAGATCGCAGCACCTAAAAATTACACAAATTGTTACACAATTTATTGATCCTTAGATTACAATGAATTGAATGGTTGAGATACACTCATACTTTTAATTGCAATCACATTATTGCACTTTAAATAAATGTATTATCTCTCCTCTCTTATAATTAATAAATCATTTAATAATTATTTCTCTCTCTTTTATCTCTCTAATTACTATTTTCTTTCATATTTATCACCTGTATGAATTTATATTTATAAATTCATTTTTCTTTCTTTTCTCTCCCATGTAGTATTTTTTTTTTCATACTTATTTTTCTTACTCCTATTTAGAGTAAATTCATCCTCATAAATACAATTTTAATGTAGTCAATTCTTTTTTTATTCAAATACTCATCATAACTTGTTAGAAGAGCAATCATCATACCTTAATAAAAACATACAATATTTTATTTTTAAAATTTAAATTATAAATTTATAGAAATAAAAATGGATAAAATATTTATTTTTATTTTTTTTTTAAAGAGAAAAATTCATTATTAACTTGTATGTTTAGGAAAGTTCTTGCTTTTTAAAATTAAAAAATAGGTTTAGTTTAGCACTGATTTTAATTAAAATGGTATTTTTATAGTTATTTTATTTAACTAAATTAAAAATTAGTAAGATAATAGGATGAGAGTATAAAAATATGAGAAAAATATTAAAAATGAGAGATAAGAAAGAAAAATAATTAGTAAATATTTTATTAATTATGAGAGAGGAGAGAGAATAAAGTAAAGGAGAGAGAAAAAGCTAATATATTTAAAATGTATTAAAGTGATTATAATTAAAAGTACGAGTGTATCTCAACCATTCAATTCATTGTAATTTAAGGATCAATAAATTATCATAATTTATATAATTTTTAAGTGCTGCCGATCCTCTCCTATATATATATTTATATTTAATGAGAATTCTATTTTAAAGAACAAAACGACCGTAATAAACAGTAATTTCCATTATTAGAAAGTCCTCACATCTTGGGAATTGGGATCACAGGTGTTGTAACTTGTAAGTTGTAAGCACATCTCTCAACCGTTGGTTGTTGTCCAAGGTCAAATCACTTTCTCCCAGGTTGAAAAGAAAAAAAATTGGAAATGACAAAATGATGTCAAACCAAAAATAGAAATACAATAACAAAAAGGGTACATGGGTCATTTCACAAAACATAATGTCAAATGGGCTCTATGCCTCTATTGGTGGGAGGAGAGAGATAGTGGGCAAGTGAGTGACACGTGCGACTGTACGAGGGAGACCGAAGATTGGATCTTTAGAATCTTTGGGCGGGCGGGCAAGGAGAGAAGCAGAATTAGATTCCCAAAAGTCGTTTTAATCTTGCCGCAGCAAAGCCAAGAGCTGTCCCCGTTGAAAAGCACTTATTTTAATTGCAGATTTTTTTTTTTTTTTGTTTTGAAGGGAGACGTGCAATAATGGAACTTGTTATGGTTATTGATTGATGTAAGCGCCTAATTGAAATTTTGTATATTCTTGCGGCTACTGCTTTTGAATTTAAATTGGTGGGGTCTATTTAAATTGACCGATTCGTATAATAGCATCTAATGATTATATTTATAATGGACTTTTTAGTATGGACTTTTATTTTTTTAGAAGTTTTTTTCATAAAAATTATAATTTTTATTTTGACTGGGAAAAATTTTAAAATTTTAAAACTTTTTTAAATAATATACACTCTCAAGAAAATAACAAAATTGGAGATGTTAGTAGATAAAATTATGAACTGAAAATCAACAGGAGTTCTGTCACGTATGATATATACGACAAAAAAAAAAATCAGATCTCTGTGTTTAACTGTAGTACATATACTGTATTGGTAATAGATATGTATTTTTTTAATTGTTTGATTTTTGTGGACTCTTATTTTACTATAAATGGCTATGGTTCCGGAACCGTGGTTCTACGCCTGTTTTGGAACCGATTTCAAAATTTTTTAAAATGTTTAAAAAATTAAATAAAAAATTAAAATATTTTTAAAAAAAATTAAAAGTGGTTAATCGGAAGATAATCTACCTTTGATCATTTTTTGATCGTTTTTAACGTAGAATAAAGATTTTAGAAGTATGTTTATATATATATGATTTTAAAACTTATACACTTTTAATGTGAGATTTGATAATATAGTTAAAAAAATTATAATACTTTATCAAAGTTGGTGATTATTTTAATTATTTTATAATTCAAATTGCTTTAAATTTTTTATAATTAAAATTGTTATTCAAAGTTGGTGAATTTATTCAATATTTTAGTAATCATTCTATTAATTATTTAAAAAGGAGAATATGATTTCATTCTTTTTGACTTAATTTTTTTATTGATATATAGTAAAATAATTAAAAGTAATCATAAAGTTAGCTACTTTCATGTAAGAGATGTAGTATATATAAAAGATAAGTATATATTATATGTAGTAATTTGTTATTACAACTAAAAATAAATTAGAAGAATGCTTGTAAAAGTTGTAATGCAAATATATAGTCTCCAAGCACTAAGCTTTTTGCACAAAATATAGTTTCATTTGAAATTCCCAACACATAGCAACTTTATAGAATCCTAGCAAGTTTGAAGCTTATCAAAAGAGAGTAAAAATGAAAACCACACACATATTTAGGGGCGGAATAAAAAGAGGGAAATTGGGGGCAGATCCAAGATCCTTAGTTTATGAATACATATATATATATATATATAAAAATTAAATATAAAAGTTTTTGTATAATAATTTTTTTTAAAAAAAAATTATTGATGGGGGAGGGTCCCCCGCCTCCATTAGCATCTGTCCCTGCGCACACACACAAATATATATATATATATATATATATATATATATATAAGGATAATCACAAAATAAAATGGGAGTGTAGAAGGTGGAGTATATATAAAATATAAATTTATGACATTAGTTCCACATTAAAAATAAGAGGGGAGTGTATATAAAATACAAACTATAAAAGAAGAAACAAAGTGGCTATGTGACACAAGGCTATGTATATGGCTTAATTTGGGCCACATATATGTATTTTTCATAGCCCCAACATTTTTATTATTTTTTTATAAAAAAAAGGAACCGAAACCAAACTGAAACCGAATCAGAACCAATGGTTCTAATTCTTAAAATTGAAGAAACTATTTAGGAGGATACTTTTGGAAGAAAATATTTTTAATATATTTAAGTGATTTACAATTAAGTAAAAAATCAGGATTTATTATTTTTTTTAAGTTATTTTTTATTATTTTTAAATTATTTAACCACTTAAAAAAATAAATTAAATAACTTAATGGGTCCAATTCAGATTCATTAAGTTATAAGTGGAAAAATAAACAACCCCTTAATGAATGTTTAAGCCTTTCAGACTTTTGAGAAAAAAAGACATAACAGCCATTAATTTTTTTTAAAATAATATTAAATCAAATCAAATTCTTTTAGTTTCAAAAGATTTTGTGACTTTTATTTTTAAATATTCTAATTAATTCGGATTTAGAGGAAGTGAAAACCACTCAAATCTATAACTTTAATTGATTCATATATAATGGATCATTAAACCAACTTTATATTATCTGTACTTGTAACTATTATATTAAATAAAACCAACCACAACATTGAACCTTATTTTATACAACATCACTGAATAAAATTTGACTTTAATGAAGCCCCTTATAATCCCTATACACACTTATTAACATGAATGATAAAACTTTTCCTCTTGTTTGTGAGACTAAATATCTCTTGGAGTAATATTCGGATAGCTCATGTAATATTTTATTTCGATCAATTACTATATATCTTTAATGAATTCGGTATCTAATATATAAAAAAAAAAGGAAAGAAAAAGTAACCGTGCCTAGAAAATAGGTGACTCCCACTTTATAGACTTTAGATTTTTTATTTCCTTTGAAAATGTGCTTACTTTGTCATTTGTCATTATTAACATGATCGTAATCATGTGTGCTAATCATAAGCAGGAATCTGTATGAAGATAAATTAATATCAAATTTTAAGAGTTGGTTGAGACATTGAGTATCATAAAGATTATATATTTAACCTTTAAAATAAAAAAATTAGTAGAGTTTGACCAAACCAATTATTTTAGTAAATATAACCATTTGAGTGCGATCTAGTTTTTATATTTTAAAAAAAATTCACCGAATAAATAAATAATTTGTTTATTAACTCAAAATTAAAGTATTATTAAGTTGAATAGACATTCTTAATATAAAATTTAAAAAAAAAATAGATTTTCTTTTATAAGATTACAATTATAAAATTAATAACTATCCGGATCTGCTAAGATCAATCACTAAATATACGGTTTGAATATCTACTCCTATAATAAAAAATATTTAAAAGTACATTAACTACTTAAACTGTAAATAATTATAAAATCAGGTTGAATTCACTTTAATAAATTTTAAAATTAAATTATATACTGGCCCCAAATTGATACGTTTGTGAACATGATGCCCCACTTTTTGGCTGTCTTTGACCTTTGTACCTACTACCTACTATAAAATATTATACAACATTTAAAATAGATCACAGTTAATAGCAACCGTGTGATTCGATTCTTTCTCAAGATTCATTAAAGATACTCTACTTTATTGATTTTTTTCTTCTTAAACAAATAAATTATAATGCATAAAGGTTGGTATCTTGAAAGTTCCGGTCTCCTGGAAATTTTCAACGTTGAAATTTTGGTCCTCTGAAAATACAACTTAGGATTCTGAAATTAATTTAAAATACAACTTAGGATTCTGAAATTAATTTAATTTAATTTAAGAAATAATTATATCGATCTCTCTTAAAATTTTATTAATTATAATTAGAGTTAATTTTATCGTTTATTGATAAATACCTCTCCTGCCCTTAATAAAATTTGATCAAATATAACAGTTGATCATGGAAGGTCTATATTAAAAAACCTAAAAGTTAACTTACAGGAAGGAGAGATTTTTGTCAATAAATTTAAAAGTTGACTCCGCCTATAATTAAACAAATTTCAGGAGAGGTAAGCGTTATTTACTCTTAATTTAATTAAAAACTACATGAAAGCGAAGAGAAAATCTAGCATTGGATGTGTGCATTGTGCCCATTAGAGATGGAACAATGGAGTTGAAGTTGGGGACCAAAGCATATTCAAGAAATGGTCTATGGGCAAAATTTTATTGAAGAAAAATAAATAAATTTTCATCCTAATTTGAAGCTATGATTAAAAAAAAAAAAAATTATATTGTAACTCAATTATATTTAATATGCATAATAGAAATATTAACTTTTTTTATATTAGTATGACTATAAGGATGCGCTTAGTATGCTGGATTGAATTAAACTATTTTTATAAGATAAGACATGATTGGATTGGATTAAGTTAGTACTGTAATGTGTTTAGTGTGATATGTATTTGACTAAATTAATACTGTAATGTGTTTGGTACAATATAGATTGAATAAATAAATAAAATAAAATAATAAAAAAAAAGAATAAAAAGAGATGGGATAATTCTGGAGCAATGGGATTATTGGGACTATTAACATGTCCCTAAACACAGAATTATAATAAAAATTAGTCCAATTTTATATAATACTGTATAATAAACGGACCATAAAATATTTAAATTCTCAATTAAAGAGTTCAAAACAAACACTTCATAAAAAATCGACGAGCATTAGAAGGAAAGTATAAATAAACTAAAACTAAAAAGATTAAATTGAGATAAAAAGAGAGAATACCCTTAAATGTGTTAGAAGAGTTAAGTTAATTTTAAGATTTGATCAAGATTAATTGTTTGGTTATCGGTGTAAGAAAAATGAGTGGGAGTGTCATATTTAGGTGAGAACCGTAATAAATATTATGTATTTTTTTAATTTACTTTAACATATATAAGGATAATACAAAAATATTAAATTACCATTAAAATAAATAATTTATAAATAATCTTTATGTGGGTTGAACATAGTTTCACTTATTTTTATTTCATTAAAAAAAAATAATGTTTATATATATATATATATATATATATATATATATATTCTAAAAAAATCGGGAGGGCAAGGTCCCCAACCTTCGAAAAGGTCCGCCTATGGTGCCCACCCAATTATATATAGCCATGTGATTAATATTTAAATTTATTTTTCTTTCTTTTAATCACATCTAATTTTCCCATCTCATACCAAATCTTTTCCTAAAAATTATCATAATATATATATATATATATATATAAACATTAGTTTCACTTAGAGATATAATTACTTATAATTTATACTTGTGCCCTATAAATATATTAAAAATATGATTTTAGGAGGAAAAAAAAAAACTAAAACTAGGGTGCGTGTGAAATTGCATAGTTTATAAAATAATTATTTATTTTATCATTTATAATTCAAAAAGTGTTTGATAAGTTAATTAAGAATTAATTATTTATAATTTAAAAAGTGTTTAGTAATTAATCTCGACAGGTCTCGACAGTTATTAATATTATAATTGTATCCCTTTAAAAAAAAATTAATTAAGAATTAATTAATTATGAAATTGTTTCTCACATATCATATTTTTAAAATTAATATAAAAAATAATTTAACTTTTAATTAATTTATTAAATAAATTTTAAATATTAGATTATAAAATAAGTGATTTGTTTTTATAAGTGATAGTAATCTCAAACGCTTTTTTAATGGGTGAACCTAACGAGAGTGACACAAAAAACTTATTAAATTATAATTCAAGGGTTTATAAAAATTAAAAATTAGAAAAATAGAAAAAAAAATACTAAAGAAAATAGTTTCTTCTAAAACTTTGCATGGTTGTAATTTTTTTTTTTCTTTTAGAACATTCATTTTATCATGTTGTTGAACTATTTTTGTATCGTTACAAAATTAGACGTTTAGTTTTGTAATGTTACAGAACTGGTTTCACATCGTTATGAAATAAAATTCGTGTAGATGTTGAAATCTACGCCGGTTTTGATGATATGACCAATAACCTATAAGGGTAAAGAGAGTGAACATAGAATACTTGGGTCGTTGAGGTGGTGCTAGTCAAATAGACAACAACGCTCAAATTAACAAGTAGGCTCGAGTTAACAGTAACAAGAGTCTAGATTAAATATGTGTAAGGTATTTGTCCAGCATAGCGACCTATATTAGGTGTCGAGCATAGATAGTATTGGAGTTGCTAGTAGATAGAAGTCGATTGTGGTCGAGTAGAGAGTACCAAGGTCTGGCGTCGACAATGTTGAGAGGTGGCTAGGTAGCAGTTTGGCAGAGTAATGTCGAGTTTAATGTATTGGTTATTGCTTACAAAATTGTGTGACCCATGCCTATGAGACTTGAGTTTGTATTTATAGGAGGAAGCTTGAACCTCGTTGAGGTCAGTGAGAAGATCATGTCCCGATATCTCATATATCCTTGAAATCTTAGGGAAAGGATATGCTTACGTCACCTTTATGGCCAATGACGTCTTGGACTTAGACTTGGTTTAGTCCACTGTTGAGTAGCTAATGGACCTTTTGGGCTTGTTTTAAATTGTTTTGAGTAAGTTGTAAGTCCAAATCTGCTTTGGGCCATTTTTTAATTACTACAGTTAGATGTAATTTTTTTAGTGGATAAAAAGTTTATTTAAATATACTTTGTGTAATTTAATTTTGTTTTAATACAAAGCATTAAAAAAGGGATGAAACATATGAAAAAAATTTACAAAATATTTTTAATATTTGTAAAAAATTTAAATCGATTAGAATTATTATTCATATTTTATTAAAATAATTATAAAATTCATTAAAATCGATTAGATTTCATTAATGACCTTACAAATATTAATGTGAGGCATCCATAAGAAGAGAAGGCTTAATTATTTATTTGGTATTTAATTCAAAGTGTTGATGACTTGTCATCCATTCGCACTGATTTGATTAAAACAAATTCGTAGTGATCCAAGAGGACAAAAGACTAACCTCGGTGTCTTTGTGGTAGATTTGCATAATTAATCTTAAACAATCCCTTTCAATCTAATTGGGCATAAATCTAGCTAACTTAGGGCATAGTTCTGTCCAGGATCCACAATTAAAAAAACAAAAAAAAAACTATGTTAAATCACAGATAATAAAAGATACTTGGAAATAAGGAGATAATTATCAACACGCTTCAATGGCACGACACAAAATTAACAGGTTTAGACTGAGTTTTATTCGGTTCAGCTCATTAACGGGTTAACACGTTAAACATAAACCGGTCATGTTTGGGTTTGAACCCCTTATAAGCTGCCAACCCATTTAATACAATTATATGTCAATGATAAATATATAATTTAAAAATATATATAGAGATATATAACTATTTTGACATTTTAAATGTTTGTTAAATGGGTTTAGTATTAAATTATAAATGTTTTTATTATTTTAAAATTTAAATAGGTAAACGAATATATAAAATTATATTTTATCATATAATTGACATAACCAATAAATTAATAGGTTAAAGGAATTTTATTAGGTAATATATTAATTTAATAGATCATATTTAAATTTTAAATTGTGATATGAGATAAGTTAAACGAGTTGTGTTCGCATTAAATAAAAAATTAATGAACTGTTTTTGAATTGATACAAATACGACACAAAAACCTATATTGCCTTACGTACTTGTCGATCCATCCCATTTCATTAATTATATAATTAGCAAGATATTTTTAGTAATGCATCATAAAATTAATTATTGTTTGATAATTAGTTGACTATGTTGTAATTGATCAGTAGGAAAAATGGAAAGTTACACGCAAAGCCTCTCTTAAAAATATAAACTCTCTAAGATTTGTTATTCTATAAGCGAAAATAACTTTTGCGTTTATTGATAAAGACTTCACATACTGTTAGTTAAATTCCATCCAATTTAAATATTGACCAAATTTACTGTAAAAAAAAATCAAAATGTCTCCAGAATAATATATAATATTACTAAAATTTATAAATAAAAAATAAAAAATAGTTGAGATGGACAGTGAGATTTTAACTGTTTTTTATTTATTAAATTTAAGTAATTATATATATTATTTTGAGGGCATTTTAATCTTTTTTACAGTCAAACCTGATCAACCGTTAAATTTGATGGATTTTGACTAACGGCAGCGGAGGTTTTTATCAATAAGTCTAAAGGTTATTTCCGCTTATAGAAAAATAAATCTTAGGAGTTCTGAATGTCATTTACTCCTTTGTTCAATCAGTGAGTTTTTTTTTTCTTTTAATAATCATACAAGATATTTTTGAATGAAATTCTGCTTCAACCACAAAGTTAGGAGAATAATATACTATATATCCTAAAATTTATTTCAAAGTTCTAAATTTCCAAATCATACGATTGGTTATTTGAAATTACCACTGTATTACATTATTTTATTGTACCATCTGCACAATTTTTACAAATTTCCTTTGGAATCATTTTACCCAAAAAAATAAAAATAAATAAATAAATAAAAATAAAAAGTTTTGTGCTGTATAACCGTGTTAAATTATTTCAAGAGAAAATGGTAAGAAATAGGATTGATCGGAGTTGATTAACGGTTGACTAGATGTTCTTATTTATAATCTAGAACGGGCAGGACATAAAATTTTAAAAATAAAATCTTAGCCAAGTATTTTCTTAAATCCAAAAAAAAACACCTAATTTGTTTTCTTAGATTTCCAAACAAAAAAGTACTTTGTTTTAATAAAAAAAGAAAGTAACAAACCTCTATTGAAATTTAAAATTTTTTGGGTGTTTCTCATAATTTTGTTTTTAGATTTAGTTTATAGTTATTGAAATATTTGAAGTTATTTTTTAATTTTCTATAAGATATTTTTACTCTTAGATCATTAAATCAACATTTAGTCAATCATTAATTAATACGAGTCAAGGTGATATTTGTGTTATTAAAGTTGATTGATTATACGTCTACATTTAGAGGTGCCCATATAATATGGCTGTCAGATGACATGCTTTGGCTTTAAAATTCAAACCTACAAAAAAAAAAAAAAAAAGTATAAAATAATGTGGGAATAGATCATAGTTAACCACAGCCGTGTAGTTAGATTGATGACGAAGACCGTCGCCATTTTAGGTGGAGTGTGTGTGCTGGTGTTCCTCTGTTTCCTGGATTCCTTCAATGATATCGTCTTCCTTCTCTAGATGCAAAATTTATAGTAAAATTAGGTAAACCAGACACCATAAAAAAAAATTAAAAAAATATTATTATATTAACAAATTATGTACATGTCTTAATTAGATATCAACTGCTGCAAAATTAGATTGTTAAGTTATTGAAACAAAGATGCAATTACTGATTGTCAAACCGAGCTTCATTACACCTAAAAAGTGATTTTTTTTTTTGGAATAAATAACGCTTAATCTACTTTAAGTTTGTTGAATTACACTCAGAATTAAAATTTACAGAAACTTACAGTTATAACTTTAAGTTTGACCGATAAAAAGTAGGCTTGAGCCTTCCGTGATAAAAAGTAGGCTTAATCTATTTTTTTTTAACTATCATTCTATTAACCCTATTTTTTAATAGTTAAACTTAGCGGTAAAGGAGTTAATTGTGAGTTTCTGCAAACTTTGTTTTTGAGTATAATTTAATAAACTTTAGATAAATTCAGTATTATTTATTCTTTTTTTTTCTTAAGTATTAGAATTTTGAGTAAGTTGGATTATTATTATATTCTTCCAAAAAAAAAAAAAAATACAATACTAGACTTGAAATATTTTGATAGAAAACTTAAGAATGAACTACAATACTTTAATTTATGTAAAAATAACGAGACAAATACAATCAAAAGTTGAGCATAATTTTAATACATTTTGTATTAGTATGTTTATATTTTACAATTACCTGAACCATTCTATATGTTATGATAATGCAATTTTCTTTTGTTCTTTCAATTAGATGATGAATATCACAATTCACATACAATGTTATTTTTGTTTTGTGTTATAAGCAAAATTGATGAGATCAAAGGGTTGATCAGGATGCCACCTTTAGAGTTTAAATTTTAGTATTCCTTCTATTTCTAGACCAATGTCCTACGTGCTTTATTAGCTAACTATTGAAATTAGACACTAAAATGCTTGTATTTAATGAGGGAGGATTGCATGCACATTCTAGTAGTGTAGTATTTCCTCTCTTGTAATATTTTGATAACTTGCAGACTAGGTTTGGGTAAACTGTCATGGGCATTAGTCTAGTATCAAGATCTCCACAACTTTTGTAGAGGCTACATATGTTTTATGTTCGAACTAACATGATTTTCATTGGCTTTGTAATAGAATGCAGATCAGATTTAATGATCTAGTATACGTATTTTAAGATTTAGATGAAGTCGAATGTGAGAGCTCTTCAGTTACGCGAACAAAATTGAGGTAAGATGTTTGGTAACTATTTAAAAACTGTCAAGAAGATGGGGGAGAAATATGTGTTTTATGATAATCGTTCTCAAACATGTGCAAGCACTGAAGGAGCCTCACACCTCGTGAGAAAAGAAAATATGTGGAAATAATAGAAATAGAAATGTAGGTGGATATAATTTGCCTAGAACATGTGCAAATGAACAAACCAGAGGAAATAATACTATAGTTTAACTTGCTGCAATTGATCGACAATTGAGGGATGCAGATTTGATTAGAATCATCATCAACTACGGAATTTCATCACTAGTCTCTATAAAGGGTACTCTGTATTCATGAAGAAGCGTAAGAAAAGTTAAGTAGTTATTTCATCACCACAAGTCATTTGTCACATACTCTTTCCAATTTAATATAACAATTAAATGCATTAAGGAAATGTTAAAATTATTTTTGTAGGAAAAGTTAGAAATTCTAGTCAGTATATTAAGGAGGATATCTACAATTAGAAACTCTACTTGATGGACCCTATTGTTGAGCCTGATTATTGAGTGGGTTGAGTTAGATGCTGTTAATGTTGTGGCTAGGGTTTTTAACTCTTGTCCTAGTTCCTTTATGGACCTTATTGTTTCTGATATCAAGGCTCTTTTTAGGGCTGTGAGAGTTTCCAATTGTCATGCCATTCCTCGTTCAAGGAATAGAATGACACATTCTCTTGCTTCCCTCGCCTTTTCCTCTAAGGAGGAATTTTGTTGGTTCAATCCTGAATCTAGTTTTCTTGTTGGTCTTATGTAATAGAAGTTTTGTTGAAATCAAAAAAAAAAAAAAAAAAAACTCTACTTGATATTCTCTAACTTTTTTTTGCCACATCCTATCAATATTGAAGTTAGATAATTGCATTGGAAATAGTTTTTTTTTTTTTTAACTTTTTCAATATAAATCCTATATGACACTCAATTTTCTCCAAATATATAATAGCATTGGAGATGCTCTAAAAATCACATCACGCTTCATATAATTATTAATATTTTACTAAAAATGTGAATTAGTGCCTCACAATGGATATAATAATTGAGCATGAGAGCTCAATTTTTAACTTTAATAAAATGTTATATTTTGCATAATTACTCATAATTTAAGTGGTTAGTATACCTCATATTATCTTATTAGTGAGAGTTCAAGTTCCACTATACTCATTTATTAATATGTTTGGGTAGTTTTATCCCTTTATTCTGGGAGTAGATGTCTCCCGTTATGGGAGTAGATATCCAGACTGTGCGTTTAGTGATTGATTTCGATAAATCCTGACAGTTGTTAATCTTGCAATTATACCCTTAAAAAAAATAATTACATTTTCTTGGAATCAAGAATCTCTTGTATATCAATTCAAATAAAAAAAAAAGAAAAAAGAAAAGAATCTCTTGTATATAGTGAAAATGTGTGAACGAGACTTTGTTTTTCCTACATAATTCAAACTATCTCATTAATGAAATTTTGACATTTGTAAGTTAAACCTAGATTCATTTTCATAATAATGGTTAAAAATATTTATTACTTTTAATGTCTACCATAAGAGTACATATTAAAATTCCAATAATTTAATTATACCTCAATAATATATTAACATATACTTTGTCGTGTTTTTTAAAATAAATATTATTAATAGTAAAAAAATAGATTAAATGGTCAACAATGTTCAACTACGCCACGTAAGATGGTTAGTAGTTAGTTGAGTTGATAATCTCTAAAAATGACCCTTGAGGTCTGCAAGAAGGTTCTCGATTGAGACGGGAACTTGGCCAATATAAGCTATCGAATTGGTAGCTAAAAATAAAGAAAGATCGATCAGGAGTGCCGGATTTGTGTCAACGATTAAACTCCGACGATTAAGTCAGTTCATATATAACAAAGAAATCAATGAACTGATTCAAAGAGTTTTAGGGTTGGTGAGTTATATTAAATAGTACACCTTCCTTCTTCTTCAATGACTTTATTTATAGTCAACCAGATATTCCTCTTGTCGTCTTCTATTTTAGGAATGTCCAGGTTGTCTGTAAACCTGGTCAATCATGTGATACCTTAAACGTGAAATAGCTGCTTTCTCGGAGCGTCTGTCCAGGGATGAGACATGATAAGTAGTTGAACAGTAACCTGCAGAACTAAGGTATTTAATGCGTCTGACCTCCTTGATGACAAAGTTAAGAGCCTGGCCAGGTTCGTCATGAATACTATTAGGTGCATTAAATGTGGTCAGACTTTGAGTTGACTAGCTCTATATTGTTTGTCGCTGACACTGTGCTGATAGGCAGTTAATGTTCTATGAGAATATTAAAGCGCTCGGACGCTTATATTATTATCTGACCATCCTCTCGGCTATAGATATCAAAACGACGTCGGATATAAAAGGGGACCTAATGGCCAAACGACAACGTATTGGCCCTGTGATGACGTGACACTTGCGAACAATAGAAATTACCCTCAACAAATATGAATTTACATTTTAAATTCTTAATCAGTGTTATAAGAATACACATTAATACAATTTTTTTTTTAATAAATTGTAAATCATGTGGTATCTCGGTTTCAATGATGGTGCTAGAATTTAGATTTGTCCTACATCACGTCCGACTTAGGGGTCGTTTGTTTTTTTATTTGAAGACTGAACAGTCCTAATTTTACTGAAAACTGAAATCTAAAACCTAAATTTTCATTACAAACAATAAACTTATAATAGAGTACAAGTAGTTCGATAAAAAAAAATAAATAATTTTTATCGGAATTTTGCTCGGAGATAATTTAATCTTTTGATTTCAAGAAACTTTAATAATGAGAAGTAATTAGAGTTTTTCTTTATAAAGCCGTATGAAAAAAAAAGGGTAAAATAAATAAAACTAAATAATATAAAATTAAATAAAACTAAAAATATAATAAATTTAGGAGGATAATTTTGAAAGAAAATATTTTTAATATATTTAAGTGATTTGCAATTAAGTAAAAAGTCAAGATTTGTTACTTTTTTTTAAGTATTTTTAAGTTATTTGACCACTTAAAAAAATAAATAAAATAACTTAATGGATCCAATTCAGATCTATTAAGTTATAAGTGGAAAAAAAATAAACGACCCCTTAATATATGTTTAAGCCCTCAAGATTTTTAAGAAAAAAAAGACATAATAGCCATTAATTTTTTTTAAATAATAATAATAAATCAAATCAAATTCTTTTAGTTTCAAAAGATTTTGTGACTATTGTTTTTAATTATTCTAATTAATTCGGATTTAGAGTGAGTGAAAACGACTCAAATTCACAATTTTAATAGATTCATATGTGATGGAACATTGAGCTAACTTCATATTATCCGTGAGTGTATATATTATATTAAATAGAACCCACCACAACATTGAACCTTATTCTATACAACATTACTGAATAAATTTAACTTTAATGAAGCCCCTTATAATTCCTATGCACAATTATTAGCATGAAAGATAAAATTTCTCCTCTTGTTTGTGAGACTAAGGAGTGATATCTTTAATGAATTCGGTATCTAATATAAAATGAAAAGAAAAGAAAAATGAACCACTTTATAGACTTTAGATTTTTTATTTCCTTTGAAAATGTGCTTACTTTGTCATTTGTCATTATTAACATGATTGTAATCATGTGTGCTAATCATAAGCAGGAATCTGTATGAAGATAAATTAATATCAAATTTTAAGAGTTGGATTGAGACATTTGAGTATCATAAAGATTGTTAAATCCTTAAAATAAAAAAATTAGTAGAATTTGACCAAACCAATTATTTTAGTAAATATAACCATTCTAGATATTATGATAATGCATTTTTCTTTTGTTCTTTCAATTAGATTATGAATATCACAATTCACATACAATGTTGGCTACATATCAATCTTATTTATCTGATCCCAAAGTGTACATAATTCTACTTTTAGTGTTTATTTTTTTCTTTTTATAATCTATAGAAAACAATGCTTTAGAGTTAAAATTTTAGTATTCCTTCCATTTCTAGACCATTGTCCTACGTGCTTTATTAGCCAACTATTAAAATTATTAGAAACTAAAATGCTTGTATTTAATGAGGGAGGATTGCATGCACATTCTAGTAGTGTAGTATTTCCTCTCTTGTAATATTTTTATAACTTGCAGACTAGGTTTGGGTAACCTGTCATGGGCATTAGTCTAGTATTAAGATCTCCACAACTTTTGTAGAGGCTACATATGTTATATGTTCGAACTAACAGGATTTTCATTGGCTTTGTAATAGCATGCAGATCAGATTTAATGATCTAGTATACGTATTTTAAGATTTAGATGAAGTCGAATGTGAGAGCTAAACATATGCAAGCACAGAAGGAGCGTCACATCTCGAGAGACAAGAAAATAAATAATAGAAATAGAAATGTAGGTGGATATAATTTGCCTAGAACAGGTGCAAATGAACAAACCAGAGTAAATAATACTATAGTTCAACTTGCACGCTGCAATTGATCAACAATTGAGTGATGCAGATTTGATTAGAATCATCATCAACTATGGAATTTCATCACTAGTCTCTATAAAGGGTACGATTCTCTATATTCATGGAGAAGAGCAAGAAAAGTTAAACAGTAATTTAAATAAATTCTCAATTATATTTAGTTTGACAATTGGTGAGGGAGTTACAAAAACCAAAGCCTACATATGCCATAAGGTGAACCACAATGATGATAATTGGATGTTGATGAATAAAATTCTTTGTTTCATAAAGATAGAAAGAAGTAGGTCAAAATATATATAATTTTTAATATGTATAATAAAGACTTTTGTTTGAAAAAAAATGTAACCTTGGTGACACATTTGATTCATATTTGAAAAATTATCTTTGAATGTAATACTTGAATCAATGATCAATGTAGAGTTGATGTTGAGAAATAAATTCATAATATTTTTAAATATTTGTTTGAAATTTACGCAGGATATGTATGATAAGTGTTTTTCTAAATGATGACTAATTAGGTTAACTTTATAAGTATTAATTGACTAAATTATTCAGACTTCTAATTTGGACATTCTATATCGGTGGGTGTTAGTCTAAAGAATTCCCCACGATTGCAAGTATTGCAAGGCACGAATAACACGTGATATCTTGACTATACCATTTCATACTCCTCTTTTGGAATAAAGGAGTGTGTTGGAGTAAAATATTATTGTAAATTAGACATAAGACACCCATAATTAGGAACATGTAAAATAAAGGAAATAAGTACCACATTTAAATTATAATCAAAATACACAACTCTTCAGACATTTTTAAGTTGTAAGTAAACTTAATTTACAAAATAATTATGATCTAACAACTTTGTATTAGTTTAATAACAACCATGGAGGATGAGAACATCACTACCCATGTACATTGGCACAAGACTAATCCCCGCTCGGTCCGGGAGGTCAATAAAGGCCTGGCTACATGTGCACACCACTAATATAGAGATTGCATCTGCTGGGAGTCGAATTCGGATATTGCCGAAATGATCTGCTCCTTATCTAGTGTGTGGTGACTAGTGGCAGACATATATAGAGGGCAAGCCGGGCAGTTGCCCGGCCAAGATTTTTAAATTTTTTTAAAACATAATTATATATTATACCTTTTAATTTTAGTATTATTACTATTTTACCTATTAGTAATTAAATTAAATTAAAAAAATTTCTTATTTTGAGGGATAATGTTTATTATGTCCCCCATCTAGTTTTATCTTCACTCTTCAATTAATTAAATTTCTTCATATTGATGATGTTGGTTGAAAAAAAATTAGTTATTTTATTTTCACCCACCCTAACAAAAGTTCATAGGTACGCCCCTAGTGGTGACCAACTACACTGTACTTGATGATTACTTTTGTTTTTCAATATGTACGCAAGGAGAAATATATGTAGCCTATAACTGAAATTAAACACTAAAATCAATTATTGACGCAGACAATAAAAAATTGTAAAACAAGATACATTAACTTTTATAACATAAAAAAATATACAAAAAAAAGTCAATAATAACTCTTCACGAAAGATTTATCAATACAAACTAACCTTGAAGAGTGTTGCTAACGCTTTCCATCATTTCAGGAGACTCAAAAACGGGTACGGCAATGGAATCACGAACATCGTGTTTAACTGTATGTGTCACCCTCAAGTACTCAGCCTCATTGGAATAAATAACGTATGAAGACCTAAAAAGAACAATCCATATATGTCATTGACTTTATTTTTATATGAATGTAAGTTAGACATCTAATGTTGAGTGAATTCAAACCCACATATAGAGGTTTGATAAGAGTGTTTTGCGCTCCTAAAGTATGGCAAAGTATCGATAAATACAGATTATATCCTTTGTGCTATGAATTGAATTTTATAGTAAAATTTAGTGTAACTTGCATCTATTTTACATGGAAACATAAATTAGATTATTAATAGTCTTTTTTTTTTTCAAAGCTAATATATATATATATATATATATATATATATATATATATAAGACCTATTAAATCCTTAATTAGGTTCACTTATGTAGTAGCCAAAATCTGCCAGGCCCAAAATATAAGCGAGGATCCAGCCCAGAAACCCAAAGTATACCCCAAAGACCAGGCCCAGAATCAAAGAGTGGTACGACATCCATGTAGTACGACATACGCTCGGTATGAGACATGCATGTAGTACGACATGCACTCGCTGTGAGACATCCATGTAATACGACATGCGAGACATCCATATAGTACGACATACGCTCGATAAGAGACCTTCATAATAGTACGATATACGCTCGATGTGAGACATCCATGTAGTACGACATGCACTCCATGCCTCACACATCTAAGTAGCATCAAGGGAAATAACTCAGTGTCCGCGCTTTGAAGTGCTCCTACATCACACGATATACTCATCTCAGGTCGACATCCAATCAGCGTATCGTACGACATATAATCTCTTTTGTTCTGAGGGAGACCAAATCATAATTTACTTTAAAGCAGGTTCTACAAAACCATAATTACACTCTGTAACGGCCAGATCAAAAGAAGCATCCATATACTTTCTTGGTGGAGGACAGCAAGGAGGGGTAATGATGAAATCCCTCAACGAGCAGAAGCATCATTCCCCTATAAAATAAAGGATAATATTCCAAAGTAAGTGGACCGAAAAACTTAGATCCTAGAGCTATTAATATTCAAACAACATTATCCGGCCATTGTTCATCATCTCCGATCACCCTCCGACCTTACATCTCATTCGATCAAGGAGACCTCGATCTCCAAGATAACATGAAGTATTATTCACTCATCTCCATTTACGAGCATTACATACTTATTAGCATTCGCTAACTTGACCGTCGGAGTGACTTTGGCCGGCACCACCCCGGTGTCCCAGACATCCTGCGGGTCACGTGCGTTCTATCTTTGCAGGTTGTAGTGCCCCGTGTCCCCGAGCGATTTTTAGGGATTACAACTTAAGGTATCTAAACCAAGCAAGAAATTTTTACCAATTTACTAGAGAAAACATCAAACATCATTCATCATACTCAAATTATAGTACATCTCAACAAAGGCTTCTTTAAGGTATCATTTCACCTAGAATTTTTCTTGAAAGTAACGATAATAAACAAATAACACTGAACCTACCTGAGGTTTATTGAATTACATTCGAAATCAAAGTTTGCAAAAACGCATATTGAACTACCCTAGTATTAAGTTTGACCGTTAGAAAAAAGAAACAGAAGAAGAAGAAGCGAGAGATTCATGTGGATCCACCATGGATAGCTAACTAGTGTAGGCTCGAGCCTATTTTTTAGCGGTCAAACTTAATACTAGAGGAGTTCAATGTGAGTTTTTGTAAACCTTAATTCCGAGTATAATTCAACAAATTTCACATAAGTTTAGTGTTATTTATTATAATGATAATATATGTTGTGCAAATTATAGTGGGAATACTACCCTCATGTCAATTGAAATTGACAATAATAATGTATATTCTTTTCTATACTACAAATTACAATTAACTAGAATAATAATACTATGATACTGCATATTTGATTGGCACAGTGTCTACAGCAAACCCATATCACGACATTCCACTGTTTTCAAACTCTCACAAATTCTCTGCATTGTACCCGAGAGATTGTTCAACAAGAGTTGTTATAAACTTCCCATCATATTGGTAAGTAGGATTATGAATAACTCAAGTATATAATCATCATTACCAGTGTAGGTACTTGTTGGGAAAATTAACCTCCCCAAAAACCTCCCTAGAAATATGCTAAGTATCAGAAATAACAGAGAAATAAAATAGACAATAATAACAATCACCACAACACAATAATTTATGTGGAAAACTCCAAAACCAGGAGAAAAACCACGGCCCTCAGAAAGAAATTCACTATGTGATAAATTATTACAATCACACAGACTATTCTCTCAAGACTACCACACCAATACACTCACACTCTCTCAAAGCATAAAATAATTCACACCTCTCTACACTCTAAAATAAGAGAAACAAGAAAGGAATTTAATTAGAATTAAATACAATGCTTTAAGTGTATTTAATTGGTGCAATTAGAAACTAAGGACTTGATCTCCTTATATAGCCTTGAGAAGCCTTGACATATCCTTATTTTTCCAATGTGGGATTCATATCCCTTCATTGCCTTTTCATTTGCTCTCACAATTTTGCCAATTTTTCAACAAATCTCCACTTTGGCAAAATACAGGAAACCTCTGCCCTTCCGCCGCAACTTTCATGCAACCATTGTCTATACCGACAATCATAATTCTCAACCCAGAGAACTATCATACTCCGCCGCAACTTTCATGCAACCATTGTCTATACCGACAATTATAATTCTCAACCCAGAGAACTATCATACTTCACCATAAAAGTATACCACTTAGAATTAATCACCAATTCTAAGATTTCTACCTCGGCACATGTCGAACAAACTTGCTGAAATTTATGGTGCAACTCCCATGTTGGCTTTCCCCGGAAGTTCTTCAGCCATCGACATAATTCTACCACACACCTTGCATCAATGCCGCCAACCAATGCCCGTGTGCAAACTTATAGACCCACTAGTAGTGTCACATCCTTTTTCATAGCACCTAGTGATATGCTATAAGGATGTACATATCCTTCTCAAAGGATAAATTCAGTGTCTTCACAAGACACACTATTAGCTTGATTGTTGGAGCTACCTGCCGAACCTGCTCTACCGTTTTGACAATTTTTCTTAACGTGCCCAGATTGCCCACACTGTAGCACCCCCCGACCCGATCCGGCTGGACCGACCCGGGGCGCGCTACACGGACTTTCAAATCTTTTCAAAACTTCATTTTTGCATTTCAAAATCAGTGTGAGCCCATAAAACAGATAGTTTTATACGTTTCAAAAATCATCGTGAGCCCATAAAAATAATTAAACTTTTTACGAAAATCCGGCAGAGTACCGTTTATTTTTCGGACTTTCCAAAACCTGTTTTTACACAATCAATTCAATACCAATTTCAATAACACTTCAATAACAATTTCAAACAATTGCGCACTCTGCCGTTTAGTGCGACTTATCAATCACAAATTATAAAATAAAACAAAACAGACTTTCCTATTTACATTTAAATAATAAAAGACAGAAATCATAAACTAATTAATTACAAAACATTTTACAAAACGTATTTACAAATTCCCTGTATATGCATGCTTTCAGAAAATATATACACATAACAAAATATCGCTACCCAACTGTACAATCCTGTGACTCGGTCTGCAATTCTTCCAGTTCTTCAGTCTTTAGCTTCGTCCAGATTCCTGGTACCTACGCGTTAGAAACAAAACTAACGCGCTAAGCATAAAGCTTAGTGGGTGTACTAAAATCTCAAATAAATAAAGCACAATATATATATATATTTCAAAACAATTCCATTTCTATTGTATTTCAAAACAATTAAATTTCGAAAATCAAGCATTAAATAATTCCAATTACTTTAATTTCAATAATGAAGTCGATAATGAATGCTATGAATGAAATCATTCGGTTCACTTTTCAATTTCAATCAATTCTGGCCCACTAGAATACTAAACATTCTAGGACTGGAATATGGGTCAATGTGACGTTCGGGGTTGCCCCGCAACAACAGTCACTGATATCACGTGATTGTCCGAGATTGCCCCGCAACAACAATCACTAATATCATCGCGATTGTCCGAGATTGCCCCGCAACAACAATCGCTAGTATCATTGTGATCGTCCGAGATTGCCCCGCAACAACGATCACTAAAGCGGTGTGATTGTCCGAGATTGCCCCGCAACAACAATCACACAATAATAACGGCGCAGTACTGCTCAGTAAAACCCAGCTGGTATACCAACCTCCTATATCCATTTCTATGTTTCCGTATCCTAGGGCCGTTACAATAAATAAATTTTCAAGAAATCACAATATATTACAAATCATAAACGATAGTTATGCAAGCAACTAAATCAAGTATTTTTTTTCACCAATCGTAACAAGCAAATTATTCAAAAACACGATCCAAATGCTGTCTATCGTAAACGTATTACAAATCAACAATAGATATGCAGATCATCAATTTTTCTTCATATAGCATAAACCATTTTCATACGAAAATCGAAAACGAAGAATCGAAAACATAAACGAAAACAAAACGAAACGAAATCGAAAACGAAAACTCAAAAGAAAACGGAAATGAAAACGATAACTAAATACTTTTCACAACGATTTCGAAAACAAACGTACACCTACTTGGAATCCGTGTTTTTCGGTCGACAAACCGCGGTTCCACGATTTCTTTCCCTTCTCTTTTTCCTTTCTCCTTCTTCCTCTTTTTCTTTTCTTTTCTTTCTTCTTCTTCTTCTCTCTTCTTCTTCTTCTTTTTCTTCTCTCTTTTCTCTCCTTTTCTCTCTTTTTCTCGGTTCTTTCTCTCTCTGTTCTGTTTTCTCGCTTCTGCGAGAAGCTTCTATTTTTTTTATATTTTTTTCGCCATCGCGACCTGTGGTCGCGGCACCAGGTCGCGACACTCACTGGAGTGCGCGCACCGCCTTCGTCGCGAGCGCGCCCTGGTCGCGCGAATGGTCGCGTTGCTCTCTGCCCGTTTTTCACACTTTCATCGCGAGCAGTCCATCGCGACCTGTGGTCGCGGTGGCTGGTCGCGTTGCTCACTGCCAGGTTTTGCCATTTTCATCGCGAGCAAGCCATCGCGACCTGTGGTCGCGGTGACTGGTCGCGGTACTCACTGCCAGATTTTTGCGTTTTTCACCGCTCGCGATGCTCTCTGGTCCAGTTTTCCAATTTTTCATTTTGTTCTCATTTTTCACTATTCAATCCGGTCCGCTGGAAATCATAAAATAAACATACATTTAATTACATTTACACCCCCTCAAATAGTAAAAATTTATTTTCACATATGTCACATATATCAAAAATTCATTACCCGAAATCCGGGATGTTACACACACGCCCAGCAAAATATTTTCTTCCTCTCTTCATTGCTCATACTAGACTCACCTTTGCTGGAATCACTTAAAACAGAGCCTGATTTCTCCTTCAATACCTTGTGTAACCCAGATTGTATTAACACATCCTTGACTTGCACTTGCCACAAGCCAAAATTAATCTTTCCATCAAATTTCTCTACACCAAACTTCAAAGAGTTTGAAAATTTAGACATTCTAACCGTATACTGAAATAGTGCCCGTAGTCCGTGAACAGCACTCCAGGTAAGTTCCCAAGAAAGAGAGGTGGGTCACAATGGACACACTTAAATACCAAGTCTTTCCTAGTCAGAACCTTCCTTAGACAAGCACTTCCACAGCACTACCACACTTAACTCCAGCAACCAAGAACAATTTAGACCAAGAACAATTCTTTTCTGATGTGGAAGATCAGACAATGCTGCAACCACAGAGCATACTAAGAATTTTCTAAAACCTCTGACACCTTAGCAACCAACCTAGGCTCTGATACCACTTGTTGGGAAAATTAACCTCCCCAAAACCTCCCTAGAAATATGCTAAGTATCATAAATAACAGAGAAATAAAATAGACAATAATAACAATCACCACAACACAATAATTTACGTGGAAAACTCCAAAACCAGGAGAAAAACCACGGCCCTTAGAAAGAAATTCACTATGTGATAAATTATTACAATCACACAGACTATTCTCTCAAGACTACCACACCAATACACTCACACTCTCTTAAAGCATAAAATAATTCACACCTCTCTACACTCTAAAATAAGAGAAACAAGAAAGGAATTTAATTAGAATTAAATACAATGCTTTAAGTGTATTTAATTGGTGCAATTAGAAACTAAGGACTTGATCTCCTTATATAGCCTTGAGAAGCCTTGACATATCCTTATTTTTCCAATGTGGGATTCATATCCCTTCATTGCCTTTTCATTTGCTCTCACAATTTTGCCAATTTTTCAACAGTACTTCTTAACTTCATTGTAACGACAACATTCAAGCCAAACTTTCATGTGATTTTCACTTATGTCATGTGATTTTACACTTATGTCATGTGATTTTACATAGGTAGGATTATGTCATGTGATTTTCACTTATTATGGACAAGTGGATCGATATTCACTTATGTCATGTGATTTTACATCACGGAAGAAAAAATGAATGATCTGGTTACAACGCTTTTCCAGTTATACCTTGTCCTTCCTCTTCCTCGACATGATGCTCTGCACATGCATGTATAAATCCTTGCATCTCTCTATCATTTTCACATATAATTTGCCTAGAACATGTGCAAATGAACAACCAGAGGAACTAATACTATAGTTGCAATTTAGTTATGCAGATTTCATTAGAATTATCATCAAGTATGTAATTTCATCACTAGTCTTATAAAGAGTACGATTCTCTATACCCATGAAAGAAGAGCAAGAAAAATTAAGTAGTTATTTGAATAAATTTTCAATTTTATTTAGTTTGACAATTGGTGAGAGGGTTACAAAAACAAAGCCTACATATGCCTTACGTTGAACTACATTGATAATAGATGTTAAAGGATAAAATTCTTTGTTTCATAAAGCTAGCAGTATGTCAAAAATGTGCTGAAAGATTGATAAAAAGTTATTTTATAGTTGACCTTGATAATAGCGGGAGGCTTAAGAGTCTATGAAGCCAGAATAATGTTTGAGATTCACTTCCTCTCGGTGGACATTTTTTATATGCTGGTTCCCAAAATGGTATGATTTTCGAATATAATATTATTCAGACTTCTCATTTGGACATTCTACATTGGTGGGATGTTAGTGTAAAGAGTTACCCACGATTGTAAGGATGATACGGTTGACACGAATGGCACGAGATATCTTAACTGTACCATTTCATACTCCTCTTTTTGGATAAAGACAGTGAGCTGGTGGAGTAAAATATCATTACAAAATAGGTATAAGACAGATCTAATTAGTAACATGTAAAATAAAGGAAATTCAATGTTTTAAATGCACAACTTTTAATTTCAAATATTTTTAAGTTGTAAATAAACTTAATTCATAAAACAATTATGATTTAACAACTTTGAATTAGTTTAATAACAATTGTGGGAGTAGCCACCTCAAATCACTACTTATATAATTATTTTTTCACTTCTGTTTTTCAATATGGATGCAAGAAGAAATATATATAGTCTAAAACTGAAATTAAACACCAAAAAGGAGAAACACAAATTGATGTAGATAATCAAAAATTGCAAAACATCCCCAATTTCAAATAAATATGAAACGTATGTATATTTACGATTTGAGAGGTGAAAAATATAATTAAACGTATGTATATTTTTAAGGTTTCCAGGTGGACCAGATGGAGCGGTTTAGAAAGACTGTATGAAAAAAAAGAAAAAAGTTGACAGTGAGTATCGTAACCAGGGATCGCGATGAGCCGCTCGCGGTGAAAATGATGATTTTTAGGAGTGAGTTTATGATCTAATAACTTTGAAGTAGTTCAATAACAATTGCGGAAGGAGCCACCACAAACAGCCAATAACAACATTTACACTATTATGACATCAATAATTATGCAAAGAAAGTCAATAACAACATTTCATGAGAGATTTATCAATACAAACTAACATAAAGAGCGTTACAAACACTTTCTATTTCCGAATAAAAAAGTTGGCTCCTCTTTCAAGGTGACAAGTTCCAGCACACCACAACTGGGCATTTCAGGATACTTAAAAAAAGGGTATAGCAATGGAACCACAAACAGCGTGTTTAATTGCATGTGTCACCCTCAAGTACTCAGCTTCATTGTAATGATGAACATCTGAAGTCCATTCTAGAACTTTAGAGATAAATATTCAACCAAGAAGATCTGGAAAAGAACTCGGCTTCACTTCTGTAGAAAAAGTATACGTCATTGACACTTCACGATGCCTTGCAAGTATTTGATCAAGAAATTATGGTTGATCAGAAGTGCTCAACGCCTCAACACATAATGATCTCCACACCTTATTGGAACCAAGACTTGAGCCAAAATGCCCCTTTATATGACTCTTTAAAAACAGACAAAGCCTTAAGCATCTTCTTCACATCTTATTTAGGAAACAAATCATTACCATCTTTAGGATCCCATGGATAACAAGACTCGATATTTGTAAAATAGTTTTAATATTTGTAAAAAATTTAAATTTATTGCACTAAAATAGTTTTAATATTTGTAAAAATTTAAATTTATTGCACTAGTATATTTAATTAAATTTATTATCCATATTTTTAAAAAATAATTATAAAATTCATTAAAATCAATTAGATTTCATTAAAGACCTTACAAATATTAATGTGAGGCATCCATAAGAAGAGAATTATTATTATTATTATTATTATATATATTGGTACACATGCCAAGAGAAGGCATAATTATTTATTTGGTATTTAATTCAAAGTGTTGATGACTTGTCATCCATTCGCAATGATTTGATTAAAACAAATTAGTAGTGATCCAAGAGGACAAAAGACTAACCTCGGTGTTTTTGTGGTAGATTTGCATAATTAATCTTAAACAATCCCTTTCAATCTTATTGGGCATAAATCTAGCTAATTTAGGGCATAGTTCTGTCCACGATCCACAATTAAAAAAAAATAAAAAAACTATGTTAAATCGCAAATAATAAAAGATACTTGAAAATAAAGTGATAATTATCGACACGACAGAAAATTAATAAGTTTAGATTGGGTTTTATTCGGTTCGGCTTATTATTGGGTTAACATGTTAAACATGTTCAGTAAACGGGTTATGTTTGGGTTGAACCCTTTATAAACTGCTAACCCATTTAATACGATTATATATCAAGGATAAATATATAATTTATAAATATATAGAGATACATAACTATTTTGACATTTTAAATGTTTGTTAAATGGGTTTAGTATTAAAGTATATATGTTTATATTATTTTAAATTTTAAATAGGTAAATGAACATATAAAATTGTATTTTATCATATAATTGACACGACCTATAAATTAACAGGTTAAAGGGGATTTTATTGGATAACTTATTAATTTAATGGATTATATTTAGATTTTGACTTTGTAATATGGAATAATTTAAACGAGTTGTGTTCGCATTAAATAAAATATTAATGAACTGTTCTTGGGTTGATAAAAATACGACACAAAATCCTATATTGCCTTACGTACTTGTAGATCCATCCCATTTCATTAATTATATAATTAGCAAGATCTTTTTAGTAATGCATCATAAAATTAATTATTGTTCGATAATTAGTTGACTACGTTATAATTGATCAGAAGGAAAAATGGAAAGTTACACGCAAAGCCTCTCTTAAAAAAATAAAATTATTTAAAGTGGATATTTTCAGCAAGATAATTTTAACAATTTTCACTTTATATTTAATACTCTCGTAAAGCTCACGGTAGTGTATCTTTCAATTATTTTAAAGCAAATAACCCTAAAGTCTCAAAGATTTGTTATTCTATAAGTAAAAACAATTTTTGCGTTTATTGATAAAGACCTTACATACAGTTAGTTAAATTTCATTCAATTTAACTGTTAACCATATTTACTATAAAAAAAAAATTAAAATGCCCTCAGAATAATATATAATATTACTAAAATTTATAAATAAAAAATAAAAAATAAAAAATAATTGAGATGGATAGTGGAATTTGAACTGTTTTTTATTTATTAAATTTTAGTAATTTATATATTATTCTGGGAGTATTTTGGTTTCTTTTTATAGTCAAACTTGGTCAACCATTAAATCGGATTGGCTTTGACTAACGGCAAGAGAGGCCTTTACCAATAAATTTAGAGGTTGTTTCCGCTTATAGAAAAGTAAACCTTAGAATTTCTAAGTGTTATTTACTCATTTGTTCAATCAGTGAGTTTTTTTCTTTTAATAATCATACAAATTTTTTTGAATGAAACTCTGCTTCAACCACAAGTTGGGAGAATAATATATCCTAAAATTTATTTCAAAGTTCTTAATTTCCAAATGATACGATTGGTTATTTGAAATTACCACTGTATTACATTAATTTATCCTACCATCTGCACAATTTTTACAAATTTCCTATAGGATCATTTTACCAAAAAAAAAAAAAAATAATAAAAAAAAGAAAAAGTTTTGTGCCGTGTAACCGTGTTAAATTATTTCAAGAGAAAATGGTAAGAAATAGGATTGACCGGAGTTGATTAACGGTTGACTAGATGTTCTTATTTGTAATCTAGGACGGGCAGGACATAAAATTTTTAAAATAAAATCTTAGCCAAGTATTTTCTTAAATCCAAAAAAAACCTAATTTTTTTTCTTAGATTTCCAAACAAAAAAGTACTTTGTTTTAATAAAAAAAGAAAGTAACAAACCTCTATTGAAATTTAAAATTTTTTGGGTGTTTCTCATAATTTTGTTTTTAGATTTAGTTTATAGTTATTGAAATATTTGAAATTATTTTTTAATTTTCTATTGTTTTAATCATATTTAGTATACAAAGATATTTTTACTCTTAGATCATTAAATCGACATTTAGTCAACCGTTAATTAATATGAGTCAAGGTGATATTTGTGTTATTAAAGTTGATTATACGTAAAATTTCACCTACATTTAGGGGTGCCCATATAATATGGCTGTCAGATGACATAATTTGGCTTTAAAATTCAAACACACCGGAAAAAAAAAAGTATAAAATAATGTGGGAATAGATCATAGTTAACCACAGCCGTGTAGTTAGATTGATGACGAAGACCGTCGCCATTTTAGGCGGAGTGTGTGTGCTGGTGTTCCTCTGTTTCCTGGATTCCTTCAATGATGTCGTCTTCCTTCTCTAGATGCAAAATTTATAGTAAAATTAGGTAAACCAGACACCATAAAAAAAAATTTAAAAAATATTATTATATTAACAAATTATGTACATGTCTTAATTAGATATCAACTGCTGCAAAATTAGATTGTTAAGTTATTGAAACAAAGATGCAATTTTTGATTGGTTGACTGAGCTGTTGAAGTATAAACTTGTTTTAGACCCAAACCATTTGAAGGCCCGAACTATTATGGGAGCCCAAACCCAAGCCCAAATAAATTAGAGTCCAAGTCCATAAATAAGGTCCAAGCCCTCTATCTAGAATTCTCTAGGGTTTGGTAATTAGGCATAAAAATCATGTGGTCAATTGGAAGAATGTGGAAGGATGTAGAATGATGAGGTGTGTGGTTATTATAATTTTGGATTAGTTTATTTGTGTGGTCTAAAATGATTTGTAAGTAGTATAAATACCCCCTCCCCATTTTGGTTTAGACATCAAGAAGAAGCAAAGCTTCTAAGTGAGTGAAGAAGAAGCAAAAGAGTGAGTTAGTTCTTGAGTGAGAGTGTTCTTGTAATATTTGTTTTGAGTTTAATAAAAGTTTTTTGAGTGTTTTATTTCTAACAAAGTGGTATCAGAGCCTGGTTGGAAGGTGTGCACTATAGCATATCCAAATTGAAGTTCTCGACGAGACGAAGCCGACGCCACAAAAATTGCCCCGATCGGAGTTCAAACGACCCGCCACGGGCCGCCGGAAGTTTGCTGCCAGAGAGTGAGTTAACTCACTGAGTCCAAGCCGAGTTCAAGCCGAGTCAGCCGAGTTGGAAGTGAGTCCAGCCAAGTTGGAGCCGAGTTGACCGAGCCACTAAGCTTGTTGACCGAGCCGCTGACCGAGCCGCCAAGCCGTTGACTGTTGACCAGGTTAGGTTGACCGTTGACTTTGACTTTGACCATAAAAATCGATTTTTTTGTCTGAGTTCATCTTAAGGTTTTTCGACGTTCTGAGTTCATCCGTGTAGTCAGAATTTCGAAATTCTCACTATATTGAGAGTTATGGCTAATGGTATGGCGTCGTTTCAAGTTCCAACACTCAAGAACGAAAACTATGATAATTGGAGTATCAAGATGAAAGCTCTCCTTGGAGCACACGATGTCTGGGAGGTTGTAGAGAAAGGCTACACCGAACCAGAAGATGAGTCAACTCTATGCCAAACTCAAAAGGATAGTTTAAAAGACTCAAGGAAGAGAGACAAGAAGGCTCTCTATCTCATCTATCAAGCCTTAGATGATGATGGTTTTGAGAAGATTTCGAGTGCAAGCTCCGCTAAGTAAGCGTGGGAGAAGTTGCAAATCTCTTACAAAGGAGTCGAAAAGGTAAAGAAGGTCCGTCTCCAAACATTAAGAGGTGAATTCGAATCCTTACACATGAAAGCATCTGAATCTATTTCAGATTATTTCTCAAGAGTAGCAGCTGTTTCTAACCAATTGAAAAGAAATGGTGAAAAATTAGAAGATGTGAGAATAATAGAGAAGATACTCCGATCATTGGATCCCAAATTTGAGCACATTGTTGTGACAATAGAAGAAACTAAAGACCTGGAAGAAATGACGATCGAGCAACTCCAAGGATCATTGCAAGCATATGAAGAAAAATATAAGAGGAAGCAAGGGATCAACGAGCAACTCCTCAAGATGCAACTGAAGGAGAAGGAAGAAAGTCAAGGCCACGAGAGAAGCCAGCGTGGTCGAGGTAGAGGCCGAGGCCGAGGCCGTGATCATGGACGAGGTTGGAATTCTAACAGCAGCAACCTCAACAACTACGAGAAAGGAGAAAGCTCAACAAGAGGCCGTGGGAGAGGCAATTCAAACTCGAGGTACGATAAATCTCAAGTTCAATGTTATAATTGTCAGAAATTTGGGCATTATGCTTCGGAATGTAGAGCTCTCAGCAGTAAGGTTGACGAAAGGTCCAATTATGTGGAAGTCAAAACCGAAGAGAAGGAGACAGTGCTACTAACTTGTAGAGACAATGATGGAGACCAAGAAAATGCTTGGTACCTCGACACTGGTGCAAGCAACCACATGTGTGGAAGAAGAAGTATGTTCGTAGAGCTAGATGAATCAGTGGCTGGCAATGTCTCATTTGGAGATGATTCAAAAATATCAGTGAAAGGAAAAGGTAACATCCTTATCTGCACTAAAAATGGTAGTCATCAATTAATCTCTAATGTCTACTATGTGCCCAACATGACATGCAACATCCTGAGTATGGGTCAACTCTTAGAAAAAGGCTATGATATTCATATGAAGAATCATAGTCTTTCTATAAGAGATGGCAAAGGGAATCTAATAGCCATAGTAAAAATGTCAAAGAATAGATTATTTTCTTTGAACATTCAAAACGATGTTGTAAAGTGTCTGAAAGCCTGCTACAAAGATGCATCTTGGTTATGGCACCTTCGATTTGGGCATCTCAATTTTGGAAGCTTGGAGCTACTATCTAAGAAGGAAATGGTGAGAGGACTACCATGCATCAATCATCCTGACCAACTTTGTGAAGGATGTTTACTCGGGAAGCAATTTAGAAATAGCTTTCCAAAAGAGTCAGATTCAAGAACCAAGAAGCCACTCGAGCTAGTCCATACCGATGTGTGTGGTCCGATCAAGCCAAGCTCTCTCGGTAACAGTAATTATTTCCTTATCTTCATTGATGATTTTTCAAGAAAAACATGGGTTTATTTCTTGAAGCAGAAATCAGAAGTCTTTGGAGTATTCAAGAAGTTCAAAGCTGCCGTGGAAAAAGCGAGTGGCCATAAGATCAAGGCACTGAGATCCGATAGAGGAGGAGAATTCACATCCAAGGAATTCCTGGAGTTTTGTGAAGCAAATGGAATTAGACGTCCTCTAACTGTTCCCAGATCCCCCCAACAAAATGGAGTTGCAGAAAGGAAGAACAGAACAATCTTGGATTTGGCGCGAAGCATGCTCAAAAGCAAGAGATTGCCCAAGGAGTTTTGGGCGGAAGCAGTGGCGTGTGCAGTCTATTTGTCCAATCGCTCTCCAACAAGAAGTGTGTAGGGAAAGACACCTCAAGAAGTATGGAGTGGAAGAAAGCCCGGCATCTCCCACCTAAGAGTTTTTGGAAGCATAGCTCATGTTCATGTACCAGATGAGAGAAGAACCAAGCTTGATGATAGAAGTGAAAGTTTCATCTTCATCGGCTATCCCGCTTATTCGAAAGGTTACAAGCTATACAACCCGAACAACAAAAAGTTTGTGATCAGCCGAGATGTGATATTTGATGAAGAAGGAGAATGGGATTTTGGATCGCATGTAGACAACTTCAACTTCAGTCCACAATTTGAAGAAACAGAGCAGACGCCAGTGGAGCAACTAGAAGAACCTCAACAAGAACCCACTACACCACCAGCATCACCAGCTTCAACAAATAATGGAAATTCATCACCATCATTTTTACAAGAAAGAGCGATGGAGCGAACAAGATGTCTTCAAGATTTATACGAGGTAACTGAGAGATCTGATAATCTTACTCTTTTTTGCCTCTTTGCTGATTGTGAACCAGTGAGTTTTAAAGAAGCTGCTCAAGAAAAGAAGTGGAGAGATGCGATGGATGAGGAAATCAAGGCCATTGAAAAGAACAACACTTGGGAACTTGTTCCACTTCCAAAAGGACACAAGGCAATTGGTGTCAAATGGGTGTACAAAACAAAGCGAAATTCTAAGGGAGAGATTGAAAGGCACAAGGCAAGGCTAGTTGCGAAGGGCTACAGTCAAAGAGCTGGAATAGACTATGATGAGGTATTTGCTCCAGTTGCTAGATTAGAAACTATAAGACTAATCATTTCTATGGCAGCGCAAAACAAGTGGAAGATACATCAGATGGATGTAAAGTTTGCCTTCCTAAATGGATTTCTTGAAGAAGATGTCTACATTCAGCAACCACTGGGTTATGAAGTCAAAGGCCAAGAAGACAAAGTTCTGAAGCTGAGAAGAGCTCTCTATGGGTTAAAGCAAGCACCAAGGGCATGGAATAGCAGAATTGACAAGTACTTCCAACAAAATGGCTTCACCAAATGTCCATATGAGCACACCCTATATATCAAGATCATGAATGGAGATATCCTGGTAGTATGCTTGTACGTGGATGATTTGATTTTCACCGGCAATAACCTAAGCCTGATTGAAGAGTTCAAGAAAGTAATGGCCAAGGAGTTTGAGATGACTGACATCGGATTAATGGCGTACTATCTTGGTATTGAAGTCAAGCAAAAGGAAGAAGGCATCTTTATCTCCCAAGAAAATTATGCAAAGGAGATACTCAAGAAGTTCAAAATGGATGATTGTAAGCCGATAAACACGCCAGTAGAATGCGGAATTAAGCTATCTAAGCATGATAAAGGTGAAAGCATAGATCCAACATTCTTCAAGAGTTTAGTTGGAAGCTTACGCTATTTGACGTGCACAAGGCCAGATATTCTTTATGCTGTTGGACTTGTGAGTCGATACATGGAGAATCCAACAACCACCCATTTCAAAGCCGCTAAGAGAATCCTCCGTTACATTAAAGGTACAATTGATTTTGGCTTGTTTTATTCAATTTCTAATGATTACAAGCTTGTCGGATATAGCGATAGCGATTGGGGTGGAGATGTAGATGACAGAAAGAGCACCAGTGGGTTCGTATTCTTCATGGGAAACACAGCTTTTACATGGATGTCAAAGAAGCAACCGATTGTCACCTTATCTACTTGTGAAGCTGAATATGTAGCTGCTACTTCGAGCGTCTGTCATGTAATATGGCTCAGAAATTTGCTGAAGGAATTGGGTTTGCCACAAGAAGAGCCAACTGAGATTTGTGTCGACAACAAGTCAGCCATTGCCTTAGCAAAGAATCCAATGTTCCATGATCGAAGCAAGCATATTGATACTCGTTACCACTACATAAGGGAGTGCATAGCGAAAAGGGATGTGCAAATGGAGTACGTGAAGTCCAAAGATCAAATTGCAGATATTTTCACCAAGCCACTCAGGTTTGAAGATTTTTCGAGATTAAGAAGTTTGCTTGGCATGGTAAAACAAGTTTAAAGGGGGGTGTTGAAGTATAAACTTGTTTTAGGCCCAAACCATTTGAAGGCCCGAACTATTATGGGAGCCCAAACCCAAGCCCAAATAAATTAGAGTCCAAGTCCATAAATAAGGTCCAAGCCCTCTATCTAGAATTCTCTAGGGTTTGGTAATTAGGCATAAAAATCATGTGGTCAATTGGAAGAATGTGGAAGGATGTAGAATGATGAGGTGTGTGGTTATTATAATTTTGGATTAGTTTATTTGTGTGGTCTAAAATGATTTGTAAGTAGTATAAATACCCCCTCCCCATTTTGGTTTAGACATCAAGAAGAAGCAAAGCTTCTAAGTGAGTGAAGAAGAAGCAAAAGAGTGAGTTAGTTCTTGAGTGAGAGTGTTCTTGTAATATTTGTTTTGAGTTTAATAAAAGTTTTTTGAGTGTTTTATTTCCAACATGAGCTTCATTACACCTAAAAAGTGAATTTTTTTTTTTGGAATAAATAACGCTTAATCTACTTTAAGTTTGTTGAATTACACTCAGAATTAAAATTTACAGAAACTTACAGTTATAACTTTAAGTTTGACTGATAAAAAGTAGACTTAAGCCTTCCGTGATAAAAAGTAGGCTTAATCTATTTTTTTTTTAACTATCATTCTATTAACCCTATTTTTTTAATGGTTAAACTTAACGGTAAGGGAGTTAAGTGTGAGTTTTTGCAAACTTTGTTTTCAATTATAATTCAATAAACTTTAGATAAATTCAGTATTATTTATTCTTTTTTTCTTTCTTAAGTATTAGAATTTTGAGTAAGTTGGATTATTATTATATTCTTCCAATAAAAAAAATACAATACTAGACTTGAAATATTTTGATAGAAAACTTAAGAATGAACTACAATACTTTAATTTATGTAAAAATAACGAGACAAATACAATCAAAAGTTGAGCATAATTTTAATACATTTTGTATTAGTATGTTTATATTTTACAATTACCTGAACCATTCTATATATTATGATAATGCATTTTTCTTTTGTTCTTTCAATTAGATGATGAATATCACAATTCACATACAATGTTATTTTTGTTTTGTGTTATAAGCAAAATTGATGAGATCAAAGGGTTGATCAGGATGCCACCTTTAGAGTTTAAATTTTAGTATTCCTTCTATTTCTAGGCCAATGTCCTACGTGCTTTATTAGCTAACTATTGAAATTAGACACTAAAATGCTTGTATTTAATGAGGGAGGATTGCATGCACATTCTAGTAGTGTAGTATTTCCTCTCTTGTAATATTTTGATAACTTGCAGACTAGGTTTGGGTAAACTGTCATGGGCATTAGTCTAGTATCAAGATCTCCACAACTTTTGTAGAGGCTACATATGTTTTATGTTCGAACTAACATGATTTTCATTGGCTTTGTAATAGAATGCAGATCAGATTTAATGATCTAGTATACGTATTTTAAGATTTAGATGAAGTCGAATGTGAGAGCTCTTCAGTTACGCGAACAAAATTGAGGTAATATGTTTGGTAACTATTTAAAAACTGTCAAGAAGATGGGGGAGAAATATGTGTTTTATGATAATTGTTCTCAAACATATGCAAGCACTGAAGGAGCCTCACACCTCGTGAGAAAAGAAAATATGTGGAAATAATAGAAATAGAAATGTAGGTGGATATAATTTGCCTAGAACATGTGCAAATGAACAATTAAACCAGAGGAAATAATACTATAGTTTAACTTGCTGCAATTGATCGACAATTGAGGGATGCAGATTTGATTAGAATCATCATCAACTACGGAATTTCATCACTAGTCTCTATAAAGGGTACTCTGTATTCATGAAGAAGCGTAAGAAAAGTTAAGTAGTTATTTCATCACCACAAGTCATTTGTCACATACTCTTTCCAATTTAATATAATAATTAAATGCATTAAGAAAATATTAAAATTATTTTTGTGGGAAAAGTTAGAAATTCTAGTCAGTATATCAAGGAGGATATCTACAATTAGAAATTCTACTTGATATTCTCTAACTTTTTTTTGCCACATCCTATCAATATTAAAGTTAGATACTTGCATTGGAAAGAGTTTTTTTTTTTTTAACTTTTTTAATATAAATCCTATATGACACTCAATTTTCTCCAAATATATAATAGCATTGGAGATGCTCTAAGAATAACATCACGCTTCATATAATTATTAATATTTTACTAAAAATGTGAATTAGTGCCTCACAATGGATATAATAATTGAGCATGAGAGCTCAATTTTTAACTTTAATAAAATGTTATATTTTGCACAACTACTCATAATTTAAGTGGTTAGTGTACCTCATATCATCTTATTAGTGAGAGTTTAAGTTCCACTATACTCATTTATTAATTTGTAAGTTAAACCTAGATTCATTTTCATAATAATGGTTAAAAATATTTATTACTTTTAATGTCTACCATAAGAGTACATATTAAAATTCCAAGAATTTAATTATACCTCAATAATATATTAACATATACTTTGTCCTGTTTTTAAAAAATAAATATTATTAATAGTAAAAAATGGATTAAATGGTCAACAATGTTCAACTACGCCACGTAAGATGGTTAGTGGTTAGTTGAGTTGATAATTTCTAAAAATGACCCTTGAGGTCTGCGAGAAGGTTCTCGATTGAGACGGGAACTTGGCCAATATAAGCTATCGAATTGGTAGCTAAAAATAAAGAAAGATCGGTCAGGAGTGCCGGATTTGTGCCAACGATTAAACTCCGACGATCAAGTCAGTTCAGATATAACAAAGAAATCAATGAACTGATTCAAAGAGTTTTAGGGTTGGTGAGTTATATTAAATAGTACACCTTCCTTCTTCTTCAATGACTTTATTTATAGTCAACCGGACATTCCTCTTGTCGTCTTCTATTTTAGGAATGTCCAGGTTGTCTGCAAACCTGGTCAATCATGTGATACCTTAAACGTGAAATAGCTGCTTTCTCGGAGCGTCTGTCCAGGGATAAGACATGATAAGTAGTTGAACAGTAATATGCAGAACTAAGGTATTTAATGCGTCTGACCTCCTTGATGACAAAGTTAAGAGCTTGGCTAGGTTCGTCATGAATACTATTAGGTGCATTAAATGTGGTCAGACTTTGAGTTGACTAGCTCTATATTGTTTGTCGCTGACACTGTGCTGACAGGCAGTTAATGTTCTATGAGAATATTAAAGCGCTCGGACGCTTATATTATTATCTGACCATCCTCTCGGCTATAGATATCAAAACGACGTCGGATATAAAAGGGGACCTAATGGCCAAACGACAACGTATTGGCCCTGTGATGACGTGACACTTGCGAACAATAGAAATTACCCTCAACAAATATGAATTTACATTTTAAATTCTTAATCCATGTTCTAAGAATACACATTAATACAATTTTTTTTTAATAAATTGTAAATCATGTGGTATCCCGGTTTCAATAATGGTGCTAGAATTTAGATTTATCCTACATCACGTCCAACTTAGGGGTCGTTTGTTTTTTTATCTGAAGACTGAATAGTCCTAATTTTACTGAAAACTGAAATCTAAAACCTAAATTTTCATTACAAACAATAAACTTATAATAGAGCACAAGTAGTTCGATAAAAAAAATAAATAACTAATTTTTATCGAAATTTGGTTCGGAGATAATTTAATCTTTTGATTTCAAGAAACTTTGATAATGAGAAGTAATTAGAGTTTTTCTTTATAAAGCCGTATGTAAAAAAAAATAGGGTAAAATAAATAAAACTAAATAATATAAAATTAAATAAAACTAAAAATATAATATATTTTGGAGGATAATTTTGAAAGAAAATATTTTTAATATATTTAAGTGATTTGCAATTAAGTAAAAAGTCAAGATTTGTTACTTTTTTTTAAGTATTTTTAAGTTATTTGACCACTTAAAAAAATAAACAAAATAACTTAATGGATCCAATTCAGACCTATTAAGTTATAAGTGGAAAAAAAACAAACGACCCCTTAATATATGTTTAAGCCCTCAAGATTTTTAAGAAAAAAAAGACATAATAGCCATTAATTTTTTTTAAAAAAATAATATTAAATCAAATCAAATTCTTTTAGTTTCAAAAGATTTTGTGACTATTGTTTTTAATTATTCTAATTAATTCGGATTTAGAGTGAGTGAAAACGACTCAAATTCACAATTTTAATAGATTCATATGTGATGGAACATTGAGCTAACTTCATATTATCCGTGAGTGTAACTATTATATTAAATAGAACCCACCACAACATTGAACCTTATTCTATACAACATCACTGAATAAATTTAACTTTAATGAAGCCCCTTATAATTCCTATGCACAATTATTAGCATGAATGATAAAATTTCTCCTCTTGTTTGTGAGACTTAAGGAGTGATATCTTTAATGAATTCGGTATCTAATATAAAATGAAAAGAAAAGAAAAATGAACCACTTTATAGACTTTAGATTTTTTATTTCCTTTGAAAATGTGCTTACTTTGTCATTTGTCATTTGTCATTATTAACATGATTGTAATCATGTGTGCTAATCATAAGCAGGAATCTGTATGAAGATAAATTAATATCAAATTTTAAGAGTTGGATTGAGACATTTGAGTATCATAAAGATTGTTAAATCCTTAAAATAAAAAAATTAGTAGAGTTTGACCAAACCAATTATTTTAGTAAATATAACCATTTGAGTGCGATCTAGTTTTTAAATTTTTAAAAAATTTTACCGAATAAGTAAATAATTTGTTTATTGACTCAAAATTAAGGTAATATTAAATTGAATGAACGTTTGGAGTTAAAATTTTTAATTTTATCCCTATGTACAAGAAATTTAAGCCCGCACACTGTAAATAAAAAGATTCTTTCAATGTAATAATATTTAAATTGCTGTTAATAGTACTTTTGAATTATAGTAGTTGAAAAAAAATGAGTATTTTTTAAATATCAAAAAGTAATTGATAAAATGTTAGCTGTAATTCTAATTTTTGTTTTTTACATATGAAAAAAAATCAACAATTATATTTCGACATAAATTGTTTATTTGAACCGCATTGTTAAAAAAATACAGTAAATTCAACATATTCTTGCTTTCGTTTCTATTCAAAATTATTTCAAAAATTGGAAAAAAAAATCAGGTTTTTTTTTAAGGTTACAATTACAAAATTAATAGCTGTCCGGATCTGCTGAGATCAATCACTAAATACACGGTTCGAATATCTACTCCTATAACAAAAAAAATCTAGAAGTACATTTGTAGTAGCCAAAATCTGTCAGGCCCAAAATATAAGCGAGGATCCAGCCCAGAAGCCCAAAGTATATTTCAAAGACCAGGCCCAGAGTCAAAGAGTGGTACGACATCTATGTAGTACGACATACACTCAATGTACGACATCCATGTAGTACGATAGACACTCGATACCCCACACATCTAAGTAGCAACAAGGGAAATAGCTCAGTATTCACATTTGAGAGAACCCCTACGTCGCACGACATACTCATCTCAGATCGATGTCTAATCGACATGTCGCACGACATATGATAGTAGTTGTCTGTTCAATTGTCAAACCCACATGTCGTACGATATAGAATCTCCTTGGTTCTGTGGGAAACCAAATCATGATCTAATTCAAAGACGGTCCTACAAAACTATAATTACCATCTATAACGGCTATATCAAGGGAAGCATCCACAAACCCCTTGATTGAGGACAACATAGAGAGGTAATGATGAAGTCCCTCAATGGGCAGAAGATCATCCCCCTATAAATGAAGGATAAATCTCCAAAGGAAGGGGACCGGAAAAACTGAGATCTTAGAGCTATCTACATTCAGACAACACCCTTCGGCCATTGTCCATCATATCCGACCACCTTCCGATCATACTCCGTTTATTCGACCTTACATCTCCCTCCACCAAGGAGATCTCAATAGTCAACACAACAGGAAGTATTACTCACTCATCTCCATTTATGAGCATTCTATACTTATTAGCACTCACTAACTTGACCCCAGTATCCTAGACGTTCTGCGGGTTACGTGCATTCTATTTTTACAGGTTGTAGTACCTCGTATCCCCAAACAATTTTTGAGGACTACAACACTGACTACTTAAACTATAAATGATTGTGAAATCAATTTGAATTTATTTTAATAAATTTTAAAATTAAATTATGTACTGACCCCAAATTGATACGTTTGTGAACATGATGCCCCACTTTTTGGCTGTCTTTGACCTTTGTACCTACTCCCCACTATAAAATATTATACAATATTTAAAATAGATCACAGTTAATAGCAACCGTGTGATTCGATTCTTCCTCAAGATTCATTAAAGGTTCTCTACTTTATTTATTTATTTTTTTAAAACAAATAAATTATAATGTATATATGTTGGGTATCTTGAAAGTTCCCGTCTCCCGGATATTTTAAACGTTGAAACTTTGCCCCTTTGAAAATACAACTTAGGATTTTAAAATTAATTTAATTTAATTTAATAGTTAATTGTATCCACCTCTCTTAAAATTTTATTAATTATAATTGGAGTTAACTTTATTATTTATTGATTAATAACTCCCCTGACCTTAGTAAAATTTAATTAAATATAACAGTTGATTAGGGGAGGTCTATGTCAAAAAATTTAAAAATTGACTTACGGGAAGAAGAGATTTTTGTTAATAAATTTAAAAATTGATTTCGCCTGTAATTAAACAAATTTCAGGAGAGGTAAGCGTTATTTACTCTTAATTTAATTAAAAACTACATGAAAGCGAAGGGAAAATCTAGCATTGGATGTGTGCATTGTGCCCATTAGAGATGGAACAATGGAGTTGAAGTTGGGACCAAAGTATATTCAAGGAATGGTCTATGGGCAAAATTTTATTGAAGAAAAATAAATAAATTTTGATCCTAATTTGAAGCTATGATTAAAAAAAAAATTATATTTAATATGCATAATAGAATATTAACTTTTTTTATATTAGTATGACTATAAGGATGCGCTTAGTGTGCTGGATTGAATTAGACTATTTTTATAAGATAAGATATGATTGGATTGGATTAAGTTAATACTGTAATGCGTTTGGTGCGGTATGAATTGAATTAAATTAATACTGTGATGTGTTTGATACAATATGGATTGAACAAAAAATATTTAAATTAAATTTAATTAAAAATATTTTTTAAATAAAATAAAATAAAAATAAATAAAATAATTAATTTTAAATAAAATAACATTTATTTTTATTGATATTAAAAATATTTAATATTTGGAAAATATTTAATAAATTATAATATTTTATATAAAAATTAATTAATTAAATAAAATAAAAAGTAAAAAAATAAAAAGAGTAAAAGGAGATGGGACAATTTTAGAGCAATGGGATTATGGGACGGTTAACATGTCCCTAAACACATCCAATTTTGTGTAATCCCGTATAATAAACGGACCATAACAGATTTAAATTCTTAATTTAAGAGTTCAAAATAAATACTTCATAAAAAATCGACCAGCACTAAAAGGAAAGTATAAATAAACTAAAATTTAAAAGATTAAATTGAGATAAAAAAGGAGAATACCCTTAAAAGTGTTAGAGCATCTCCAATGCTATTATGCATTTGGAGAAAATTGAGTGCCAAATAGGATCTATATTGAAAAAGTTAAAAAAATATTCTCCAATGCAATTATCTAACTTTAATATTGATATGATGTGGCAAAAAAAAAAAAAAGGTTAGAGAATATCAAGTAGAGTTTCTAATTGTAGATATCCTCCTTGATATGCTGTCTAGGATTTCTAACTTTTTCCACCAATAAAATTTTAGCATTTTATAATGCATTTAATTGTCATATTGAATGGAGAGAGAATGTAATAAATGACTCGTGGTGATTGGTTTAAAATTGTGTGAGTTGAGAGAAATTGAGAAATGAAGAACCCTAGAGAGATCGGGAAGAAGAGAGAGAAAAATGATCTTGAAAAATCTGATTAACTAATCAGACTTGAACAGAATTTCATATATATATATATATATATATATATGCACGGTTACATTGATCATGGTTAGGTTTGCTAATCAACATCACCTAACTACAACTACAGCAAGTGTGGTAAAACATCACACTAATAATTATCTACAGCTATCTATGTGTGTGCTGATGAGGAGAATCACAAACTCTAACACTCCCCCTCAAAGGTAGCTGGTGAATATCAGCAAGTTTGAATCTGAGTTTTGAATTATGATCAGTAACCTCATCAGCACTCCCCCTCAAACGCAGCTGAGAGCGATCAAAAATCAACTTAGTGCACAGAAGCTGAAATCTGGATATTGGAAGAGACTTTGTGAAAATATCAGCAGTTTGAGCTGCTGTTGGCACATAACGGATTTCAAGCTTCCTTTCAGCAATGAGATCACGAAGAAAATGCACATCGATATCAATATGTTTAGTACGGGCATGAAATACAGGATTATGAGCTAAGGAAGTAGCACTAACGGATTTTCTGTCATTAGGATCTCCAGCCCAATCGACATCGGCAAAGCCTTCCAAAGACAGAATTCTAGAGGGAGTAAAATGCAAGCCAAAAGTAAGGGTACCACGAATATACTTAAGGACTCTCTTAACAGCCTACCAATGCACTTGAGAAGGAGATGCCAAAAATTGGCTCAATTTATTGACAGCAAATGATAAATCAGGTCTTGTGAGTGTAAGATACTGTAAAGCACCCACAATGCTTCTGTAGAGAGTGGCATCAGAAAAGGGAGAGCCCTCAGCAGCTAAAAGCTTGCAGTTAGGAGACAAAGGAGTGGGACAAGGAGTAGAGGCAGTCATGGTAGTCCTTAATAACAAATCCCAAGCATACTTGGATTGAGTAAGAGTCAACTCAGCAGCTGTCCTATGAGCCTCAAACCCCATAAAATACTGCAAAGAACCCAAAGATTTTAGAGAAAAACTGACATTTAAGTCCTTAATAACCTGAGCAATAAGAGAGGAATCACTCCCTGTCACAAGGATGTCATCAACATAGATGAGCACCAAGAGAAGGGCTGTTGCAGACTTGAAAAAGAAGAGAGATGTGTCTGATTTTGAATTGACAAATCCCACTGAAGAGCCAATTTCAATTTATCATACCAAGCCCGAGGGGCTTGTTTGAGTCCATAGAGAGATTTGTGTCGTAACATCCCAGATTTCGAAGAATTATGTAACACCCCCTGACCCGACCCGGCTGGATCGACCCAGAGAGCGTTACCGGGTTTTTTTTTTAAAACTTTCCTTAATTCACTTTACAAATTTCAAACCAATGAAAATCATATCAATTTATAATTTAAAATATGTTTCTAGTGAGCCCATTAAATCATTATTTTTAAAAATTTCGGCAAAGTTTCCTCTATTTTTCAGATTTCCCAAAAACCTGTTTTCAATAAAACAAATATAAAACAATATACTTTCAACACTTCTATATCCACATTTTCAAATCACTGCGCACTCTGCCGATTAGTGCGACTTCCAATCATTTTTAAATAAAACATATGTAATTAAGATTTACAAACATTTGAACAGAATATAATTCATAAAGCACTTATTACAATACATATATATACATGTCGAATTACAGATTTCTATATATGCATGTTTCACTAAAAACAATATACAAATAATATTCAATTGTAACTACTCAAAAGAAACTGTGACTCTGGACCTTCAATCTGCTGTTACTTCTTTTCTATCATTTATTTCTCCCCGTGTCTTTGATACCTGCGCGTGATAAAATCAACACGCTAAGCAATAATGCCTAGTGGGTGTACACTTAACTCAAGTATCAAAATCAAATATCATTTCATAATAAAAACATTTCAATTTTCATCATTTCATAATATTCCACTACGATCGTATTAAAACATTTCAATCTTTAACTTTCTTACTGAAATAAGTCATATATAAACAATTTTATAAAAACATCTAAATTCAATCAATAAAGCATACAAAATTCAGTTTTCAGTTCTTTTATAAGCATTTTATTTATTCTGTAACATTTTATTTATATATACATTTTTATTTACTTTCATTTTCTATTCTGGCCGTACACTCAGCATACATTTCAATATCTGTACATCAGTGTGACGTTCACCTCCGGGATTCGCCTAAATTGGACCAAACTAGGTTTGCCCCGCGAGATATATCAGTCACGGATACAGTAAAATGGCTATATCCGGGATTCGCCTAAACTGGACTATGCCAGGTTTGCCCCGCGAGATACACCAGTCATCAATATCATCAGTACAATATCTATCTCCGGGATTCGCCTAAACTGGACTCAGCCAGGTTTGCCCCGCGAGATGCAGCAGTCATCACTATCATCAGTACAATATCTATCTCCGGGATTCGCCTAAACTGGACCATGCCAGGTTTGCCCCGCGAGATGCAGCAATCATCACTATCATCAGTACAATATCTATCTCCGGGATTCGCCTAAACTAGACCATGCCAGGTTTGTCCCGTGAGATATAACAGTAATCCATTCGTTATTTTCTTTTCCCATTTAAACAACAGTTTTACAACTCAAATTAAAAATCAAGAATCCACATTTTCAAATAATATTAGTAATACATAATCCATACATTTCATAGCAAAACTTTCCGTTTCTTTCGAAATCAACAATTATACTCTCAAACAATTTATTTTAAAATAATCGTTGTAAATAAAAAATCGATTAAATCAAAATATTTAGAATATTCAAATAAAAAATACATATAAACAATTATCCATCAAAATATTCAAGTAAATTTAGATTCAAATAAAAAACACGAAGGGTTTCGAAAAGAAGTGTACACCAACCTGGTTTTCGTTTTTCACACAGTTTCTCTTCTGGATTTCCTTTTCCCTTTTTCTTTTCCTTTCTCTCTTTTCTTCCTTTCTTCCTTTCTTCTTCCTTTCTTCTTCTTTCTTTTCTCTTCTTCTTCTCTTCCTCTTCTTCTTCTTTTCTTTTCTCTCTCTTCTTCTTTTCTTTTTCTTCCCCGGTCTCTCTCTCGGTCTCTTTTCTCTCTGTTTTTCTTCTCTTCTGTTTTCTAGAGACTTCACGTCTCTTATTTTTTTTATAAAATTTTGGTCGTTGCAACCTGTAGTCGCGGTGACCTGGTCGCGTTGCTCTCTGGAGCAACTCCACCGCCTTCATCGCGAGTACCCCTCGCGGTGCTTTAGTCGCGCTGGTGGTCACCATGCTCACTGCCAAGATTTTTACTTTTTCATCGCGAGCCAGTCATCGTGATTTGTGGTTGCGGTGACTGGTCGCGGTGCTCACTGCTAAGAATCAACATTCTTCATCGCGAGCAGCTCATCGCGATCTGTGGTCGCGATGGCCAGGTCGCGATACTCACTGTCTCAGTTTTCACTCTCTCTTCATGCATCATTTTCGACCGTTCAATTTGGTCCACCTGGAAACCATAAAAATAAACATACTTTTAATTACATTTATACCCCTCAACTCTCAAATATTTTTATCCACATATTCAAAATTAATTACTCGAAATTTGGGATGTTACAAATTAATTTTGAATAGTGAATATAAACATTTATGATTTGAGGGGTGTAAAACGTAATTAAATGTATGTTTATTTTTATGGTTTCTAGGTGGACCAATTTGAACGGTAAAAAACGATGCACAAAGAGAAGAGTAAAAACTGGGACAGTGAGCATCGCGACCACTCACCGCGACTTGAGATGGCGATGAGCTGCTCGCGGTGAAAAATGTGAATTTCCGGCAGTGAGCACCGCGATTAGTCACCGCAACCACAGATCGCGCTGACTAGCTCGTGGTGAAAATGTCAAATTCTGGCAATGAGCAATGCGACCACCAGCGCGACCATGGTACCGCGATAGGTGCTCACGATGAATGCAGTGGAATCGCTCCAGTGAGTACCGCGACCAGGTAGCTCGACCACAGGTCGCGACGACGGTCGCGATGACCGAATTTATAAAAAAAAAGAAAAAGAAAAGCTTCTCGAGGAAGCCAAGCAGAAAGGAATAAGAAGAAAACGAGAAAAGAAAAGAAAGAAAAGAAAGAAAGAAGAGAGAGAGAGAGAGAGAGAGAGAGAGAGAGAGAGAGAGAGAGAGAGAGAAGAAGAAGAAGAAGAAGAAGAAGAAGAAGAAGAAGAAGGGGAAGAAGAAGAAGAGAAGAGGAAGAAGAAGAAAAGGAAAGGAAGGAAAGAGAAAAAGAAAAAAAAAAAGAGAAAGGAAAAAGGAAAAATCCAGAAGGAAAAAAATGTAGGAACGGTATCCAGGTTGGTGTATACCTGTTTTTGACATTTTTATGTATTTTGATTTGACTTTGAAATTTTGGATACTTTCGTAAATATATGTTTTTGTTGTTTTTCTATTGAATAATTTTGAGTGAATTATATCTATCGTATTTGGATTGCTGATTTTGTGGAAATCAAACAAATAGTTGAATGATTTTTATGAAATTCTGTATATATATGTTGTCCGCATATTGATCAAGTTTTTATTTTAGTTACTTTTAATTGTATCGAAACGGCCCTAGGATACGTAGACATAGAAATGGATATCGGAGGTTGGTATACCAGTTGGGTTCAGTGAGCAGTACTGCACCGACATTGATATTGCTATTGATGATTTATTATGTACCTCCTCATGGATTCGTCCAGGGGTAGGAAGACACGTACCTCCTCACAGATTCGTCCTGGGGTAGGGAGACACGTACCTTCCTAAGGATTCGTTCCTGGGATAGGGAGATATGTACCTCTCTAGGGTCCGAACCCTCAGTCCTAGGGTAGGGAGATACGTACCACTCTTAGGATTCGTCCTAGGGTGGGAGTTATGTTCGACAGACAGCCACTGTGGTCGAACGACCCATATTCCAGTCCTGGTTAATGTTGAGTATTCTAGAGGGACAGAATTGAAGTGCATTGAATGATATGTTTATAACTGAGGTAGAAATTGATTTTATTTATACGTTTATTTCAGTATTTCAGTTAAATTGATTGTTTTTATTAATTTGATTTCATATGATTTACATTAGTAACTGAATTGAATATGGTAATGTTAATGTTTTATTTACGTTCGCACTGTGATTTTTATATCACATTATATTATGATTTTTATAAATGAGTTTAGTGTACACCCACTAAGCTATATGCTTAGCGCGTCGGTTTTTATCGCGCGTAGGTCACAGGAATACCGAGGCAGATAAAGAGTAAGAGAGGAGGTGCTTGCAGCTAGAAGAATTCAGAGTCACCACATTGATTGGGTAGATATATATAGTTCTGTATGTTATATTCTGTAGCATGCATATACAGCAGTCTGTAAATTTGATAATGATATATGTTTTGTAAATAATTTTATGATTTCTGTTATCATTTTGAAAGGTCTGTAACTATTAAATTATGAATTATTTTATTTTTAAACGGTTGGAAAGTCATACTAAACGGCAGAGTGCGCATTTGAATGAAATGATATTTGAAGTGTTGTGGATTATATTTAACTTGAGTTTGATTTAAAACAGGTTTTGGTAAATTGGAAAAACAGAGGAAACTCTGTCGAAATTTTTAAAACGGATTTTGATGGGCTCACTAGAAAAACATTTGTAAAGTACAATTTACTTGTTTTTTGAATTAAGAAAGATTTTAAAAACCCGAGTAGCGCTCCCTGAGTCGATCCAGATGGGTCGGGTCAGGGGGTGTTACATGTGTAGCTTGCAGACAAGTGAAGGTTGAGAGGGATGAAGAAAACCCTCAGGCTGACTCATATACACATCTTCTTAAAGATCCCCATTCAAGAAGGTATTGTTAATGTCAATATGCTGAATATTCCAAGAAGAGGACACAGCAAGAGCAAGGACAATTCTGATAGTGGAAGATTTCACAACCGGGCTGAAGGTCTCTTTAAAATCCAAGCCAGAAGTTTGATGAAACCCCTTGGCAACAAGCCTTGCTTTATAATGGTCTACAGTCCCATCAACCTTATATTTGACTTTAAACACCCACTTACAACCAACCACATTCATGTGAGGGGCTAAAGGAACTAAATTCCATGTTTTATTCCTCTTAAGTGTATCAAACTCAGCATGCATAGCTGCATTCTATTGAGGATCAGCTAAGGCACCTGAAACTGTAGAAGGAACATCAATGACAGATGCTGCAGAACTGTCTGCAGAGGCTGAGGAAATAAAAGATTTTGGTTTAAAAATGCCACTCTTCGACCTAGTAACCATGGGATGAGAATTGGACTGCAGAACTGTAGAGGAACAAGGCTGCAGTGGAGAATGGCACTGTGAAGCAGCAGGACAGTTAGACTGTGACTGTGAGGGAGAAGAGACTTCAGCAGCTGGAGAAGCTTTGTGGAGAGAAGACTGAAATAGAATTTGATAGGAAAATTCCCTCTCATTGAACAACACATGTCTGGAAATATATATCCTCCCAGAAGGGTGCAGACACTTATATCCCTTATGTAGGTCACTATAGCCCAGAAAAATACACTTAGAGGAGTGGAAACTAAACTTGTGACGATTATAGGACCTCAAATAGGGAAAACAAGTAGTTCTAAAAATTCTAAGATCAGAATAATGTGGCAGCCTATGATATATCATAGAATAGGGGGACTCATGTTGAAGAACCACAGTAGGCAGCCTATTGAGAGTATACACAGCTGTGTGAAATGCTTTCCACAAAAAAGATAAGGGCATGGCAGCCTGAGCTAAAAAGGTAAGTTCTATTTCAACTATACTGCGATGCTTCCTCTCAACAATTCCATTTTGTTGATGAATATAGGGACATGAGTACCTAGCACAAATGCCGTGTTGCAAAAGATATGGAGCAAGAGCCCTAAACTCTCCTCCATTGTCACTTTGAAGAACTTCGAGACTAGTAGCAAACAACCTCTCTACAGTTCTATGGAATATAACAAATACCTCTTTCACTTGAGATTTAGTGACAAGAGGGTATATCCAACAGTACCTAGTATAAGAATCTACAAAACTTACATAGTACCTATATCCTTGAGATGATGAAATGGGTGAAGGATCCCATACATCAGCATATACAATATTTAAGGGTGCCTTAGCCTTATAACTAGAATCAGCAAATGGTAATTGATGCAATTTACCAAGCTTACAGGCATCACAGAAATTAACCAAAGCAGAATCTTTAACATGTACATTTAAGAATTGAAAAACCTTAGCAAGTATCTTAGGTGAGGGATGGCCTAATTTTTGATGCCAAGTTTGCACTAGTACATGTATAGGGGTTGATAAAACACCCTTAGCAACAGAGAAAGTATTACATTGAGGACCAACTGCAGTATTATGTAAAGGTGCAGCAATACAAGAATTGAAATTTGAAACTACATTATTTGAACAAACATTGTAAGCAGAAGCTGTATGTGATATAGAATTGCTAGGTATCACAGGACATTCAACCCTTGGAAGGGTGAGTTAGTATAGACCATCCTTCAGAACTCCTTGGAGTAAAGTTCTCCTCGAAGTTTTGTCCTTAACATAGCAGTATGCATCATTAAATTCCACAACAATATTGTTGTCAAATGTAAGTTGTGCTATGCTTAGCAAATGTTTTTGTGATTTGTGGAACATACAATATCTTGTTTAAGGATAAACGTGCACGAGGAGTAGTATCTGAATAGACCAAAGAACTACCAATATGAGATATAGGGAGTTTTTGACCATTACCTACTGCCAGCCGATCAGCTCCTTTGTACTCATTGTTGATGCTTAAGTTGCTGAAATCAGGAGTGATGTGATTGGTAGCACCACTGTCAACATACCAACTGGGATCTGCAACTGTTGATGGAGCTGCCATCAATGCATTCAAGTTCTGACGCGGATAGGAATAATCCAGCTGTTGTTGAGCAAAGTTGCCTTGGAAATTGCTCTGAATTGGACCAAAATTGGCTAACATAGACTGTTGATTGGGATGTTGCTGTGGCTTACCAAAGGTACCAGAAAAAGACTGGTCAAACCTATGGTAACATATAGCAGAAAAATGCCCAGCCTTGCCACAGAGTTGACAGGTCAAGTGCTGATTAAATTATCTTCCTCCTCTACCCCCTATTCTACCTCTTGTCCTGCCACGACTAGTGTTTTGAAACTGACTACCTCCTCGAGCAAAATTTGCTGACTTGGTACTAGAGTTAGCTGAAGCTTGTCCTATGTCTATTGTAGTACTAGCATGGTACTGTTCGAGTCTAGACTCATAGTTCATAAGCAAAAACTGTGCATCTTGTAGAGTAATTTTACTTTTCTTAGAGGCTATATTACAAACAACAGGATCAAATTCTAATCCTAAGCCTCCTAAGATGTAAGCAACTAGGTCTTGCTCTGTAATTACTTGTCCAGCAGCCATTAAAGCATCAATAACAACTTTGATTTTAACAATATAGTCACTAATTTTTAGTGCTCCTTTTTTCAGTGTTTGCAACTGTGACCTAAGATGCATAATCCTAGCCATAGATTGCTGAGAAAACATATTTGTGATAGTATTCCACACTTCACATGATGTTGCATACTGAGTTACTCTACCTAGAATCGAAGGACTTAAAGTAGACATTAACCAACTGACAAGTAATTGATCTACCTTCTTCCATGCAAGATAGTCATCATTGTAGGTCTGGACCTGTTCGCTGGACTCTTCATCAACAGCTAGGATGAACTTCATAGGACAAGTTGTAGCTCCGGAGATGAAGTCTTATAGGTCCAACGCTCGTACAACTGGCAGGATCTGAGTCTTCCAGTAGATAAAATTATCATCATCGAGTTTTATAGGTAGGTTGAAATTGAGATTTTTGGAGATCAACTGAAATTGATTCTCTCTCTGTTTTTTTGGTAAGTTTTGGGGTTTGATTGAAAGCTTAAGGAAGATTTGTGAAGGCTTGAAGAAGATTTGTGCAAGGAGAAGAATCTGGTGTCATCATTTTGCCTCTGATCGAGGCTCTGATACCATGTGTGAGTTGAGAGCAATTGAGAAATGAAGAACCCTAGAGAGATCAAGAAGAAGAGAGAGAAAAATGATCTTGAAAAATCTGATTAACTAATCAGACTTGAACAGTATTTCATATATATATATATATATATATATATATATATATATATACACACACACGGTTACATTGATCATGGTTAGGTTTACTAATCAACATCACCTAACTACAGCTACAGCAAGTGTGGTAAAACATCACACTAATAATTACCTACAGCTATCTATGTGTGTACTGATGAGGAGAATCACAAACTCTAACAAAAAGTACTATTTAGATACTCACATTGGAGAAGTGAATATGTATTTCTATAATTTTTTTAATAAGGTAAATCCATATTATTTAGAAATGCTGATGTTGTAGTATTTAGATAATCAAAAATACATATTTACATTGGATATGCTCTTAAAAGAGTTAAGTTAATCATAAGATTTGATCGAAATTAATTGTTTTGTTATTGGTGTCAGAAAAATGAGTGGGAGTGTCATATTTAGGTGAGAACCGTAATAAATATCATGTATTTTTTTTAATTTACTTGAACATATATAAAGATAATAGAAAATAATTAAAATGGTATTTCATTAAAAAAAAAGTTTATATATAGATTTTTTCTAAAAAAATCGGGAGGGCAAGGTCCCCAGCCTTCGAAAAGGTTTGGCTCTGGTGCCCACCCAATTAAATATAGCAGCCTGATTAATATTTAAATTTATTTTTCTTTCTTTTTATCACGACTAATTTTTCCATCTCATACTTTTTCCTAAAAATTATCATAATATATATAATTATATATGTATATACAAACATCAATTTCATTAAAAGACGTAATTACTATTAATCTATACTTGTGCCCTATAAATATATTAAAAATATTATTTTAGGAAAAAAATAAAATAAAATTAGGGTGCGTGTAAGATTGTATAGCTTATAAAATAATTATTAATTTTATATTTTAAGATCTAAAATAAAATAAAAGGTGTTTGACAAGTTAATTAAGAATTAATTTTTTTTCTCAAAAAAAAAGAAGAAGAAAAGTTAATTAAGAATTAATTATTTCTGAAGTTGTTTTTCACATTTCATATTTTCAAAACCAACGTAAGAAATAATTTAACTTTTAATATAATTAATTTACTAAATACTTTTTAAATATTAGATTATAAAGTAAGTGATTTTGTTTTATAAGTTATAGTAAGTGATTTGTTTTTATAAGTTATAGTAATCTCAAATACTTTCTTAGTGGGTATACGGTACATCAAAAATCCCAGTTATTTGTTTGGAATATTTCTAAGGCTAATGCTATCGTATAAATGTTGAATAGTTTGATGGGGTATCTTTATATAGGATAAGGGTGAACCTGACGAGATTGACACTAAAAACTTATTAAATTATAATTCAAGGGTTCATAAAAATTAAAATTTTAAAAAATAGAAAAAAAATACTGAAGAAAATAATTTCTTCTAAAACTATATATTTGTTAATAATATTGTATTGTAGCTAAACTTTTTTTTTTTTTTATAATTATAATTCCAAATTGCCTTATTAGTCTTACTGCAACAAGACTAAAGAATTGTGTTCCCTATAAAAAAGAAAGAAAGAAAAGTTACGTAATATATATAGTTCCTTCTCTTATAAGAATGGTTCTAAAATCTTTTTTTTTTCTTTTAGAACATTTATTTCATCACGTTATTGAATTATTTCTGTATCGTTACAAAATTAGACGTTTAGTTTTGTAATGTTACAGAACTAATTCCAGATCGTTATGAAACAAAATTAGTGTAGATGCTGAAATTTACGCTTGTGTTGATGGTAGGGCCAACGACCTATAAGGGTAAAGAGAGTGAACTTAGAGTACTTGGGGATAGGATTTGCTTACGTCACCCTTATGGCTAATGACGTCTCGGACTTAGACTTGGTCTAGTCCACCAGTGAGTAGCTGATGGGCCTTTTGGGATTGTTTTCAATTGTTCACAACAACATCATAACAATACTGCACATTATACCTCCCTTCTTATACCAAAAGCAAAAACATGCAGACTACACTCTGCACACTTCTCCTATACCAAAAGCAAAAACATGTAGACTACACTCTGCACACTGCACCTAATCCTTTAAAATCTTCACATCAACAGCAAAATAATACACCTCCCTTCCTGCACCAAAAGCAAAAACATGCAGACTACATATTGCACACTACAACAACACACTGCACACTACAAAAATCACAATCTGCACACTTCACACAAAAATCACATCCTTCATAGAGTCAAATATTCTGAGATGAACTCCCAACACACTGATTGCCTGTAAAATCAATGAAAATTGAAAATAAAAAATGACAGACCTTGAAACATTAAAACTAGTTTAGTTTAACAATACAAAAATAACAAAATATTACCTGGAAGTTGCTGAGAACACTGTGGGGCATTTGGTGTGATTGAAAACCAAAGAACCTGTTGACAGTAGTTGAAGAACAAATTGGAAAAAAATTTGTGAATTATGCACATAGAACACAATTAGGAACATTGACAGTGTTACAAAAACAAAATGGAAAAAAAAAGTTGTCAATTATGCACATAGAACAGAAATGTTGACAGTGGTACAAAAATAAATTGGAAAAAAAGGAATTACCCTAGTAACAGTTCCTGTGTTAGGTGGCATCATTTGGCTGCTTGGTGGACTAGCTTGGCTGTTAGTGGCTGGTCCAGCTGAGCTGCTACCAACCTGGATTTGGCAACAAGGTGAGGCAAAAAAATTCATTTAAGTAATAAAATTGATAAACAACATTACCAAATTTTTACCTCTATTCTCCTACTCTTTTGAGGTTGATTAGTATTAGAGGGTGCTGTAGAGGTACTGGCAGCCTGCAATTGACAACAAAATATATAACAGAACAACCTAACAACAAAACATATAACAGAACAATAATTTACAACAATGTAATAAAAACATAATAGAACAATATGTAATCACCATAACAGAACCATTTTCTAGAATACATAACAAAAACAACAAGAAAACCTTGAGTCAACAGAAAACATTGACAGTTTTCTTTCTCTTAGAAAATGTCCAAGAGAACACCAACTGCATTGCATTGATAGTTTTTATTACAAGTTAAAGCTAAAATCCACTTCATCATATATTGTTCCTCCAAATCCACCTTTCTATTTTAGATTAAAGAATCAATGAACTGACTATAGGACATGCACAAAACTAAAAAAAATCTAATACATTAACAATTGGATAAATGAAAAATAATAAAAAATGAAAGTGATGATGTAAATTTACCTGTGGAGTTTTTGTAACCAAAATGACCACAATAGTGTGCACGAGCTTCCACTACCTAAAAAATATAAACTTACATATTAATCAACTATTGATGATGCTAATAAAAATGAAAAAAAAAAAAAGAAAGAAGCAAAAGCTTAATATCCAGTAGCCACACGATCCACGGTGCAATTATGTACCCATTGACAAACTCAAAAGTTTACACTGCTTAAGTACACTGTCATTGTCTTGGCAGGAAAATATTAAGCTTTACATAAAGTTAACATCAACATCCTATATCCTCTATTTTTCTCAGGAAAAAAAAGAGACTACTGAGATCATTTTAAGACTCTGTTTTATTTAGAATTTTGTGTTAAATGATTTAAAGAACTAATCTCAAGAACGAAATCATCAAAATCCCAAAAAACACTGAAACGAATATATAATATAATCAACATAAAAAGAACCATTTTTCTTCAATATACAAACCCAAAAAATGCATTCATACAATAGAAAGAAAAAAAAAAAAACTAAAGTAAAAATATTGAACAAACCCTAACAAAAAATTTGTCTAAAATAGAAATAAAATTTACCCAAAACTATAAATACATCACAAAATCAACATGTATGACTCAGAGTTGAAGAAACTAACCTTCAAATTGCACCAAGACGAACTTCCTTCAAACCTCGATGTATTCCACACCGAATCGATGACAGACTCGGTCAAACCCTTCGATACTCTTCGTCTCCACAAACGTGACCGTTTGTCTCCACAAACAACGATCGATTATGCTTCATTTCTAGAGAGAGAGTCTGGTTCTAGTGAGAAAAAGTGACTGTTGGTTTCACCCGATTTCTCCAAAGGGAGTGTGTTTGGTTGAAGGAATGGGTGCTTTTGGCTTTTCAAACTAAAGAATCAGATTAAGTTTGAGATTTTTTTTGTTTTTTTAATAATTAAATAATTTTTAATTATTTGTCTACATTGAAAGTGTTTAAAATTTGTATTAACGTGTCAGGTGTAATAAATGGTGGTCACATCTCTCATCATAGCTGTCAATATATAACTCAAAATGACCATTCTACCCTTTATATCATGGTCAACGTTAATTATTAACGGTCAAATTTAACTGGAGGGGGGTTCGCTGTTAATTTTTGATAAAGTTATTTCCGCCTGTAGAATTGCAAACCTCAGGTAGGTTAGCTGTAATTTCTCCTTTTTTAGTGGATAAAAAATTTATTTAAATATACTTTGTGTAATTTAATTTTGTTTTAATACAAAGCATTAAAAAAGGGGTGAAACATATGAAAAAAAATTTACAAAATATTTTTAATATTTGTAAAAAATTTAAATCGATTAGAATTATTATTCATATTTTATAAAAATAATTATAAAATTCATTAAAATTGATTAGATTTCATTAATAACCTTAAAAATATTAATGTGACTATGTGAGGCATCCATAAGAAGAGTATATATATATATATATATATATATATATATATATATATATATATATATATATATATATATATATATATATATATATATATATATATTGGTGCACCTTAACACATGCCAAGAGAAGGCTTAATTATTTATTTGGTATTTAATTCAAAGTGTTGATGACTTGTCATCCATTCGCAATGATTTGATTAAAACAAATTAGTAGTGATCCAAGAGGACAAAAGACTAACCTCGGTGTCTTTGTGGTAGATTTGCATAATTAATCTTAAACAATCCCTTTCAATCTAATTGGGCATAAATCTAGCTAACTTAGGACATAGTTCTGTCCAGGATCCACAATTAAAAAATAAAAAAAATTATGTCATATCAAAGATAATAAAAGATGCTTAGAAATAAGGTAGTAATTATCGGTATAGCACGACATAAAATCAATAAGTTTTGATTAGGTTTTATTGTGTTCAGTTCGTTAACGGATTAATACGTTATACCTGTTCAGTAAACTGGTCATATTTGGATTAAACCCCTTATAAACTGATAACCCATTTAATACGATTATATATCAAGGATAAATATGTAATTTATAAATATATAGAGATACATAACTATTTTGACATTATAAATGTTTGTTAAATGGGTTTAGTATTAAATTATAAATGTTTATATTATTTTAAAATTTAAATAGGTAAACAAATATATAAAATTGTGTTTTATTATATAATTGACACGACCTATAAATTAATAGGTGAAAGGGAATTTTATCCTATTAATTTAATAGATCATATTTGGGTTTTGATTTGTGATATGAGATAAGTTAAACGGGTTATCTTCGCGTTGAGTAAAAAATTAATAAACTGTGTTTGGGTCGATACAAATACCACAAAATAACCTATATTGCCTTTATGTACTTGTAGATCCATCCCATTTCATTAATTATATAATTAGCTAGATATTTTTAGTAATGCATCATAAAATTAATTATTGTTGGATAATTAGTTGACTATGTTGTAATTGATCAGTAGGAAAATTGGAAAGTTACACGCAAAGCCTCTCCTAAAAAAATAAATTTATTTGAAGTGGATATTTTCAGTAAATGATTTTTAACAATTTTCACTTTATATTTAATTATATTTAATACTCTCATAAAGCTCACGGTAGTGTATCTTTCAATTATTTTAAAGCAAATAACCCTAAACTTTTTAAGGTTTGTTATTCTATAAGCGGAAATAACTTTTGCGTTTATAGATAAAGACTTTCCATATTGTTAGTCAAATTCTATCCAATTAAACTGTTGACCAAATTTACTGTAAAAAAAAATTAAAATGTCTCTAGAATAATATATAATATTACTAAAATTTATAAATAAAAAATAAAAAATAGATGAGATGGATAGCGGAATCTTAACTATTTTTTATTTATTAAATTTTAGTAATTTTATATATTATTCTGAGGATATTTTGATATTTTTTACAGTCAAACCTGGTCAATCATTAAATCGGATGGATTTTGATTAACGGTAGATGAGGTCTTTACCAATAAATTTAAAGGTTGTTTTCGCTTATAGAAAAGTAAACCTTAGGAATTCTGAGTGTTATTTACTTATTTGTTCAATCAGTGAGTTTTTTTTCTTTTAATAATCATACAAGATATTTTTGAATAAAATTCTGCTTCAACCACAAGTTAGGAGAATATTATACTATATATCCTAAAATTTATTTCAAAGTTCTTAATTTCCAAATGATACGATTGGTTATTTGAAATTACCACTGTATTACATTATTTTATTGTACCATCATCTGCACAATTTTTACAAAGTTCCAATGGGATCGTTTTACCAAAAAAATAAATAAATAGAAAGAAAATGTTTTGTGCCGTGTAACCGTGTTAAATTATTTCAAGAGAAAATGGTAAGAAATAGGGTCGACTACACAAACCTCCTAAAGTTAGGGCAAAATTACACACTAATTCAATTCTTCCTTTAATTATATAAAAATTCTTTTGACCGGAGTTGATTACCGGTTGACTAGATATTATAGTAAAAAATGTAAAAAATATCCTTATTTATAATTTAGGACGGACATGACATAAAATTTAAAAAATAAAATCTTAGCCAAGTATTTTCTTAAATCCAAAAAAACACCTAATTTTTTTTCCTTAGATTTCCAAACAAAAAATGAACTTTTTTTAATAAAAAAAAAGAGTAAATAAACGCGGTTAATTAATCTTAAACAATCCCTTTCAATCTTATTGGGCATAAATAGCTAACTTAGGGCATAGTTCTGTCCACGATCCACAATTAAAAAATAAAATAAAAAAACTATGTTAAGTCACAGATAATAAAAGATGCTTAGAAATAAGGTTATAATTATCCACACAATTCAATAACACGGCACAAAATTAATAGATTTAGATTGGGTTTTATTCGGTTCGGCTCATTAACGGATTAACACGTTAAACATATTCGGTAAACAGGTCATGTTTGGGTTGAACCCCATATAAGCTGCTAACCCATTTAATACGATTATATGTCAAGGATAAATATGTAATTTATAAATATATAGAGACATATAACTATTTTGACATTTTAAATGTTTGTTAAATGGGTTTAGTATTAAATTATAAATGTTTATATTATTTTAAAATTTAAATAGGTAAACAAATATATAAAATTATGATTTATCATATAATTGACACCACTTATAAAAGAACAATTTAAAGGGGATTTTATTGGATAACCTATTAATTTAATGGATCATATTTAAATTTCAACTTGTGATATGAGATAAGTTAAACGAGTTGTGTTCGTATTGAGTTAAAAATTAATGAACTGTTTTTTGGTTGATACAAATAGACACAAAAACCTATATTGCCTTATGTACTACTTGTAGATCCATCCCATTTCATTAATTATATAATTAGCAAGATATTTTTAGTAATGCATCATAAAATTAATTATTGTTCGATAATTAGTTGACTATGTTGTAATTGATCAGTAGGAAAAATGGAAAAGTTACACGCAAAGCCTCACTTAAAAAGTCAAATTTATTTAATACTTTTGTAAAGCTCACGGTACTGTATCTATCAATTATTTTAAAGTTAATAACCCTCAACCTTTGAGGTTAAATTTATTAATAAAGAATAATTTAATTGTTAATTAGGTTTGATTGTAAAAAATATTAAAATATTTTAAAATAATATATCATATTATTAAAATTTATAAATAAAAAATAAAAATAGTTGAGATGTACGGTAGAATCTTAACTATTTTTTATTTATTAAATTTTAGTAATTTTATATATTATTTTGGAGGTATTTTAATCTTTTTAACAGTCAAACCTGGTCAACCGTTAAATTAGATGTACTTGAACTAACGACAATGAAGGTATTTACTAATAAACCTGAAGATTGTTTCCACTTATAGAAAAATAAACCTCAGAAGTTTCGAGTGGTATTTACTCATTTGTTCAATCAGTGAGTTTATTTCTTTTAATAATCATACAAGATATTTTTGAATGAAATTCTGCTTCAACCACAAGTTAGGAGAATAATATACTATATGTCCTAAAATTTATTTCAAAGTTCTTAATTTCCAAATGATACGATTGGTTATTTGAAATTACCACTGTATTACATTATTTTATCATACCATCTGCACAATTTTTACAAATTTCCTATGGGATCATTTTACCAAAAAAATAATAAATAAATAAAATGAAAAAGTTTTGTGCCGTGTAATCGTGTTAAATTATTTTAAGAGAAAATGGTAAGAAATAGGGTCGACTACACAAACCTCCTAAAGTTATGGCAAAATTGCACACTAATTCAATTCTTCCTTTAATTATATAAAAATTCTTTGACCATAATTGATTAACGGTCGACTAGATATCATGGTATAAAATGTAAAAAATGTCCTTATTTATAATCTAGGAGGGACATGACATAAAATTTAAAAAATAAAATCTTAGCCAAGTATTTTCTTAAATCCAAAAAAATACCTAATTTTTTTTATTTGATTTCCAAACAAAAAAGAACTTTTTTTTTAATAAAAAAAACAAAGTAACAAACCTCTATTGAAATTTAAATTTTTTTGGGTGTTTCTCATAATTTTGTTTTTAAATTTAGTTTATAGTTATTGAAATATTTGAAGTTATTTTTTAATTTTCTATTGTTTTAATCATATTTAGTATAAAAAGATATTTTTACTTTTAGATTATTAAATCAATCAACATTTAGTCCATCGTTAATTAATACGAGTCAAGGTGATATTTGTGTTATTAAAGTTGATTATACGTAAAATTTCACCTACATTTAGAGGTGCCCATATAATATGGCTGTCAGATGACATACTTTGGCTTTAAAATTCAAACCTACGAAAAAAAAAGAGTATAAAATAATGTGGGAATAGATCATAGTTAACCACAGTCGTGTAGTTAGATTGATGACGAGGACCGTCGCCATTTTAGGTGGAGTGTGTGCGCTGGTGTTCCTCTGTTTCCTGGATTCCTTCAATGATGTCGTCTTCCTTTTCGGGATGCAAAGTTTATAGTAAAATTAGGTAAACCAGACACCATCATAAAATACTAAAAAAATATTATTATATTAACAAATTATGTACATGTCTTAATTAGATATCAACTGCTGCAAAATTAGATTGTTAAGTTATTGAAACAAAGATGCAATTTTTGATTGGTTGACTGAGCTTCATTACACCTAAAAAGTGTTTTCTTTTCGAATAAATAACGCTTAATCTATTTGAAGTTTGTTGGATTATACTCAGAATCAAAGTTTGCAGAAACTTACACTGAACTGTTTTAGCATTAAGTTTGACCGTTAAAAAGTAGGATTGAGTCTCTCGTGGATCACGATCTATGGTGGATCCATTATGGATTTCTCGCTTCTTCTTTTACTTTTTTTTTTAACTGTCATTCTGTCAACTCTATTTTTTAATGGTCAAACTTAACGGTAAGGGAGTTCAATATGAGTTTCTACAAACTTTGCTTTCGAGTATAATTCAACAAATTTCAGGTAGTTTAATGTTATTTATTCTTTTTTTTTCCTTGAGTATTAGAATTTTGAGTAAGTTGGATTATTATTATATTCTTAAAAAAAAAAAAAATCTATACTTGAAATATTTTGATAGAAAACTTAAGAATGAACTACAATACTTTAATTTATGTAAAAATAACGAGACAAATACAATCAAAAGTTGAGCATAATCTTAAAACATTTTGTATTAGTATGTTTATATTTTACAATTACCTGAACCATTCTATATATTATGATAATGCATTTTTCTTTTGTTCTTTCAATTAGATGATGAATATCACAATTCACATACAATGTTATTTTTGTTGTGTGTTATAAGCCAAATTGATTAGATCAAAGGGCTGATCAGGATGCCACCTTTTGAGTTTAAATTTTAGTATTCTTTCCATTTCTAGACCAATGTCCTACGTGCTTTATTAGCCAACTATTGAAATTAGAAACTAAAATACTCGTAATATTTAATGAGGGAGGATTGCATGCACACTCTAGTAGTGTAGTATTTCCTCTCTTGTAATATTTTGATAACTTGCAGACTAGGTTTGGGTAACCTGTCATGGGCATTAGTCTAGTATCAAGATCTCCACAACTTTTTTAGAAGCTACATATGGTATATGTTCGAACTAACATGATTTTCAATGGCTTTGTAATAGCATGCATATCAGAAATATGATATGATAGCTCTTCAGTTACGCGAACAAAATTGAGGTAAGATGTTTGGTAACAATTTAAAAACAGTCAAGAAGATGGGGGAGAAATATGAGTTTTACGATAATTGTTCTCAAACACATGCAAGCACAGAAGGAGCCTCACACCTCGAGAGACAAGAAAATATGTGGAAATAATAGAAATAGAAATTTAGGTGGATATAATTTGCCTAGAACAGGTGCAAATGAACAAACCAGAGGAAATAATACTATAGTTCAACTTGCTGCAATTGATCGACAATTGAGTGATGCAGATTTGATTAGAATCATCATCAACTATGGAATTTCATCACTGGTCTCTATAAAGGGTACGATTCTCTATATTCATGGAGAAGAGTAAGAAAAGTTAAGCAGTTATTTGAATAAATTCTCAATTATATTTAGTTTGACAATTGGTGAGAGGGTTACAAAAACAAAGCCTACATATGCCATAAGGTGAACCACATTGATGATAATTGGATGTTGAAGAATAAAATTCTTTGTTTCATAAAGATAGAAGTAGGTCAAAATATATATCATTTTTTAGATGTATAATAAAGACTTTTGTTTGAAAAACAATGTAACCTTGGTGACACATTTGATTCATATTTGAAAAATTATCTTCGAATGTAATACTTGAATCAATGATCAATGTAGAGTTGATGTTGAAAAATAAATTCATAATATTTTTAAATATTTGTTTGAAATTTATGCAGGATATGTATGATAGATGTTTTTTTAAATGATGACTAATTAGGTTAACTTTATAAATATTTGACTAAAAATGATATTATTCAGACTTCTGATTTGGATATTCTATATTGGTGGGTGTTAGTCTAAAGAATTCCCCACGATTGCAAGTATTGCAAGGCACGAATGACAGGCTATCTTGACTATACCATTTCATACTCCTCTTTTGGAATAAAGAAGTGTGTTGGAGTAAAATATTATTGTAAATTAGACATAAGACACCCATAATTAGTAACATGTAAAATAAAGGAAATAAGTACCACATTTAAATTATAATCAAAATACACAACTCTTCAGACATTTTTAAGTTGTAAGTAAACTTAATTTACAAAATAATTATGATCTAACAGCTTTGTATTAGTTAAATAACAACCACGGAGGATGAGAACATCACTACCCATGTACATTGGCACGAAACTAATTCCCGCTCGATTCGGGAGATTAATAAAGGCCTAACCAGATGTGCACTCCACTAATATGGAGATTACATCCGCTGAGAGTCGAACTCGGATATTGCTGAAATGATTTGCTTCCTATCTGGTGTGGCAGATATATATGGAGGGCAAGCCGGCCCTGCCAACATTTTTAATTTTTTTTAAACATAATTACATATTAACCCTTTAACTTTAGTATTATTACTATTTTACCTATTAGTAATTAAATTAAATTAAAAAAAATTTCTTATTTTGAGGGATAATGTTCATTATGTCCCCCTATCTAGTTTTATCTTCACTATTCAATTAATTAAATTTCTTTGTATTGATGATGTTGGCTGAAAAAAATTTAGTTATTTTATTTTTACTCACTCTAATAATAAAAATTCCTGGCTACGCCTCTAGTGATGACCAATACTATACCTAATGATTTACTTTTGTTTTTCAATATGTACGCAAGGAGAAATATATGTAGCCTACAACTGAAATTAAATACTAAAATCAATTATTGATGCAGACAATTAAAAATTGTAAAACAAGATACGTTAACTTTAAATGCTTAAATTTTATGACATAAAAAAATATACAAAAAAAAAGTCAATAATAACTCTTCATCAATACAAACTAACCCAGAAGAGTGTTGCTAACACTTTCCATCATTTCAGGAGACTCAAAAACGGGTTGGGCAACGGAATCACGAACATCGTGTTTAACTGCATGTGTCACCCTCAAGTACTTAGCCTCATTGGAATAAATAACATATGAAGTCCATTTGGGAACTTTAGAGATTAAAACTTGACGGGAAGACCTAAAAAGAGCCCGGTTTCACTTCCGTAGAAAAGGTATACGTCCTCGACACTTCACGATACCCTGCAAGCATTTGATCAAACAAATATGGTTGATCGAAAGTGCTCAACATATACTGGAACCCAAACTTGAGCCAAAATGCCGCTTTGATGACTCTTTTAAAATACACAAAGCCTTGAGTATCTTCTAGTCAAGTGACCACGAAATTGGGCTAGAAACCAAAATTGCTAATTAGATAAAGAGCCTTGAGTATCTTCTAGTCAAGTGACCACGAAATTGAGCTAGAAACCAAAATTGCTAATTAGATAAAGAGCAACCCATATATGTCATTGACTTTATTTTTATATGAATGTATCTTAGACATCTAATGTTGAGTGAGTTCAAACCCACATATAGAGGTTTGATAAGATTGTTTTGCGTTCCTAAAGTATGGCAAAGTACCGATAAATACAGATTATATCCTTTGTGCTATGAATTGAATTTTATAGTAAAATTCAGTGCAACTTGCATCTATTTTACATGGAAACACAGAACATAAATTAGATTATTAGTAGTCTTTTTTTTTTCAAAGCTAAAATATATATAAGACCTATTAAATCCTTAATTAGTTTCACTCAGGGTATCTAAACCAAGCAAGACATTTTTACCAACTTACTAGAGAAAACATCAAATATCATTCATCATACTCAAATTATAGTACATCTCAACAAAGGCTTCTTTAAAGTATCATTTCACCTAGATTTTTTCTTGAAAGTAACGATAATAAACAAATAACACTGAACCTATCTGAAATTTATTAAATTACATTTGAAATCAAAGTTTGCAAAAACACATACTAAACTATCCTAGTGTTAAGTTTGACCGTTAGAAAAAAGAAACAGAAGAAGAAGAAGAGAAAGATCCATGGTGGATCCACCATGGATAGCAAACCAGTGGAGGCTTGAGCCTATTTTTTAGCGGTCAAACTTAATACCAGAGGAGTTCAATATGAGTTTTTGTAAACCTTAATTCCGAGTGTAATTCAATAAATTTCAGATAGGTTTAGTGTTATTTATTAGGGACAAAATCAAAAGTGGCCAAAAGATTATGGAAATAATTGTTTTTAACCTGAAAAAACAAAACAATCGTTTTTAACCATTTTGAAATTGGTAAATTATAATTTAGTCCTTATATATATATAGATGGGTAAAATCTCACTTGAACCCAAAATATTTTTTTTTCAAATTTCATTTATTAATTAAAATACCTAATTTTTTTATTAATTTCCTAAATAATTTTTTATTAATCTCATTTATTAATTTCCTAATTAGTTTTTACCCTAAATTCAACCCTAACAATTTTTCTCATCTCTCTCTCGGCCGCTCACAGCACCTCACCCTCCCCCTCTCGCTGCCATCTCGCCGCCACCTCGCCGTGTCGTTTTCGTCCATCTCATCGTGCCGTTTCCGTCGCCGCGGCGGGCGTCTCCCTCTGTCTCCTTCGCCGCCTCTCTCTCCTTCGCCGTTTCGGTTTCCTTCGCCGTTACCCGGACTTCGGCGTCTCCCTCTCTAGTTCGCTGCACATTACCCGGTCCTTGTCTCCTCTGGCCGTTTCGAACTCCCTCGCCATTTCATTTTCCACAACGCCGCCGGCCTCTCCCTCTCTCGTTCGCCGCATATTGCCCGGTCGTTTTCGCTTCTCGCCGTTTCGTATTCTGCTTGGTCACATACGCGATTGAGGTATGTTATCAAAATGATTCAGCTTATTTTGACTGCTCTGCCTTTATTTCCCTTCTTGTTGTTGCTAACCCTGCAAACACCAATGCATTGATCGTGAAGGAATTTGCACTATCAATTCCTGAGAAAACCATTACATGCTTGACCAGGCTTGATCATAACAGGGCATTGGGCCAAATCTCTGAGAAACTGAATGTTCAAGTGTCCGATGTCAAGAATGTGATTATTTGTGTATTAACAGGGCATTGGTATTTTATTTTCCGATGTCAAGAATGTGATTGTGTATTTTATTTAATAAACTGAATGCTCTGTGCATTATCTGCTGCTGAATTCCTGTGTATTTAACAGGGCTCTGAATGTTTCTGTGTAAATTTCAGTGTAACAGGGCTTTGAATGTTTAACAGGACTCTGAATATATAAACTGAATTCCTGTGTATTTAACAGGGCTCTGAATGTTTCTGTGTAAATTTCAGTATATATCCTGGAGTTCCTGAGGTGATTTCAACTGAATTTATATATTCCAACTTTGGATATGAATCCCGCCGAGGAGCAAACAACGGTCAGTTGTTAAATTTTATATAAAATTTGTGAAATATTTGGTTTGTGAAATGTGTGAACGGTTGTTGTGAAATATTTGGCTTATTGAAATGTTTGGTTACTAATTGTTATTGAAATGTTTTGTTAGTGAAATATATTGTTATTGAAATGTTTGGGAAGTGAAATATTTTGTTATTGAAATTTTTGGTTTGTAAATACATTTGGCTAGTGAAATATTTGAGTAGTGAAATGTGTGATTTGTGAAATGTTTGATTAGTGAAATGTTTGAGTAGTGAAATGTGTGGTTTGTGAAATGCTTGATTTGTGAAATGTTTGAGTAGTGAAATGTTTGGTTTGTGAAATGTTTGATTAGTGAAATGTTTGAGTAGTGAAATGTGTGGTTTGTGAAATGTTTGATTAGTGAAATGTTTGGTTTGTGAAATGATTGATTAGTGAAATGTTTGGTTTGTGAAATGTTTGATTTGTGAAATGTTTGATTAGTGAAATGTTTGAGTAGTGAAATGTGTGGTTTGTGAAATGTTTGATTTGTGAAATGTTTGATTAATGAAATGTTTGAGTAGTGAAATGTGTGGTTTGTGAAATGTTTGATTAATGAAATGTTTGATTAGTGAAATGTTTGATTTGTGAAATGTTTGGTTAGTGAAATATTAGGGTAGTGAAATATATTCCCCTTTAAATATAGCTTTTACTTATGCTTTAAATTTAAAATTTGTCAAAAGTATTTTGTTCATCATTCAAATATATGTCTTTGTTTTTAAATATAAGAAATTTAGAAAGTAAAAAAATTAACGAAATGTGTGTCTATAACCATTTATGTTTTTTTTTTTTTCACGCAGGTCACAGATGATGATGGTGCACCTGAGAAATGGCAGTACAAGCTTGCAACTAAAGAATGGTTACTTGCACGTGTTAATATGTATTGTCGTATCAGTGAATTAAAAACCTTACAGGATGTCTTCAGCAGAGATAATATGCTCGACAAATGGAAAAAAGGTGTATTTGGCAGGTTTTCGAGGATGCGATGTGACCAATTGTTTAGTGGCAAGTTGTGCCACTCATTATTATGTCGCGAGATCCATTACCCAGGAGCCAGAGAGGATGAGATATGGTTTGCTGTCGGTGGGCATGCTATAAGATTTGGGAAGGAGGAGTTCCTGCTATGCACCGGTCTGAAGTTTGGACCCCTCCCAGCTGCAACGGTTTCTGAAAGCAAGATAGTGGATGATAGTGTTCATGTTAGACTATTTGATGGATTGCTGACCCCCATACAAAGCGTTTTGGACAGGTTGAACGAAGGGCGGTTCAAGACCGACGATGATGCCATTAAGTTAGGCTATGTATTCTTCGTTTCCCATATTTTGCTTGGACGTGAAAAGAGCCGGATTGTTCCACCTTGGTTGTGGGGTTTGGTGGATGACCTTGCAGCTTTTGAGGCTTTCCCTTGGGGGACGTATGTATACAGTTTAACGCTGTATTCGCTGCGTAAAACTCTTTATTCTCGAAGTTATACTAAGAAGAAGAAAAAGAAGAATACGGACGTTGCCAAATCACAACTGTTTGGGTACAACGTTCGTGGATTTGCTTGGGCGCTTCAGGTTTATAATTTAAATAACAACTGTTATATTTCATCATTACACTTCACAAATTTCAATATTAAATTTTGTTTATGTACTGTATTCGCAGATTTGGGTATTGGAGGCCATACCTAACTTGAGGGAAGTTGTTGGGATCTATGACGGTGACGGATTACCCCGTTGTACAAGGTGGTTTAGCAGGAAGAAACCGACAACTTTGGAAAAGGATTTGAACGACGAAGTACGTTTACAGATTTAACTTTCTTAATTCGGTATTATATTAACAAACTAATTATATTTTGATTATCATTTGTTATTTTCAATTCAGAATAGTCCTCTACGGACCTTGTCACCGTCGGAAGCGGAAAAGGCCACGGATTATTACTCATCCTTTGATCCTGATCAAGTAGTGGGTCCTACACTTCATATGGAAGGGGGTTTAGGCAGCCACTCCGATAATGACGAGGAAGAGTCTTAAGTATCTGCCTACCCAGAAAGAACTTAATTTGAAGCAGAGGCGATGGATAGAGTTGATTAAAGATTATGATTGTGTGATTGACTACCATCTAGGGAAAGCGAATGTTGTCGCTGATGCTATGAGCAGGAAATCTCTTTATGCACTGAGAGCTATAAATGCTCAATTGAGACTGACATCAGATGATGCTATCCTGGCTGAGTTGAAACTCAAGCCAAATTTGATTTAGCAGATACAGGATCAGCAACAACAGGATGAGAAACTTTTAGCCATCCGTGGTCAAGTCCAAGAGGGGAAGCAGACTGACTTTGTAATCAAGGATGATGGTATTTTGTACTTCAAGGACAGAGTTTGTGTTCCGAATAATGATGAGTTGAGAAAGACCATTCTGACAGAGGCACACAGTAGTCGGTATTCGATGCACCCTGGTAGTACGAAAATGTATCGAGATATGAGGACTCAGTATTGGTGGTCAGGTTTGAAAAGATATGTGATTGAATTTGTGAACAGATGTATGACATGTCAGCGGGTAAAAGCGGAACACCAGGTTCCATCAGGTTTGCTACAGCCAATATCCATACCTAAATGGAAATGGGACCGCATTACCATGGATTTCGTTACCGGATTACCCCTCACACGAAGTAAACAGGATTCGATTTGGGTAATTGTGGATCGACTGACAAAATCAGCACACTTCCTACCTGTCAGAACGGATTATTCTCTGGACAGGTTAGCAGAGCTGTATATTAGAGAAATCGTTTGACTACATGGTGTACCAGCTTCGATAATTTCTGACAGAGATTCAGGTTTACATCCAGATTCTGGAAGAAATTTCAGGAAGCTTTGGGTACACGATTGAACTTTAGTACAGCTTTCCATCCGCAGACAGATGGGCAATCAGAGCGAGTCATTCAAGTGCTAGAAGATATGCTCAGGAGTTGTATCATCGATTTTGAAGGGAGTTGGGTTGATCATCTTCCATTGATTGAATTTGCATACAACAACAGTTTTCAGACGAGCATAGCTATGGCACCATACGAGGCATTATATGGCAGGAAATGCAGGACACCCTTATGCTGGACAGAGTTGGGTGAAGACAAGTTGGTTGGACCTGATGTGATTAGACAGACGGAAGAGAAAGTTAAGATTATAAAAGACAGATTGAAAGCTGCTTCCGATCGTCAGAAATCGTATGCGGATTTGAAACGAAGAGACATTGAGTATGTAGTCGGAGACATGGTATTTTTAAAAGTATCGCCATGGAAGAAGATATTGAGATTCGGAAAGAAAGGGAAGTTGAGTCCGAGGTTTATTGGTCCATACGAGATCATTGAACGTGTGAGACCGGTAGCTTATCGACTAGCTTTACCTTTGGAACTAGAAAAGATCCATGATGTGTTTCATGTATCCATGTGGAGACGATACAGATCTGACCCGTTGCACAGAGTTCAGACTGAAGCCATTGAGATCCAACTTGATCTGACATATGAGGAAGAACCAGTGGAGATTCTGGACAGAGAGATAAAAGAACTTCGGAATAAGAAAATACCGTTAGTGAAGATACTCTGGAGGAACCATAATGTTGAAGAAGCTACATGGGAGAGCGAAGAAGTGATGCGACAGCAATATCCACAATTATTTGAATGAGGTAAATTTCGCGGACGAAATTTTTTAAGGGGGGAAGAATTGTAACACCCCTAATTTTTCATAATTATGAGAAGTATTACTATTAATTATTAAGCATGAAATAGTCAAGTATATGATTTATATTGGTGGAAAGTATATATATTCGGTATATGGTTGAAAAACGAATAGTGATTTTAACCAAGTTAAATCCCATTAGAGATATTAATTTCATGGTGCATTTGGATGATAATGGGTCCAATTGAATATTGGTGAAGTCGATTTGGTAATTGAATAAGTGTGGAATATTTTTTGGAATAATTATCGAGATTGGATGTGATTAATTGTAAATTGTTTGCCATTTAGTGATTTATGAAAGTTAAGGGAGCAAATTACAATTGTGAGATATTTATATATATTATAGTGTTAGTGGAGATTGCCATGATCTTTAGAATATATATATATATATATATATAAATAAAAAAAATAAAAAAATAATAATAAAACGGGCATTTGACACCTAAAAGCATTTGAAACTTGACAACATGCATGTATTCACTCATCGCCTAATTTCACAAAGCAAGAGAGAAATGAGAGTTGACCATGAAACATGCAATCTAGCAAAGTTGGCGTGAAAGAGTGAGTTATAGAGAGAGAAAGAGAGAGAATTTAGAGAGAGAAGGTAATAGAAGAAGAATAAGGAGAGTGATAGAGAAGTTGGAGAAGAAGAAGTCTAGGTGGAGAAAAGCATTTCAGGTTTGGTGATACCGTTTTCGTATTTTTCAGATTTTCCAGAAATTTTCGGAATCGTTATATTATATTGTTTTTAGTTTATTTGAAATATATGGATTATAATCTGTTGTTTGAAATTGATTTTATGATAATTTGATATATATATTATTTGTTATAAATTGATTTTGAATATATATATATATATATATATATATTATTTGTAATGATTTTGATATTATATACTAATTATAAATAATTTGAGACTTACTTTGTTGCCTAATATTACCGTTAAGTTTTACTGTCAAAATAAAAAAAATACAAAACAAACTATTATTACCAAGAAAAGATTCCAAGAAATGAAAGGAAAATCTTTTGAAGATTTTCGAATATATATATACACACAAATGGTCACGTCAAATCAATAAAAATCTATATAATTTCTTTATCTCTATGCTTTAACGTCTACCAAAATTCAAAATAAAGAAAAATTGAAAGTAGTGTCCCAAAATAATTCAATTATAAGAATTATTAATTTTATTTATTCTTACCTCTTTTTCTTGGGTTAATTTCAACCTATCAATAATAATCAAAATTTCAGACAAAAAATAAAAATAAAAATTATATGACCAGTCAATGTGGTTCAGTGGTAAAAAGGCTCATTCAGTCCGATAATATTTTTGTTTGAGTTGTAACACCCCTAATTTTTCATAATTATGAGAAGTATTATTATTAATTATTAAGTATGAAATAGTCAAGTATGTGATTTATATTGGTGGAAAGTATATATATTCGGTATATGGTTGAAAAATGAATAGTGATTTTAACCGAGTTAAATCCCATTAGAGATATTAATTTCATGGTGCATTTGGATGATAATGGGTCCAATTGAATATTGGTGAAGTCGATTTGGTAATTGGATAGGTGTGGAATATTTTTTAGAATAATTATCGAGATTGAATGTGATTAATTGTAAATTGTTTGCCATTTGGTGATTTATGGAAGTCAAGGGAGCAAATTACAATTGTGAGATATTTATATATATTATAATGTTAGTGGAGATTGCCATGATCTTAAGAATATATATATATATATATATATATATATATATATATATATATATATATATATAATAATAATAATAATAAAAAGGGCATTTGACACCTAAAAGCATTTGAAACTTGGCAACATGCATGTATTCACTCATCACCTAATTTTCTAAAGCAAGAGAGAAATGAGAGTTGACCATGAAACATGCAATCTAGCAAAGTTGGCGTGAAAGAGTGAGTTATAGAGAGAGAAAGAGAGAGAATTTAGAGAGAGAAGGTAATAGAAGAAGAAGAATGAGAGTGATAGAGAAGTTGGAGAAGAAGAAGTTTAGGTGGAGAACAGCATTTCAGGTTTGGTGATACTGTTTTCGTATTTTTCAGATTTTTCAGAAATTTTCGGAATCATTATATTATATTGTTTTTAGTTTATTTGAGATATATGGATTATGATATGTTGTTTGAAATTGATTTTGGGATAATTTGATATATATATTGTTTGTTATAAATTGATTTTGAATATATATATATATATATATTGTTATATATATATATAATATTTGTAATGATTTTGATGTTATATATATATTATTTGTAATGGTTTTGATTATATATATAACAAAATATATATATATATATATATATTATTTGTAATGATTTTGATTATATATATATATATTGTGGTAATAAATTAAATTTTGAATATATATATATTGTTACTGATTTGGATTACATGTATTTGGAATATATTCTGGATCCGTAATATTGTTTACGAAAAATATTCTGAATTGATTTTGGATATGTTTTTTATTATAGTAATATTACGGATAATATTATTGAAATATATATTATTTTGCGATTTGTTTCGAAAAGTTATTCGGGGCATTTGGATTTACTATGGATTTACGATATATAATTGCATGAGATTTTAAATGTGATTTGAAGCGATTTCTGGATTCAGAAAATATTTTTTGAAACGATTTTGTAATTTGCTTGTATATGTATATTGATGCGATTCGGATTCTGGAATTATGTTTATAGATATGGATATAATTTGGATTTAATTCTATAAATTGTATTGTTTTCGAAAAGTGCTTTGGCTCTGATATATGTAAATATATATATATATATATATATATATATATATATATATAGATATAGGAGATTGACATGTCAATTGAGTTCTCTGAGTAGTACTACGCCTATATGTATGATAGAGGTACCACCCTTTAAGGGTTGGAAAATTTGATCTGGAATACGCAGCGGGTCCTCCGTTGGTATCCAACTCTGTTATGATATATCTGGGATACGCAGCGGGTCATCCGTTGGTATCCATCTCTGTTCTGTATAGCCCGTAATCCAGTCCGAAAAGTATGTTTAGTATATCAGGAGCCTAAAATGGAAATATAAATGAAATATAATTTGTTATATGATTTGATTTGGTATTAATAAGTTTGATACGATATTTTATTCTGATTTCGGAAGATGTTGTTGATAATTGTTTTGATATGATATTTGTTATCGTTTTTCCAAGGGATATATAAATATATATATATATATATATATATATATATATATATATATTTAAAATATTTGATTTAATTGTACCCCATATGTTGGTTTTATATGTTATTTGCATTATTGAGATATTATATTATGTTTATACAATTGGATTTTGGGTACACCTACTAAGCGTTATGCTTAGCGTGTTGAGTTTCTCACATGTAGGTAAGAGAGCTCAGGAAGAAGATAAGGCTGGAAAGAGTTGAGTCTGCAGTGATTGAGTCCTGAGTCACATCGCTTCCGCATTTTTGGTAGCCCATTATATCTTTGATGTTTTATATGTATTATATCGGCATGCATGGACAATAATGTTTTTGTAAATATTTGAAACGGTATTTAGTTTTTATGTACGTTTGGTAAAGTTTTGTAATATTTTGGCCTATGGAATTTAATGCTTTTGAAGTTGAATATTTATAAGTATTTTGATATAATTTGTTTTGGTAAGTCGCACCGTATATGGAAGGGTGCGCAATTTGATTTGAGATTATAGAAGTGTGGATTTTATGAATTGTGAAAACAGGTTTTGGAAAGTCAGAAAAACAGAGGAAACTCTGGCGAAATTTTCAGAAAATCTTTTTGGACCATAATTTTAAATATTTATTTGGATCATTACTTAAAGTTCCTATTTTGAAATTTATTTTCCGTATACGGTAGCGTTCCCCGATTCGGTCCTAGCGGATTCGGGTCGGGGGGTTTTACATGAGTTGCCATCATTATATTAAAAAAATATAAAATAATTAAGAAATACACCAATCTATATATATATATATATATATATATATATATAGAGAGAGAGAGAGAGAGAGAGAGAGAGAGAGAGAGAGAGAGAGAGAGAGAGAGAGAGAGAGAGAGAGAGAGAGAGAGAGAGAGAGAGAGAGAGAGAGAGAATCATGAAAATATTTTGTTTCTTATTTTACCGTTGAGACTAGTCCTCTTTAACGGAGTAAAATTGAAATCAAATCAATAAAAAGATTTTGTTTTGAAAATTCTCTTTCATGGAAATTAATGAAGATTCTCTTCAATATTTTCCTCATTAATGAAGTTACACTTTCCATATAAATATATTATACGCGCTACTACTTGGCTACTGATCTCTTCAATATTACAAGCTAAAATTTTCAAGCTTTCTTTTGATTTCTCTTTGTTGTTGTTGTGTGCTTCAATTCTATTCAACGGTGCCTGTAGAGACACAGAGAATTAGGAAAAACAAATCGATGAAGCTCAAGATGGACAACGAGATTTCCATGAAACTGAGCTTCAAGAAGAGGAAATCAAATCTGAAGAAAAAAACATCCCAGTGGAGTACACTATGTGATGTTAATGTCTGCATTGTCTGCTTTGGTTCGGACGGGACAGTGGAGATGTGGCCAAAGAACATATCAGACATGCTTGATTTAATAATCAAGTACAAAAACCTAAGCGACGAAGCGAGAGAAAAAGGGAAGAAGTGCAATCTCCCAGGGTTTCTCGAAGACAAGAAGAGAAAACTTGGTAAGAAGTTGAACAGGACAGTAGATGATTCTTCATCAATGTTGTTGAAGAACAATCTAGCGGCTTGGGATGAGAGGCTCAACCTGTTTTCGGAGGAAGAATTGGTGGATTTGTGTGGTTCCTTGGATTCCAAGTAAAAGAAAACGAGAGAAGAAATCAGGACTCTTCAGATTATCGAGAATGACCAAAAAGCACTTGAAGTTAAAAATCATCATGAAGTTGATCATGTCAACGTCCCGACTAATCTTAACTATGATCTTATGAGATTTAATAGTGATTGTTTCTACATCAATCAGCCGACTAATCTTGACTATGATCTTATGAGATTTAATAGTGATTGTTTCTACATCAATCAGCCGATTAATCTTGCAAATTATTAGCCTAGAGAATATCATGGTAGGATGATGAGGAGCAACAATTTTGGGTGGAGTGACAGGTTGAATGTTGGAAGACAAGAGATTTTAACTTTCTTCGAGGAAAAGTATAATTACAATCCTATGGGTACAATTGATATCAACAGTAATGCTGTTCTGGAGAAAAGAAATTCATTAGAGTTTCCTGATCATGCAAACATGAGGTTGAAGAATGAAGAAAATTTTGGTTTGATGGGAGAGAGCAGCAATCATAATAATAATTCTTTTCAATATGAAAATCAGTACTTCATGCTTAATGATACATCGCCGGCGTCTGCTCTTCACGATTGCTGCAGATTACTATTTACAAAACAAATGCTGCTATAATAGTGCAGTAAATAAATACCAAACTTGGGTTGAGTCGCGGACTAGGTCGCTTTCTTTAAGACGTTTCGCGGCTCTGCCAAAATTTTGTACAAGTAATATATAGCCCCGTCGTCCCCAGGATAAAACAGCCTAGAATCACCTCTGTCTCATAATTCTTTGTACTGAAGAAAACTGAAATACTAACACCCCACAAATTACTCGGAATTGAATCAAATATTGAAAGTAGAAAATGAAAAAGATACTACTGTTTGGCAAAATACTGTTGTTTACTAAAGGTGCAAACAATAAAAATTAGAACTTTTCACACTGGTGTTGCGCATACAACAAGAATACAAAACAAAACTTCGTAGAGATTGGCTTGAGTTCGAAAGAGATTTAACACACGTAGTAACTGTACTTTGTAGATGACAATAGTATTTTTTGAAGAGAATTTGTTTGTTTTGTTTTGGAAACAGTGGCCGAAGAAAAGTTGCTGTTCGTGAAACAAAAAAAAAAAACTTGAAACAGATTGCTAATGTAATAAAAAAATAAGAAAGTATAAGAAAAAGTGGATGCTTTCTTTTTGCTTTGGGAATCACGAAGAAGAAGCAATTCAGCAACTTTGACTAAACATTTTTTTTTCTCTTTTGTTGATTTCGAAAATGTACTGTGAGACTTTAAAATTTGGTTTCTATGAATACTGAATGAATTAAACTAGTAATACATAGTCTCTTTTTATAGTAAAAAAAAAATTTAACGTTAAAAAATTTATAAACCAAATTTTAACGTGCATAGTGGGGAGATAATGGGAGAGAAATCAGGAGAGAGAATAGCTCTTCCAACTAGACTCCCTATACCAAGTCAATGACCACATGTCATAATAAAAGATGAATTTTAAAATTCACTATATTCTCAACAATCCCCCACTTGAATTTTAAACAAAAAATTTTCATCGAGCAATATATTATAGTATAAGATTGTGCATAAACAAAAGTGTCTATTGACTTGAACTTTTACATAGTGTAGATGATTTAGATCATACTATAGTAACTCGTAGTTTTGAACTCTATCTCTAACAAACATCTCACACACAACCCTATTAGGGTGAAGTCAAAAAACCCGTGCTTTACGGCCATGCACGTGTATCCCAGTATAGTGAATGCTCTAAAGAATTTGCCCAAAATTCCATAGAAAGTGGCCACACTTTCACATTCACTTAGGTGAGTCTATCAAGAGTACTCCTATAGCTGGGTACTCCACTCCACATAGAGTATAGAACTCATTAAGAGTTTAACATAAACTCATCCTTATATCGCTTCAGGATATCATGCTTCACGTAGTATATTTTATATAATAGCATGATTCACCACTAATCACTTCATGACTTGTTATTACCCATTGAACCTAGTTCTTGGGATCTCTAATCTTTAGGTTGGGTTACTATCATGAGTGAGCCATCCTTCTAAGGGCATTAGTCTCATTCCTTTTGAGGTTTTGAAAACCTTCTCTCTAGCTAATCCTTTCGTCAAAGGATCAGCCAAGTTATTATCAGTACGTACATGATCCACTCTAACAGCTCCAGTAGAGAGAAATTCTCTAACAGTATTGTGTTTGCGACATATTTGTCGCCTTTTTCCGTTGTAATAACGGTTCTGAATCTTTGTAATAGCCGCGGTACTATCGCAATGGATCAAGATTGCTGGTATCGGTCTTTCCCATAAAGGGATTTCAGATAAGAGACTTCTTAACCAACCTGCTTCTTCACTAGCAGATGCTAGTGCAATCATTTCTGATTCCATTGTTGATTGAGCCAAAATAGTCTGTTTTTTAGACTTCCAAGAAACAGCACCTCCAGCTATGCTAAATATATAGCCACTGGTTGCCTTGTAATCTTCTGAAAGGGTATTCCAATCAGCATCGCTGTATCCTTCTAGGACAGCGGGAAACTTCTGATAATGTAATCCAAGTTTCATAGTCCTTTTAAGGTACCTCATGACCCTTTCAATAGCATGCCAATGCTCAATACTTGGTCTACTGGTAAACCTGCATAGTAATCCCACAGTATAAGTTATGTCTGGTCTAGTGCAATCAGTAGCATATCGTAGACTACCAATGATGCTCGCATACTCAGTTTGTCTAACACCGTCTCCGATGTTCTTGAACAACTAAACAGTAGGATCATAAGGAGTACATGCTGGTTTACAGTAAAAGTAATTATATTTCTTTAAGATCTTTTCAATGTAATGAGATTGATCCAAAGAAATTCCCTTTTCAGACCTAGTGATTTTAATTCCTAGAATCACATTTGCTTCTCCGAGATCTTTCATGTCGAAATTAGCACAAAGCATAGATTTCACATTATTCACGACATGAATATTAGAACAAAAAATAAGCAAGTCATCCACATAAAGATATAAAATAGTGCACATGTTATTTTCTGATTTATAATAAATGCATTTGTCACTTTCATTCACTTTAAAACCATGTGAGATAACAAGATTATCAAATTTTTCATGCCACTGTTTAGGTGCCTGTTTCAAACCATAAAGAGATTTATCAAATCTACAGACTTTGTTTTCTTGTCCAGGAATAACAAAACCTTCAGGTTGATCCATATAAATCTCTTCTTCCAATTCACCATTTAAGAAAGCTGTTTTAACATCCATTTGGTGCACAACAAGATCATGTATAGCAGCAAGAGAAAATAGCACACGAATAGATGCAATTCTAGTAACAGGTGAAAAGGTATCAAAGAAATCTACATTTTCTCTTTGTCTAAACCCTTTGGCTACAAGACGAGCTTTATATTTATCAACTGTGCCATCAGGTCTTAGTTTCTTTTTAAGAATCCACTTACAAACAATTGTTTTACAACCTGGAGGTAAGTCAGTTAAGTGCCAAGTCCTATTAGACTCAAGCGAGTCCATTTCATCTTCAATAGCCTTTTGCCATAAGTTGGCATCTAAAGAAGATAAGGCTTCTTGGAGAGTATTAGGATCCTCTTCTAAGGTATATGCATAGAAATCAGGACCGTAATCTTTAATAGTTCGTGCTCATTTACTTCTTCTAGGTTCAGTATCTACTTCCTCATTAACTCTAACCATAGGCACATTACTAGATGTTGAACTCCCACTATTCTTCAATAAAAAAGGAAATCTATGTTCATAAAAATCAGCATCATTCGATTCAATAATAACATGATTATACAAATCAAAAAATCTATAAGCTTTGCTATTCACAGCATAACCAATAAATGCACATTCATATGCTCTACTAGCAAGTTTATTCCTTTTAGGATCAGGAATCCGAACATAGGCCAAACATCCCCAAGTCCTAAAATAAGACAAATTAGGTTTCTTATTTTTAAACACTTCAAAAAGAGAAATTTTACTTTTTGATTTAGGAACTCTATTTAATACATAACAAACAGTCAATAAAATTTTTCCCCACCAATAAGAAGCAGCACCAGAGTTAAGTAAAATAGCAACTATGGACTCAGTAAAAGTTCTATTTTTTCTTTCAGCCTTACCATTCATTTCAGGAGAATAAGATGCAGTTTTTTCATGTATGATTCCATGAGTTTTGTAAAATTCATTAAAAATACTAGAATCATATTCAGTGCCTCTATCACTGCGAAATCTCTTTATCTTTCTATTAAATTGATTTTCAATTTCTGTAAAAAACAATTTAAACATATCAAAAGCTTCACTTTTATTTTTCATAAGATATACAAATGTATAATCAGAGCAGTCATCAATAAAAGTAGCAAAATACCGTTTTCCATTTCTAGTCAAAACACCATCAAGTTCACAAATATCAGAATGTATCAAATCAAGTGGTTTAGATTCTCTAAAGACTGATTTATGTGGGGTTTTGGTAATTTTAGCTTGACTACAAAATTCACATTTATCAAAATCATTCACAGACAATTTAGGAATCAGTTCTAAATTACTCATGTTCTTAATTATGCGTTTGTTAACATGATAAAGTCTAGCATGCTAAGTATTAAAAGAAGACAACATATAAGCAGAAGGAACAATTTTATTCATCTCAACATTCAATTTGAACATACCATCAGTTGCATACCCTTTCCCAACAAATACATTATTTTTAGTAATGGTATACAAATTAGCCCCAATAGTTTGAGTAAACCCAGCCTTATTAAGAAGGTAGCCCGAAACTAAGTTCTTCCTCATCTCTGGAGTATGCAGTACATCCTTAAGAATGACAACCTTTCCAGAGGTAAACTTCAATTCCACCTCACCAGTACCAGTAACAATAGTGGAGTGAGAATCACCCAACAATACTTTCTTATCCACAGTTTCAGAATATGACTTAAACATTGTACGATCATAGTAAACATGGCGAGAAGCGCTAGTGTCTACCCACCACCCCTTGGATCCACCAACAATATTGATTTCAGAAATCATAGCAATAAGTTGCTCTTCGGTCAGATTCGCCTGCGGTGCAGGATGACGCCTATTCCGACAATTCCGAGCCAAATGGCCTGGCTTGTTACAATTATAGCATGTAAACTGTCCCGAATCATTTTTTGAGGGGCGTTGCTGTCTATTCTAATTCTGTGGATTATTCTTATTTTGATTGTTGCGATTCTGGTTGTTACGATTCTGATAGTTGCGATTATGATTCTTCATATTTTTTCCTTTGGGTTTCAGAATAACAGAAGTGGAATTCTTTTTAGTATTATTATTAGAAATAATAAGTACTTCGTCTTTTTGATCTTGTTTACGGGCTTCTTCTTCAATCCGAAGACGAGTAATCAAACTCTCTAAAGAAAATTCTTTGGTTTTGTGCCTAAGTACACTTTTAAAATCTTTCCACCTAGGGGGCAATTTATCAATCAGAACAGCAATTTGAAATTGTTCATCGAGAGACATACATTCAGAGATGATTTCGTGTGCAATCTTTTGTAGCTCATGTGATTGGGCTTCTACAGATTTGTCATCAGTCATTTGATATTTCATGTATCGGCTGACGGCATATTTCTTTGCTCCAGCCTCCTCCGTGTCATATTTTTTCTGAAGTGCATCCCAAATTTCCTTGACAGATTTGTCAGAATTGTAGTAGTCATACAGATCATCAGACAAACCATTAAGAATGTAATTCTTGCATAGGAAATCATTTTCAACCCAAGATTCATGTTCTTTTGGTGCAGTGAGAGGAAGAGGCATAATTGGTTTTTCAGTAGTGAGAACATAAGCAACCTTTTTTGTGGTTAAGAAAAACAACATTTTCTGCCTCCATATTTTAAAATGAATCCCCTCAAAACGGAAGGGTTTGTTCAGATCAGTTGAAGTTTTGATAATCTCAGAAGTCATGGCAGAAGATTTCGTCTTAAAATTGTTGCTGCAGATTACTATTTACAAAACAAATGTTGCTATAATAGTGCAGTAAATAAATACCAAACTTGGATTGAGTCACGGACTAGGTCGCTTTCTTTAAGACGTTTCGCGGCTCTGCCCAAATTTTGTACAAGCAATATATAGCCCCGTCGTCCCCAGGATAAAACAGCGCAGAATCACCTCTGTCTCAGAATTCTTTGTACTAAAGAAAACTGAAATACTAACACCCCACAAATTGCTCGAAGTCGAATCAAATATTGAAAGTAGAAAATGAAAAAGATACTACTGTTTGGCAAAATACTATTGTTTACTAAAGGTGCAAACAATAAAAATTAGAACTTTTCACATTAGTGTTGCGCATATAATAAGAATACAAAACAAAACTTCGTAGAGAGTGACTTGAGTTCGAAAGAGATTTAACACACGTAGTAACTGTACTTTATAGATGACAATAGTATTTTTTGAAGAGAATTTATTTGTTTTGTTTTGGAAACAGTGGCCGAAGAAAAGTTACTGTTCGTGAAACAAAAGAAAAAACCTTGAAACAGATTGCTAATGTAATAAAAAATAAGAAAGTATAAGAAAAAGTGGATGTTTTCTTTTTGCTTTGGGAATCACGAAGAAGAAGCAATTCAGCAACTTTGACTAAACATTTTTTTTTTCTCATTTGTTAATTTCGAAAATGTACTGTAAGACTTTAAAATTTGGTTTCTATGAACACTGAATGAATTAAACTAGTAATACATAATCTCTTTTTATAATTAAAAAAAAAATTTAACGTTAAAAAATTTGTAAACCAAATTTTAACGTGCATAGTGTGGAGATAATGGGAGAGAAATTAGGAGAGAGAATAGCTCTTCCAACTAGACTTCCTATACCAAGTCAATAACCACATATCATAATAAAAGATGAATTTTAAAATTCACTATATTCTCAACATATTTTACCAATCTTGATGAGACCATCGCCGCCCTTCTCTGACCAGTCAACCTATTAGTTAATTAGTGCGTCGCGATTAGTATTATATATCAAGCTATGAATCTCTGAATTTTTTTTTTTTTTTTTTTTTTGTGTTATAGGATCATATTCAAATAACTCAAATTTTTTTTTTTTCAGAGTTTAATCTAACAAGCGAAAGTTTTCGTTTTTGTCAAATTTTATTCTCCCATTACCAGTTTGTTTAATATATTATGATTTTTCGTGCATCAATGATATTTTGCTTGGGATTCTTTTAAAATTTTAACAAATAGTTCGTGTCATTTTGACGATTAATTGTACTGTTAGCAAAGTAGATGTCATCCGCTCTATTATCTTGCCTCCATTTTATTTATTTCCATGTTTTATACTGACACGACACAGTAACATACCTGCTTGTGTTTTTTTTTAACTTGACGAGACATGGAATCATGACAAACTAGCTAACTACTAGCACAGCACAGGAAAAAAAAAAAAATGAATTCTAACATATAAGTTGGGATCAGATTTGTCAATTCTTGGGTCTCAAAAGCTGTCAAGCTTTTAACATTCCAAGTGAGTGATCCTTACACGCGTGACATGTTCTTTTTTTTTTTTTTTGTCTGAATTTGACCAGATTATAGACAGTTAAAGAAAAACATGTGACCTAAATTTACTTAGCCATCAAGGTTCAAACCTTGTTAGTGTAAATTTATAAATAATTATTTTATACTATTGTCTATAATACCGTAATTGTGTGGGTAGACCTCTCCCGTATGGGAGTTGACCCCTCCTATGTGTTTGTAAATATAATTGGCACGGGTTTAGTTGTGTAATTATCAGTTTTTTTTTTTGTGTGTGTATTATCTATCTAATGATAGACATTAAACATCATTGGATTGTTAATAAAATTGTTCGAGTACGTACAATCTAATAAGGGTTCGGACCTTTGGTTCCGGTAGTTATCCGGATTATACTTGTATGATTTAATCTCGGTTGGTTTCGGTAGTTCCCTGATCCTTCTGGTGTCAGATTTCAATATATATGAATATAAATATAATTGGCACAGGTTTAGTTGTGTAATTATCATTTTTTTGTGTGTGTGTATTATCTATCTAATGATGGACACTAAACATCATTGGATTGTTAATAAAATTGTTCGAGTACGTACAATCTAATAAGGGTACTAGATATTTTATTTTGGTAACATCACTTTAATAAGTTAATTAAATTGATCAATTGATGATTGCTTAATTACTAAAATATTCAACATAATCATTTTGTTCTCTACCCGTTAATATAATTACATGTAAAATTAAGTAACTCTTCCTATTTTTATCCAAATCTGGGTGAAATTCTAATTGAAACCAGTTTTATAGACCATTTGTTAATTTGTCTCCTAACCAATCTCTTCAATTGAAAACATTGATAATTTACAAAAAAAAAAAAAAAAAATTCCCTAAAAAAATGTCTTGATCTTACATCACAATACATATAAAATAAAAATTGATTGTATTAAACCTTGGGGAGCTAATTTTTGCCCTTTTTTTTTTCATAGATAATTTATGCCATTTTACAAATCAGAAGGTGATATTTTATTATTTGCCATATAAAGACCGGTTTTCTTTTGTTGGTGAGAAAAATCAAAAATGGTACGAGGAGAGTTAGACCCAAGTCCAGTACAGAACACTGCGTTTAGTTCTCATAATATTTGGAGTACCCTCATTCACATACGTCAAATTTTTTGGACATAAATATACTACCTCACCGAAGGTCAATGACAACAGCTTGACCTTGAGACTTTGTCTAAACAAGACTTATTTTGTTTTCTAATACTACCGTTAAGTTTTACCTTCCTATAGTCAAAATAAAAAAAATTAAATACAAAACAAACTATTATTACCAAGAAAATATTCCAAGAAATCAAAGGAAAATCTTTTGAAGATTTTCGAATATATCTACACACACACTGCTTGCTATCTTCCTTATTCTCTGCAACTACTCTCTCTACAGCAACTCTCACACGACATACAAATTATTCTCTGGTTTTCAACTCTCACACGACATACAAATTATTCTCTGGTTTTCTTGTTTCTTGACGAAGATCATGAACGTTGAGGAGGGAGGGAAATCTCGGAAGGTGATGGTCAGCTTCAACAGGAGGAAGACAACACTGAAGAAAAATACTTCCCAGTTGAGCAAATTGTGTGATGTCAATGTTGCCATGGTTTGTTTCGGTCTGGACTGGACGGTGGAGACATGGCCGGAGAATAAGCCAGAAGTGCATGGTATAATTGACAGGTACAAATGCCACAGCGAGAAAGAAAGAGAGAAGTACAATCTTTCAGGGTTTCTTGGGACCAAGAAGATGAAACTTGAAGACAAGAAGTCTAACAAGAAGAACAAGAATGATGTTGATCAGGAGAAAAAGAAGAATCATGGGGGTGTGCATTGGACATGGGATCCGAGGCTGGATCAGCTTTCAGAGGAAGAATTGGTGAGCTTATACGGTCGCTTGGACTCCAAGTTGCTAATTGCGAGGGAAGAAAAAATTAAGTTGATGAAGGAGATGAGTAGTGAAAAAGCTGTTGTGATTCACATCGAAGATAATTTTTCTTCTCCTAAAAATTATAATTTTAATATGACGAACGAGGTTTACCCGAACAAATCCATCATCATCACCATCACCATCAACAATGCCTCTTCGGTTCAAAGGCAATTGCTCATACTATCAAATCATCATCACCGTCACCATCAACAATGCCTCTTCGGTTCAAAGGCAATTGCTCATACTATCAACAACTTGATCAACATTTTAGTATTTTCCGTGAAAATTTATCTAATGATAATAGCGGCAGTAATATGATGATTAACAATGATCTTTCTGCTGAGACTGATTTACAAGGAAGTTATAATTTGGAGGGAGAAAGTTGTAATACCAATAATTATTTTGTTCTAGTCAATCAACGACAACAAATGCTCAGACGATTTACAAAGTTTCGCCAATCGTGATAAGGCCGCCATTGCCGTTCTCAAATGAGTCACCTTAGTGAGGCAGGTTCAAGTAATCTAACTTTAACTCAATATCTGAAAGCGGAGGATGCAATTGTCTATTTTATTTCTTGGTTTCGTTTCTTCTCTTTTGTTTTGACAATTTTGAGTTGTGCTTTTAACTATATTCCACAAGATGTGCGAACTAGAAACAATTTTCTGTTGAAAAATTGTCAAAATTGTGAAAGTAAATGAGAAGAAAATGAAAGGGATATGAATCCCACATTAAAAAAATAAGAATATGTCAAGGCTTCTCAAGGCTATATAAGGAGATTAAGTCCTTAATTTCTAATTGCACCAATTAAATACACTTAAAGCATTGTATTTAATTCTAATTAAATTCCTTTATTGTTTCTCTTATTTTAGAGTGTAGAAAGGTGTGAATTATTTTATGCTTTGAGAGAGTGTGAGTGTATTGGTGTCGTAGTTTTGCGAGAAGTGTATTGTGTGATTGTAACAATTTATCACATAGTGAATTTCTTTCTGAGGGCTGTGGTTTTTCTCATGGTTTTCCACGTAAATTATTGTGTTGTGGTGATTGTTATTATTTTCTATTTTATTTCTCTATTATTTCTGATATTTAGCATATTTCTAGGGAGATTTTGGGGAGGTAATTTTCCCAACACTTTCATTGCTTCTAAATTTAGACTTAAATACTCACAATTCTATATTTTTATTTAGGAGGAATTGCAATATCTCATCGTGTATATAGATAAAATTGCATAAAAATTTGAAAATATATGATAATAAAAATAACTCCCCTTTGACCAGTCAACTAACCCTTGTACACTGTTTAAATTGGACGGGAATGATGTAATGTCTATTTTACCATGGTTTGATCATTTCCAAAAAAATGAAAAAAAAAAAAAAACACCCAAATAATTTTTTTTTTCTAGATCTTCTTCCTCTCCTTCTTGTTCTTCTTCAAAAAAATAAAAAATAAAAAAAATAAATCCAATTTTTTTTCCAATTCTTTATTCTTCATCAACCCAACCACCATCAACTCAAATTTTTTTTCTTTTATTGTTGTTGTTGTTGTTGTTCTTTTTTTTCAAGATTTATTTTTTTGGTTCTTTTTCTTCTTCTTCTTTGTTTTTTTGAATTGTCAAATATAAGGAAAAAAGACGATTTTACTCCTCTGACTGTTAGTGACTAACTGTGGTCAACATTTGACCACCGTTAATTCACTGGCCAAAAGAGAGTTATTGCTATTATCATATATTTTTAAATTTTTGTGCAATTTCACCTATACACACGGGGAATTATTGTAATTCCCCCTTTTATTTATCAGAGTATTCACAATGGGTACATATGATTTTAATATTGAAGAATCTAGAATTTCTTGATAAAGAACATTAATTTTATTCAAAATCTAGTATAAAATGCTATCAAACATTAACAAAATCTGCATCACCCTTGCTTATGGACTACAGCTTTTACTAGAACTCCACAGATGTGGGTAATAAATCTTTAATGCATATCATATTCTCTGATGCGCTGATGTTGAACAGTTATTGTAGTCTTGTACGGTATCCACCCGAAGTGTCAGACAAACAAATTTGATGAGTCTGGTAAACAATATCAATCGACATATAATTCAGATCTGCAGTTAACATTAGAGGAACCACTCAAGTATTCAATCTTACACTATAATTTGTATTTTTCTTAAATAATACCAGAAATAGGACTGATACAGGTGAAAACTAGTGCCTATAGTTCTATACTCCCACATTATACAAAATAAAATAATATTATCATAGTCTACGACCAAAAAACATCAGGTATCTCCATCATGCCATTTTGTTTTATTTCAGCCAAAAATTACTTCAATACAAGTAGAAAAGATCAGAGAATCTGGGGTTTTAATTCAAATTTCTAAGGCTATCAAGATGGCTCGGCTACAACTATAAAATCCTAAAGGGACCCATTGTATTATAAAATTTAACACAAAGGAGTGAGACTCCCCTATCCTTTACAATAATAGAGATTATAAAGCAATCAATATCTCAAAGAAACAAATAATAAATCATGGAACTGTAAATAGCCTTACAATTTGAAAATTCCTTCTCCATGGAAGATGCTGTGCAAATGTTGATGGCCTACAGTCAATGCAGATCCAATCAATATAATCTTTACAATCTATATTGTTATTTTTTAATAATGTATTCTTAAAAATTCCATATGTGTCATGTTAACTAGTAATTGTAAGCAAAGCATAGAAGCAGAAAACAGCAAGAGCATTGTTGTTTACAATAAATTGTCTTTCAGTTAAAATGTTGTATTGAAGTAAGAACTTGCCAAAGTCAAGCCAGATTATCAACAACCAAAGCAGTCATTATTATTAACATGAATATAAAATTTCTCCATCCCATATAGATATTTCATAGATGACTGACAAAGAAAAACATGGAATTCAATACAGACATGATATTGGATTCATTAGCAATAAAACTAAAATTAGGTTTAATATTATCCGACTCTACATGGAGTGCAAATTTAGTTTTAATATTTTCCGACTCTACATAGCGTGCAAAGTTTAGCAATAAATGACCCACTCACTCACCTACACTCCCAATCTGTGATAAGAAAACAGCATAACAGCATAATCTAATATAACTTGACTATCGCTAATCGACAGACCTTTTAGTTTGATATAATAAACCAGCACCAAATGCTGATAATTAGGTAAGTCTAATAAGCAATGATTCAGATGTTGAAATATTAAGAATAAACAACCATACAATCACTCTTAAGTTTGTAAGTCTTTGGAGTTTAGACAGCAAACAGAATTAGTCAAAGAGAAAATAAATGCTCTCCATTTCACTGAAATCTTTTTGGGTTATCTGCAAGCTATCATTGCCAACAGGTGAACATTCTAAAGCGTGATTGTCCATGAAACAAAGAGTCAAATTAGCTTGAGCATGTTACAGAAACATACAAATTAAAGAAGCAAAAATTTAATAAAGAGCTATTCACAACAATATGATAGCAATATCAATGTTCACCAGCTTATAAATGAACAAATATATGAAGCAATACAATTAGAAAAATAAAATTGCAATCAAATCAATAGAATCACTCACACCAACAAGGAACTCACCTTATTCCACAGTTGCTTCTTCTGCCCGCAACTGGATTTTCTCATATCTCCCCTAAAAAGAAGCATAGAATCAAATTCAGTTTATTTCAGGGAAATATATATATATATATATATATATATATATATATATTATATCTTTCTAAAACAATTATAGTTATCATTTACTAGAAATCAAAACCCTAAACAGCAGCAAACACTAACCCGCTCAAGCCTTTTTGTGTTTAAAACGAATACGAAACTAACAAAAGTGGAAGCTATCAAAGGTTTTGGAGCCAAATAATAGTATGTAAGGTAAATATTTTGAGGCTCATTTACACAGGTTTTTAATATATTAACCTTCTCACCTAAAAAGAAAATGCTCAAGTCCACCCACGAAGAGAAAGAGAGATAGGTGCCTTTAAAGTAAATATATTAGTGTGGCAACTAAACTCAAAAAAGAATGGCCTTTAGAATAAATCAATTTTATCAGTAAGAAACTACCAACATCCTGCATGCATCCAAAACACCATATGCAACTCAATAACATAACATCTGAGCAGTTCGAATTATAGAGTGAAACCTCTTTGCGTCACATGGAAACCCTGAACTAAAAAGACCATTGATAACAGCTTGTTGAGCAGAATCTAGAAGTTTCAAGCCATTTCTTAGACAAGATAGTAGGAGCTTGGATGAACAACTGTACCTACGAGCTTTACAAAGATTGTGAATCACAGAAGAGTAAATGTGTCCTTTCTCTCCATCGATTTGAACATTTCCATTGCATGATCAATCTGACCAGCTTTACCTAGGCCATCGACCACACAGTTGTAGGCTACAAATTTTGAATCAAAACCCTTCATATTCATGGAATACAAATGTTCTCTGGCTCTCTTGATATCACTTGATCTGCATAATCCATTTATCATAATCGTGTGGGTATACTTATCACATTCCAAACCCCGTTTTTCCATATCACACAACAACTCAGAAACAACTTCTAGATTACCTTCTCTACAATATAAATTAATTAAGGTATTATATGATACAATATCAAGCTGAATACCACTCCTCATCATCTGCTCCATGTAATCAGTTGCCTCTTTCGTCCTACCTTCCTTAACTAATGCAGCAATGACTCTGCAGTTAGCATAACCATCAAAAGTATATCCTTCACGCTCCATGTCCAACAGTACCTCAAAGCCTTGTCTAAACTGTTTGTATCTAAAGCAGCATTTCATAACTGTAGTATATGTTAAGGCATTCGGTGCATTACCTGATTTTCCAAGCTCCTTTAGTATCCTCTTAGCGGCCTGAACTCTACCTGCCTTACAAAGCCCATTGATAAGTGTATTGTATGTTATTAACTGGGGAACAAATCCACAACTTCGTAAATACCAAAATAATGTTAAGGCATAATCTGCATAGTTATTCTTGCAAAGACCATTAATCATTATGTTATATGTAGCAGGAGAGGGAGACAAATCATTGTTCATAATATACCAAAAGATCTTACTGGCCTCGTCTGGTTTCCCTGATGTGAAGAAACAATGCATTAAAGTGTTGAAACTCTAAATATCAGGATTTATACCCTTTTGACACATTTCATCAAACAGACTTTCCAAATGCGGTAATAAGCCCTCCTTGACGGCTCCTGCCATCAACGAATTATAACTAATAACATCCGGCCTTGTTCCCGCTTCTCTCATCCTATCAAGGACACAAAAAGCCGCATCTACACCAACTAACTGGCAATATGCATCAATTAGTGTATTGTAAATCACCACATTAGGCAGTAATCCCAATCTTATACTGTCAGCTATAACCGATTCTGCTTTCTCCAAACTGTGGGCTCTGCATAAAGAAGCTATGCATATGTTCAACAACTTAGTAGATGATCTACAAAGCATTCTTTACAATAAGTCCAATGAACATAAAGAAAAAGACAACACCATAACCTGCGAAATCGTAACTGTCACAATCAATAATTAAAACAAAAAAAAATAAAGAAATTCAACTAAAGCGAATATAAAAATCTCCGGTTTTCAAAATACAAACTTCACAACAGCCCTGAATCACTGCTAACTATCAAATTCTTATAAACATATAAAGGCGAATTGAAAGAGAAACAGAATACATTTGAGTAAAATTATCGAACACTTGGTGAGTGAACCGTACCTTTAAAGCTGAAAATTTGATGGCGGGAAAAATGATTTTTCTCTTGGCTTCTTCAATTTGTAATGCTCAGCAGCCAAAAAATTAATAAAAAAACAATGAATGAATCGAGAATCTGTTCATGTCCAATGATTTCTCGGCCAAGCAAACAGCGTGTTCAATCGAGCAAATGAATCAGTTTTAAAAACTCGAGAGAGAGAGAGAGAGAGATTGACGAGTGTTTAATTGAAGAATAGAAATTTGAAAATGGAGATTATTGGATTGAGCGCGGGTCTCGGAACTGTGATCATTTGCATCGTTTGTTTTAAAATAAATTATTTAACTCAATAAATAATTAATTAAAATTCAATTATACAAAATATATAATTAAATCTAATTAATTTATTTGAAACTCGTGAATAAATAAATTTTAAAAGTCAATTAGGTTAGAATTAAAAAAAAAAAAAAGGTATATACTGGGTTTAGAGTGGAAAATTTTGCTGTTTAGTTTACATTATATTAAATAATATGAAATGAAAATTGTTAAAAATAACCTAAAAATTATTGACAAAATTATTTTTAACTACATATATAAAAGGGACAAAATTAAAAGTGGCCAAAAGATTATGGAAAGAATTGTTTTTAACTTGAAAAAACGAAACAATCGTTTTTAACCATTTTAAAATTGGCAAATTATAATTTAGTCCTTATATATATAGGTGGGTAAAATCTTATTTGAACCCAAAATATTTTTTTTCAAATTTCATTTATTAATTAAAATACCTAATTTTTTTATTAATTTCCTAATTAATTTTTTATTAATCTCATTTATTAATTTCCTAATTAGCTTTTACCCTAAATTCAAACCCTAACAATTTTTTCTCGTTTCTCTCTCGGCCGCGCGCAGCACCTCACCCTCCCCCTCTCGCCGCCATCTCGCCATGCCGTTTTCGTCCATCTCGTCGTGCCATTTCCGTCACCGCAGCGGGCGTCTCCCTCTCTTTCTCCTTCGCCGTTTCGGTTTCCTTCGCCGTTACCCGGACTTCGGCGTCTCCCTCTCTCGTTCGCTGCACATTACCCGGTCCTTATCTCCTCTGGCCGTTTCGAACTCCCTCGCCGTTTCATTTTCCACGACGCCGCCGGCCTCTCCCTCTCTCGTTCTCTGTACATTGCCTGGTCGTTGGCCGTTTCGTATTCTACTTGGTCACATACGCGATTGAGGTATGTTATCAAAATGATTCAGCTTATTTTGACTGCTCTGCCTTTATTTCGGTTCTTGCTGCACTGCCTTTATTTCGGTTCTTGTTGTTGCTAACCCTGCAAACACCAGTGCATTAATCGTGAAGGAATTTGCACCATCAATTCATGAGAAAACAATTACATGCTTGACCAGGTTTGATCATAACAGGGCATTGGGCCAAATCTCTGAGAAATTGAATGTTCAAGTGTCCGATGTCAAGAATGTGATTATTTTGGGAAACTGAAATTAAGTGGTATTTTATTTACTTGTTCATTTAATAAAGTGAATGTATTGTGTATTAATATAGCATTGGTATTTTATTTTCTGATGTCAAGAATGTGATTGTGTATTTTATTTAATAAACTGAATGCTCTGTGCATTATCTGCTGCTAGCTCTGAATTTATCCTGGAGTTCCTGTGTATTTAACAAGGCTCTGAATGTTTCTGTGTAATTTATTTTTAGTATATATCCTGGAGTTCATGAGGTGATTTCGATTGAATTTATCTATTCCAACGTTGGATATGAATCCCCCCGAGCAGCAAATGACGGTCAGCTGTTAAATTTTGTATAAAATTTGTGAAATATTTGGTTTGTGAAATGTGTGAACGGTTGTTGTGAAATATTTGGCTTATTGAAATGTTTGGTTACTAATTGTTATTGAAATGTTTTGTTAGTGAAATATATTGTTATTGAAATGTTTGGGAAGTGAAATATTCTGTTATTGAAATGTTTGGTTTGTAAATACATTTGACTAGTGAAATGTTTGAGTAGTGAAATGTGTGGTTTGTGAAATGTTTGATTAGTGAAATGTTTGAGTAGTGAAATGTGTGGTTTGTGAAATATTTGATTAGTGAAATGTTTGGTTTGTGAAATGTTTGATTAGTGAAATGTTTGAGTAGTGAAATGTGTGGTTAGTGAAATGTTTGGTTTGTGAAATGTTTGATTTGTGAAATGTTTGAGTAGTGAAATGTGTGGTTTGTGAAATGTTTGATTAGTGAAATGTTTGGTTAGTGAAATGTTAGGTTAGTGAAATGTATTCCCCTTTAAATATAGCTTTTACTTATGCTTTAAATTTAAAATTTATCAAAAGTATTTTATTCATGATTCAAATATATGTCTTTGTTTTTAAATATAAAAAATTTAGAAAGTAAAAAAATTACCGAAATGTGTGTCTATAACCATTTATGTTTTTTTTCCACGCAGCTCACCAATGGTGATGGTGCACCTGAGAAATGGCAGTACAAGCGAGCAACTAAAAAATGGTTACCTGCACATGTTAACATGTATTGTTGTATCAGTGAATTAAAAACCTTACAGGATGTCTTCAGCAGAGATAATATGCTCGACAAATGGAAAAAAGGTGTATTTGGCAGGTTTTCGAGGATGCGATGTGACCAATTGTTTAGTGGCAAGTTATGCCACTCATTATTATGTCGCGAGATCCATTACCCAGGAGCCAGAGAGGATGAGATATGGTTTGCTGTTGGTGGGCATGCTATAAGATTTGGGAAGGAGGAGTTCCTGCTATGCACCGGTCTGAAGTTTGGACCCTTCCCAACTGCAACGGTTTCTGAAAGCAAGATAGTGGATGATAGTGTTCATGTTAGACTATTTGATGGATTGCTGACTCCCATACAAAGAATTTTGGACAGGTTGAACAAAGGGGGGTTCAAGACCGACGATGATGCCATTAAGTGAGGCTATGTATTCTTCGTTTCCCATATTTTGCTTGAACGTGAAAAGAGCCGGATTGTTCCACCTTAGTTGTGGGGTTTGGTGGATGACCTTGCAGTTTTTGAGGCTTTCCCTTAGGGGACGTATGTATACAGTTTAACGCTGTATTCGCTGCGTAAAGCTCTTTATTCTCGAAGTTCTACTAAGAAGAAGAAAAAGAAGAATACGGACGTTGCCAAATCACAACTCTTTGGATACAACGTTCTTGGATTTGCTTGGGCGCTTCAGGTTTATAATTTAAATAACAACCGTTATATTTCATCATTACTCTTCACAAATTTCAATATTAAATTCTGTTTATGTACTGTATTCGCAGATTTAGGCATTGGAGGCCATACTTAGCTTGAGGGATGTTGTTGGGATCTCTGACGGTGACGGCTTACCCCGTTGTACAAGGTGGTTTAGCAGGAAGAAACCGACAACTTTGGAAAAGGATTTGAACGAAGAAGTACGTTTACAGATTTAACTTTGTTAATTCGGTATTATATTAACAAGCTAATTATATTTTGATTATCATTTGTTATTTTCAATTCAGAATAGTCCTTTACGGACCTTGTCAGCGTCGGAAGCGGAAAAGGCCACGGATTATTACTCATCCTTTGATCCTGATCAAGTAGTGGGTCCTACACTTCATATGGAAGGGGGTTTAGGTAGCCACTCCGATAATGACGAGGAAGACATTGACAATGTAAGTGAGAAGGAGTTGTCTAAGAACATACTTCAGCGAGAGAACCGGTCAAAGGCAAAACACGATCGACCGGGTAAAAACAATGCCAATGTTACTGGTAAAAAGCATATGCGTCGTACAATGGATAATGAACAGGTATCGTTTTTGACAGACTTGTGTTTAAGAACGTGTTGTTAAAATGTTTAACAATTTGTGTTTTTGTTTAAAAAAGGTTCGTTCGGACGACAGTACTAGGTCGTTTGTTGCAGATTTGGTTAAGGAATTACGTGATAAATTACTGGCTTCTGAAGCTCGGAGTCATGATGAATTAATGGCTTCTGAAGCTCGGACTCGTGATCAATTACTAGCTTCTGAAGCAGGAGTCGTGATGAATTACTAGCTTCTGAAGCTCGGACTCGTGATCAATTACTGGCTTCTGAAGCTCGGAGTCGTGATGAATTACTGGCTTCTAAAGCTCGGACTCGTAAGCTTATATACAACCTTAGAGATGACCTTCATGCTTTATTTCCTAATGTCCCTCCAGCACCTGATATCTGTTCTCCTCCATTGTCCACACAAAGGGAGGTAACATAAGTTTCTGCTGTTGTCCATTTTGATGTTATAATCATTTTGTATACTTTGTTGGTGCGTAAATATAAAGCTTGTTAACACAGGAGTCCCAGAGAGAGGCAGCTGTATCATGTGAAAAGGTGGGTGATGGATCGGTCATGCCACATGCGAGAGCAATATTTGAAGATCGTCCTAGTGATGTATGTACTTCTTATTAGGTTACATTTTTTCTTAATAGGGTTTATTATGTTTGTTTTGTTTAATGTTCTCCATGCACAGTTACGTGATGAATTATTAATTTAGAGAATGATCTCGGATCGATTTAAACTGGGCGGTTTAAACCGAACCGAAACCGACCATCCCGATTCGCAACTAAGGACTTGAATAGGGACCAACGATCCCGATTTCAATTCTTCAATTTTAGGAACCAATACCACTAGTTCAAGAACTGGTGGGAATCGATTCCGGTTCCAAATAGTTTTTTTTTTTTAAAAAAAAATTTAAACAATATATATTATGGCCCATAAAAAAATTAAAATATATATATATGTGGCTCAACAGAGTTGGGCCACACAAAAAAATTTTAAAATATTTTAATTTTTATTTATTTTTTTAAATATTTAAAAAAACTGGAATTGGTTTTAGAACCCATATCGGAACCGACTTAGAATTACTGGTTCTAGGAATCGGATTTGGAACCGGCGGTTCCTATCCTGTTTTGGAATCAGAACCAGTACCCTACTGTACCGGTTCCCCTTCTAGGAGAACTGGAACCGCCGGTTCTAGAACCGTGGTCATTCCTAGTGTCAATTGACTATAAAGTTATATATACAAGTGAAAATACAAATCTCAGACAAATTGTGTGTGAAATTTCTTCAAATTTTAAATTATTTTATTTAATTTTTGAATTTTAATATTATTAATTTTTAAGTCTCATTTAATTTTTAAGTTTTGACAATAATTAAATGTGATTTTATTTATATTTTATTATTAAAAATTTTATCTTGTGAACTAATTGGTATAGTTATAATAATTTAGTATTAGCCCGGTGCTCATGACGTGCTACGGAACCTCCACCGTGCCGGGGGACCAAGCAGGGCATAGCTAGCGGCATAGGAGCCGACTCGGCTTCAGCGGCTTCATGCCACACTAGAGTGATCCAATATGTGGTTCCGCACGTTCCACCACTTCTCTGTTTATTTCCAACACTGATTGTGAAACACCATGAGCAGCAGGATGTTGAGAAAGAGTTTCGTTTTATGTTATGGCTGTCCCGTACACGTTTGCCTTGTTTTAGCCCGAGGGGGCAAAACTTTAATTAAGTAAGTTATACTATATAAAAAAGAGGATTCTTGGGGTTTTTATTCCTACTGAGAAAGCATTTATTCTTCAGGAATAAATTGGGTTGGTAAGTAATACTACCCCCAGACCTCCAAATATAAGACCCGATCCTAGAAAAATTAAAAGAAAATCATGTATTGGTCCGGGCAAATCCATTATATTAAAATAAAAGTTAAATATAAATATAAGGACTAAATTGAAATTTATACTCAGAAATTAAATAAATAAAAAAAAAGCATGAGGGACACTTGTCGCTCCCTAAGGGAGCGACTGTGGCTATCATCCCTCGGCAAATTAATTCAAATTGACGACACTGATTAATTTATTAAAAACATATATTGCAAATTTCCATCTGTGGAGGAATTTGGTGTATATCATGATTGTGTATTGTGTCAAAAAGAGAGTAACATGAAAGAGCTATACGATCAAAATCAACAAATAAAGGACAAATATTTTTTTTAAAAAAACAAACAGTAAAATAAAAATAACTTACAACATAGGTGTTTACGGCTATGCACTCATATCATTCAAGAATTGTAAATGGAAAAATAGCAAAAAAAGAAAAATGATTTGCTTACCCAGAACTTGAACCGTGCGTTGTTGCTGCCCAAATTGAAAGTCTTTAAAAGTTTGTAGGGTGAATGGTGGAGAAATTGTGAGATTATGGTATTTATACTTTACATCAAAAGTCTACAAAAGTCTAAGTTTTTGATAAGTCTATAAAAGTTATGAACTTTTTAAATACCCCTAACTTTTTTATACTTCATAAAAGTCTATATTTAATACCCCATAACTTTTATGGACTTTAAAAAAGTCCAAATTGAATACCTCAAGATTTTTATAGACTTTTAAAAAGTATATAAAAATCAATATTGAATACCTATTGACTTTGATATGGAGTCTTTAAAAATCTATATTGAATATCTAAACTTTTAAAATTTACAGAAGTCATTAAAAATTGATATTGAATACACCCCCCTAAACTAATAGTAAATATCTACAGTATACAAAAAAATCATGAAAGTAATTTATAAATACCAAAATGTTTTAGTATCAAAACACACCTTTAAACCCAAAATAAATTCTGTTGAAACCCAAAATAAATTCAAAAACAAAAATAAATTCAATCATGTGGAGAGACTTAAACTCAATACTCCGTAGTATTCAATTATTATTTAATCTGATACTATGTAAGTTTAAGTTGACAGAAAATAGACTAATAATAATATTTAAGCATTCTAACAATCGTATATTAAAAGTATAAATTTCAATGACGAAAGTTCATATTGCACAATGATAAGTCACTCGTGCCCAAATCAATGGGATTGTGAATTTGACCCGACTCTTCAATTTTTAATAGTTCAAAATAAATAAATAAAAATACAAATTTAAGTATATATAACTTCACCTTATTGTAATATATATTTGATTAAATTTCTCCATCCCAAAATTCTTCAGTTGACTTGAAAGGGCCTTCTTTTGTCACGAAAAACTCTGCTGGATTCCCTCGACCTTGCGGAATTTGTTCAATTTTATGAACATCTTCAACAGTTAGCTTCCAATCAAATATCCCAAGGTTTTCTTTCATTCTTTCTTTGTTATAGCTCTTCACAATTACACTTACTCCTTGCTCATAAGCCCACCTCAGACAGACCTTTACGCCAACCAAAATTAAATTACCCTCTGAGTCTCAATCAAGTTATGAAAAATAATGAAATAGTATATTAGTAAGGTACGATATATAAAAAGGTAATTCAGTTTTAGGGGATATATTCAATTTAGATTTTATTGAAATTTATTAAAAAAAAAATTTAAGTGATAAATTTTAGTAGAATTTATAAATTTCATAGATTTCATTGAAATTATATATAGAGTTTGTTGAAATTTTTTACAGAATTATATAGAATTGAATGGAGTAATTTGATGGATTTAGATAGATTTCATTTAAAAAATAAAATATTTGATTGTGCATCAAATAATAATTTCATACCCTATCAATTACCGACAAATTTATATGAGTCTTTTATTTATATTAATCACATTAATAATTTAATATTATAAAATTCCTAGTTATATATATATATATACATATATATATATATATAATATTCTTTGTTTTTTTCCCACATAATTTTATTTTATTTTAAAGCTTGAGATCTCTTTTACTTAATTTTTGGACTGTAATTTGTTACTTTTTTTTTTCATTTCTTTATATAAGTTAACGACATGTTATTGTATTTTGTATTATGTATTATTTTTTATTTTTTAAAACCTTTTACTCACTCTTATTCATCAAAGTTATTATGTTCCGAACATATTGGTGACATCAAACAAACACAGTAACAATAAATATACATGAGAAAAATCTAATTATACATATATTCAAAGTTCAAAGATAGAAAAATAAAATCATACATTCTCAGTTCACCAGCATCCCTTGTTCCAAGAGAAAAAAAAAGGGAGGAAAAAAGACCTCAATTGAACGTATGAAGGGGAAAAAATCCTACACTACATGAAAAATGACTTTTAGCAACATTCAATGCGCTCGTTGTCAAAAGTCACTTATGGCAACACACAATAAATGTAAATAGTGAAAGATTCCTATGGCAACATACACGCGCACATTGCTAATAATCAAAGTCATATGTCGATGCAAATTATACGACAGTTGCTAAAACTCACAAATAGCAACATACAATTAACATTGCTATTATTTTTTCACTTATGACAACAAACGATATTTACATTGTTAAAAAATTGAGATTTTGCAACGCAAAAAAATACATTGTCAATAAACTAATACATTTAGCAACGCACCCAGTCTGAACGTTGTCGTAAATAAATCTATAGCAACATTTAGTTTTCGTAAATTGTTAAAAAATTAATTTTTTACAACGCATAAGTCGCATGTTGCCTAAAAATTCATATTTGGCAACACACTAGTTTTGAACGTTGCTATATATATATATATATGTGTGTATATATATATATATATATATATATATATATATATATATATATAGCAACACATAATCTTACATGTGGCTAAATGATTGATATTTCGTTACACACTAAAAAAATAAATTGTTTAAAGTTTATATATATATACCAATCAGTAGATACATGATTTCTTGCCAGCTAATCCTATCCATGTCAAAATAAATAAACTAAAAGAAGAAGTCATATTCCAGCCAATTATCAATCAGTAGATACATGATTTTTTGCCAGTTAATTCTATCCATGTCAAAATTTGGAGAGATTTGGTCTGGTAGCCTCGAAGCATTGAAAAAAGTATTACTTATATTGATATTGGAAATAAATAAAAGAAATAGAGTTTTAATTATTATCACAAAAGTCTTGACATGTCCTTATTCATCATATCTAGTTATGGTGACAGTGGCTGCTAGCTACTGAAGCTAGCGCATTTCTGCGTGGGGGAAAGAGGTTCTGCAACTATTGTGAGCTTATAGGTCCGGCCACTAAAATTATGTTGTGTTGAATGGAATTTTATGGGATTGAATATTCACGTAACAACAGATATAATAGATCATATTATTGAGTCAATATTCATATGATGAACCCCTATTTTGCTAGACATGGCCGCAAAAAGTTGAACTCAACAATAAATGATGAATGCAAAATCAAGTTTACCTGAACAATTGACTTTCCTCTACTTGTAGCAATCTCTTTGAGAACTTGAGAATCCATGACCCGAACAGTTCCCCAAGGTGTTCCTTTGCCTCCTAATGGCGAGTAAGCTGAGATATGGATTCCCTTTACTTCACAGAATTCTCTTAGCTTCTTCTGCTGCCAAACTGGGTTCATCTCCACCTAATAATTACCAAAACACCAATAAACAAAACTTTTAGGTATTCATTGTAATCAATACGTCTTAAATGTTGAGGCATTTGTATTCAAAAAAAAAAAAAAATGTTGAGGCATTTTAGTAATGCTTCCTTTTTGTTTTTTTTAAACTTATATGTCACATATGGTGCTTTAAATAATTAGGTCAAACACAGAATGTTAATATTTGTTTGACTTTTGTTTCAAGGAGGACCTCTTTCTGGTTGCACGGACCAACGATCTACAAAATAAGGCGGTGGCCGCAGCTCTTCGATGCTGTTCAATTATATTAATAACATAGGATTGCTAGCAGCTAGCAGCTAGCCGTGACTGCTGCAGCACAGCCACTTAAAGGACCATTATTGGACAGTCACTTAAAGGATTATTATTAGACTGACACGTGTTCACTCTATTTCAAAATTGTATGAATAATTTCGTTTTAGTCCTCGTATTTCTATTTTTAACTTTTCTTTTTTGACATATTTTATTTTTAACTTTTCTAACCCTATTTACTATAGATTTACTAATTTAGTTCATATGATTAAAATTTTAATAATCATATAAACTAAAAAAAAGTCAAAATGAAATTGTGTTATCCCTAAATATTGATATTAAAAGACATATTTGACCTACTTATAATATATGATATTATACTATATTTGCATATATATATATATATATATGAGAAATTACGCTGAACCTACCTGGGGTTTGCAATTCTACAGCTAGAAATAACTTTACTAAAAATTAACAGCAAACCCCCCTCCAGTTATCTTTGACCGTTAAAAATTGACAGTTGACCAACTTAAACAGTGAAAAGACGAAAATACCCCTAGAAAAAGACAAGGTCAGGGGTATTTTTGTCTTTTTGGACTTTTTAAATTTAATTTTATTAAATAAAAATTAAAAAAATTAAGAAAAAATCTCATCCCTCCATCTTTAAAATAACGGACGGTTAAGATTTATTTAAAAAATTAAAATAATAATAATAAAAAAATTAATTAAAAATAAAAAATTAATTATAATTATATAAATCCATTTTTCAGATTGAATCTCAATCGTCCATCAAGATTAGTGGACGGTGGAGATCCAATCTGAAAAATAGAGCTCAAAAAAAAAAAAAAAAAAATTTGGGGACGAAGAACCCATCTCTCTGGGTTCTTCGCCACAGAACCCAGACCCAATCTGGGTTCTTCGCGAAGAACCCTCTTAGGGTTCTAAGAATTAGAAAAAAAAAAAAAATTTGAAGAACCCAGTTTTTGGGTTACTTCGAAGAACCCAGACACTGGGTTCTTCGAAGAACCCTTCTGGGTTTTTTGAACGAACCCAGAACGGTTCGATTCGAATCGAACCCTTCTGGGTTCGTTCGACGAACCCAAAAGGGTTCGAATTAAAAAAAAAAAAAAATCGAAGAACCCAGAAGGGTTCGAATTAGAAAAAAAAAAAATTTGAAGACGAAGAACCCAGTTTTTGGGTTCTTCGAAGAACCCTTCTGGGTTATTCGAACGAACCCAGAAGGGTTCGATTCGAATCGAACCCTTCTGGGTTTGTTAACCCAGTTTCTGGGTTCTTCACGAACCCAGAAGGGTTCCAATTAGAAAAAAAAAAATTTAGAGATGGAGAGATGAGATTTTTTCTTAATTTTTTTAATTTTTATTTAATAAAATTAAATTTAAAAAGTCCAAAAAGACAAAAATACCCCTGACCTTGTCTTTTTCTAGGGGTATTTTCATCTTTTCACTATTTAAGTTGGTCAACTGTCAATTTTTAACGGTCAAAGATAACTGGAGGAGGGTTTACTGTCAATTTTTGGTAAAGTTGTTTCTAGCTGTAGAATTGCAAACCCCAGGTAGGTTCAGCGTAATTTCTCCATATATATATATATATATATATATATTATGTGTCTAATTAAATAATATAAAATAATCATAAAATAATATAAAATATAAAAAATATTGCCACCTGAGGAAGTGACGCTTTCTGGCTTCCTCCATAGAGGCCACCTATTTTAATGGTTTAACATAAATGAAACTCAAAATTAATTGTTATAAAAATTTAAAAAACCAAAAATAAGAATAAAAATTGATATACATCCACTTGTATTAAAGTGTTTAGTGCACCTCCCTCCCACCTTAGTGGTGAGAGGTTCGATTCCCACCATGTGCATGTGTGGGTAGTTTTCTCCCCTTATTGTGGGAGTAGTATTCTCCCGCTATGGGAGTAGATATCCAGGCCGCGTGTTTAGTGGTTAATCTCGGAAGGTCCCGAAAATTATTGATATTGTAATTGTACCACCCTTAAAAAAAAAGAATAAAAATTGATAATAATTAAAATTAATAAATTAAACAAAATGATTAAAATAATTTATCAAATTTATTATTTTACACAATTAAAAATGTAATTTCTTTTTAAAAAAATAGGTCAACTTTATGGAGAAAATCAAGAAGACGTTGCTTCTTCAGGTGACAATATTTTTTTTTATAGTTTTTATAGTATTTTATAATTATTTTATATTATTAAAATTTTAATAAGGGGCAATTGCACAAACACCCCTGTGGTTAGGCATAATTACACGGATAAATAAGGTTTCGATATATAAACACAAACTTCCCCTGACGTTTTATAAATGTTACACAGACATCCCTTACCTTCAACTCGAGACCGTTAGTGTCTAACGATCAACAGTCAATGGTGCAAAAAATCTAAAATGCCCTTATTTATATTTTTAAAAATTAAAATAATTTTTTATTATATTAAATAATTAAATAATTTATTAAAAATAAATGGACCAGATGAGATCTGGTCCATAAGATGGAGATAAAATATCTTCATCTAAAGGACCAGATCTCATCAGGTCTATTGCCAAAATAAAAAAGAAAAAAAAAATTAAAAAACTCATCAGAGATGGTTTTAGATTTCTATACTTCTTCTCCACTAACAGATGAAGATTTGGCTCTAACTCAGATGGGAGGTGGAGCCAAAGCTCTATCTTGTAAAGAGATCATCGGTGCACGCTCGCAGGAGCATGTGGCGGCGATTATTAAAAGCGAACGACCAGATCACTCATTCACTTATAAATGGAGCCCAATGGCCCCATTTTTCTCAGAAGTGGGAGATGGAGCCCAAAGCTCCATCTCGGCCAGCGGCGCTGGCGGTTATTAAAAGCGAAGGACCAGATTGCACAATGTGGTCATTCACTGAGATATGACCTTTTTAGGCTTCATCTCTCTCTCTCTCTCCATCTTGTAAAGAGATCATCGGTGCACGCTCGCAGGAGCATGTAGCGCCGATTATTAAAAGCGAACGACCAGATCACTCATTCACTTATAGATGGAGCCCAAAGGCCCCATCTCTCTCAGAAGTGGGAGATGGAGCCCAAAGCTCCATCTCGGCCAGCGGCGCTGGCGGTTATTAAAAGCGAAGGACCAGATCGCACGGTGTGGTCATTCACTGAGATATGACCTTTTTAGGCTCCCTCTCTCTCTCTCTCTCTCACACACACACACACACACACACACACACACAGATGTGGGAGATGGAGCCCAAAGCTCCATCTTTGAAGGCAGCACACGCGTGCTGGCGGTCCATCATAGATTCATTAGAATCTTTTTTTTTCCTCTTTGATTGCTAATGATTTTTTTCCCCTTTCTTTCTGGTGATGTGCAGATGAGGATGGTGATGATGATGGTTGATATCTCAAATGTGTATTTTCTTTGTCAGCAAACAGGCTAGATTTTGGTGAACAACAGGCCAGATTTCGGTGGATTATTGTGCAGATTTCTTAATTTTTTTTTTTGAGAAAGACTGATTTGTTAATTTTAGCTAATTGGTGAAGATGTTGATGAGTAATGTTTAATAATGTTTTAGCGAAAGATGGTGAAAATTGGTGAAGAAAAGGCCACACAATCGAGTTTCTTATTTTGTTCTGTTGATGTGAATGAGTTATTTTGTAGATTGATATTGGATTGATGAAGATGTTAGGTAATGTTTAATAATTTGGAAGTGGTGATGTTGGATGATTTAGAGATGATGTTGTTGTGATGGAAAATATTGAATTTGAAAATGGTATTGAAAGTTTGTTGAAGAAGATGAAGTTTTACTTATTATTTAATTTTGATGAAAATGAAATGATGAAGATGATGAAATATGGAAGGATAAAAATGAAAGGCTCCATCTCCATCGAATGGACCAGATGAGATATGGTCCATTAGATGGTGATATTTTTTTTTTCATAATTATTTTAATAAATTATTTAATTATTTAATATTATAAAAAAATTATTTTTAATTTTTAAAAATATAAATAAGGGTATTTTAGGCATTTTAAGACTTTTTGCACCGTTGGACTGTTAGACACTAACGATCTTGAGTTAACGGCAGGGGATATTCGTATAACATTTATAAAATGTTAAGGGAAGTTTGTGTTTATATGTCAAAACTTTATTTATGCGTATAATTATGCCAAACCACATGAGTGTTTGTGCAATTGTCCCTTTTAATAATGTGGACTAAATTGATAAATTTTATAATAATTTAGGGTTATAAAAGTTAAAAATAAAAATAAGAGGACTAAAACAAAATTCTTCATAAAATTTTAAAAAAGAGAGGACACATGTTACTCCACACTCAAAGAGTGGCCCTTAAAGTGACTGTTCTCTGGCAGTCGCCTAAGACGATTGCTACTAGCACTCCTCTAATAAATATATATTCATTTTAAAAAAATTGAATTAATGGTGCGTTTAGAATTATTGTAACTTATAAAAATAATTAATTATTTTATAATCTAAAATTCAAAAAGTGTTAGTAAGTTAATTAAAAATTAATTATCTGGATCCTAAATTATAAAATAAATAATTATTTTATAAGCTCTAATAATCACAAACACATACTAAAACCAAATCAAAAGTAATGTAAATCATTTTTTATTTGATTTATTTTAAAAACAAAATCATTGAAATTATAACATTATGATGCATAAAAAAACATAATTCGGTTTAAATATAAAATAAAATACATTCGATATTTTAAAGGCTAAAAATGTAAAATGCAACTACATAACATTTAAGAAATTTTAAACATACATGTTAATAAGACTTATTTCATATTAAGAGCAATTCAGATTTACATTCAATTATTGTTTAAAAAAAAGATTTAGATTAAATTAGATTTATTAAAATTTAAGATGGGAGAAAAAAAACTGTACCTTAATGTTTGTTGTGATAAACAATTTTTTTTTATTTTTTTATCTTATTTATAGAGTTTGGATAATTTAAAATATCAATGCAAGTAGATGAGTAAACATTCTATATTTTCCACGTGATTGCGTACACTAAAATAATAGGAAAAAAATAAGAACAAATAACAATGATTATGGGAGATTCATGGTGGATACTCCATAGATCCATCATGGATTGCAAATTAAGGAAAGCTCGAATTTACTTTTAATAGTCAAACTTAATGTCAGGGGAGTCAGTATGAGTTTTTGTAAATTTTAATTTTAAAGTATAATTTAACAAACTTTAGGTAGTTTTAGTGTTATTTATTAAAAAAATTTTAAAAAACATGTCATAACCCTAATAAATAAAACACAAGGCCTCTTTACCTTGGTTGGAAGCTCAAACCCCTCCAAATCACAAAGGTTCAACACTTAGTGTATGTAAATATATATATTCTCACCATTGCCTATAAAAACGCAATTGTGTGGATAAACCTCTCCCGTTGCTGGGAGTAGTTGTCCGGACCGTTGGACCCGGTAGTTCTCATCTCACATTGTTGGGAGTAGTTGCCCCCTGGCCCTTCCAAAATTTTCAGAAAAAAAAAATTGTATGTAATTTTTTTTTAATATTTAATTTAAATGTTAAAAAAATTAAATATATATGGCTTGGCCCCCCAAATTTTATCCTCTTGTTCCACCTATGGTTCGGGCCGTACTTGTATGATTTAATTTCAGTTGGTCCCGGTAGTCCTCTGACCTAGAAAGTATCAGATTTCACAAAAAAAAAAAAACCTAATAAATAAAGAATTTGATTGACTTACTTGATTTACAATTGGAGGGATTTTGGCCATGGCAAGTAACTTCTCAAGCTTCTTGCAAGAAAAGTTGCTTACTCCAATGGACTTTGTAAGACCAAGCTTTTGACACTCTTCCATCTCCTTCCAAACAGTCTCATAATCCATCGCAACAATATCCTCTTTGTTAAACGGAAACCCTGATCCCGGCTTCAAGCTTCCAGGATAATGAACTAGATATAAGTCAAGGTACTCCAATCCCAGATTCCTGCTCATTAATTCATCATCAAACATCAAATATCCATAAACAACAAGACTAATTAAATGTAGTAAACTAAACAGTAGAAGTATACCTGAGAGTGTTTTGCAACGCAGGGATGACAAGGTGGCGGTGGGCATCGCTGCACCAGAGCTTGGAAGTGATGAAAAGCTCGTCGCGTGATTTGATGAGGCCAAGACGTAAAGCTTCGGTTATGGCTTCGCCGAGTGGTTGCTCGGACTGGTAAAGTGAAGCCGTATCGAAATGTCTGTAACCCAGTGTTATTGCATGGAGAACAGATTCTTTTGTATCCTCACTTGTTGAAAATGGAAACTCTGCCATGCCGAAGCCTACAAGAGGGATGGTTTTGCCATTTGAAGCTAATACTGCCCCTGGAATTTTCTCCATTTTTAGTATTAATTCCTCTGTGAGAGAGAACTATGACGAAGAAGATGATGCATCGAAATGGCATTTTATTGGATTCGCTTTCGGTCATTTGAAATAGGGATAATTTCACAATAGTTCTTATTGTTTAAATAATTATATCAATAATACTAGATAGGGACAAAATAAAAAATGACCTACAAAAAATAATTATAGGAAAAATTATTTTTAACCTCAAACAAAAAAATAATCGGTTTGGAATGACAAATTATTTTTAATTAGGATTTTGAAGAAAGATAAAAAAAAAAAAAACTGTTCATAAATTGTGGTCGGATTTAATGCAATTAGGGGTAGTTAATGTAATTTGTGATGGACTGTTTTGTAATTTTATTCTTTCTTGGTTTTTTTTTATAATTATTTAATTAGGGGTGATTTTTAAGTGTATTAAGGAATATTTATAATATTAAAATACTGAAATGGCTATTAATAATTATTTTTTCAATAGTGGTTAAAAATAATTTTTTATATACTTTTTAGACTATTTTTAATAATTTTCACTGCTTTTTACTCTTACTTAAATATCCCACCTTCAAAAATCTCATTTGTATCTTAACTAATAATAAGTCCGTTGGTAAATAGATATACATTAGTGATAGTGATGATTTATACTATTTATCACATGTCATATGAGTCAAATTACCACATTATTAGTTAGGATACAAGTGAGATAAAAATGTGAGATATCTAGCATTACTATTTTAATAGACGGTGGGGATCCTTCTCTTCCTTTTCAACTTTCTGAATTGTTTTATTTTCAAATATTTTTTATTTTTTTATTTGATCTCCATTGATGCTTCTAGTTTTAAGTGGACGATAGAGATTCATCTCTAATTGTTTTTATAATTTTTAATAATATAAGAAAAAATGACTAAATTACCCTCAATGCAGTTAATTTTAATGGTCAACCACTAACGGCAGTGGAGATAAATATCATTTTTTGAAAGAAAAAAAAATTGTTTCCTATATCAAGCTCCAAGCCCTAAGTAAATTCCCCTGATGTTTTATAAATATTATATGGACATCCTCTGCTATCAACTCGAAATTGTTAGTGTCTAACGGTCAACAATTAACGATGCAAAAAGTCTAAAATGCCCTTATTTATATTTTTTAAAAATTAAAATATTTTTTATATTAAATACTTAAATAATTAATTAAAAAATTAAAAAAACTATAAATAAATAAATAAATGGACAAGATGAGATCTGGTCTATAGGATGGAGATAAAATATCTTCATTTAATAGACCAGCTCTCATCTCATATATGTCGTTGGTGGCAAGCACACAAAATCTCAGAAGATGAAGCCATAACCAAGCCCCTTTCATTGCGAATGACCACCCCAAGACTAGTCACACTAAGTCGACACCAAATCGATGCATATATATATTAACTTTGAAGAAAATGGTAGGGGAACTAGCCGCTGAGCTTGAGGCTTCACTATGTCCTTAGAAGGGACTTTATTAGCTTGGCGGTTGTTTCTATAAAAAAAATTTAGATAGTCACAAATACTTAATTAATCAAGTTAAAATTTGATAAAAATCAGTTAAGCTTTTAAGATTTACTATTATATAACACAAAAATGGAGTAAAAAAAAATGTAAGGCATAGAGTTTGTGTATTTCCCTCCAGTGATCTTGTATTTCCCCCACAACAGAGAGCAAACGGGGTTAACATCGATGCTTTTTGTCGAGCCATCGATCGTGCTCCAACACCTAAGTCAGGCACATTGGCGATTGCGTGCAAGAATAAGCTATTTTAGTATTCACTGAAGAGGAAAAACTTAGAAAATTAATGTAAAAAACGTGAATCTCTCTTTTCATTGAGTGTAACATGGTATTTATAGGCCATATAATCTTTTAGGATAAGGACATGTGTTCTTTCTTGATGTCCTGCAAGTATAGGGTTGGTGGTGAGACATTCTCCAGCTATTTGATTCATCATCTGATCATGCACACTCATATAATTTGTCAGATGTAGCCACATAGGGCATTTGTTTCCACCTAGATAATCAGAGTGATTTTCTATCCACGATTCATATTCTGTCTGGTTTATCATTGTCATTATTAGCATCTAGATCACCATTTTTACCAAACCGCTGACGTGGAGGTGGTCCAGGTGGTTGGGAAAATACCAATAGTGTACCCCTTTAATCTATGTATTCTTCTTAGATAATAGGGAATCCTTCTCAGTTGTCTTCAATTAAACCAGTCACCTGTCTTCGACGTGAGAGTTTCATCGGTAACAATAATAATCATGAATAAAAAAAACCCTTAGCCAAATGAACAACCTCATCAAAATTAAGGACACGTTGGCCGTGAATTGCAGTGTTGAGACAAAACCAAATTCTCTAAATAATAACCACGAAAATCTCAAATTCATAAGGTAACAACTAATGGAACTAAGACAACTTAAAGTCGAGGAAGGTCGTAGCTTCAAAGAAAGGGATGTCGTTGATGAAGGAGCACATACCACATATCTCCTAGAGAGAGGCCCCAGCAAGCAGGCAACGTGGACTTCTTCCCTTATCGGGCACCATTTACTTACCAAAACTTTTCTATAGACAAGGTTGGTAAAAGTTGGGATCCAATAATTTTCTAGACCTTTTTTTTTTTTGAACAATTATCATTAATTCGGGATTCGGGAAGGGGGATAAATGTAAGAAACAAACCACTGGACCAACCTTAACTTTTCTAGACTTTTTTCATTATGTTTTGGGTCCTTTTAGATTCAAATAGGGTACATAAAGTTTTATTCATAATTTTATAACAAGTTCTTTTTTAAAGATTATTTTCTTAATTTTCAATAAATAATTAAAGTTTTAAGTAATTTATATAACGTATTATATTCTTTTTAAAGAAAAGTTAACATAATAGCTCAAGATAATGGTCCAGAGGAACTTTAATACAAAGGAAAGAAAAGTGATTTTTTGAATAGTAAATAAATTAATAAAGATTAAATTTTCTAGTTGTTCAAAAATTTTAAAAAAAAATTGATAATTTATCAAATACAGGGATGGTTTTAATAATTTCATGAATTATTTCCCTTAAGATGTGTGATCATGGGTATCCGTTAATTAATGTTTGTCGCATTAAGATAGGTTGTCATGGCCCAGAAATCAACATCCATAGCTGCATAAATAATTTGTTGAACATGGCCCAAAAAATAGAAATCAACATCCATGGCCTAGAAATCAACATCCATAGATGTGTGATCGTAGGTATCCGTTAATTAATGTTACTGAGTCTTTCTTTTTTTTTTGGTTGAAATAACTTGCACGTTTGAAAGTGCCACTTGTTCAAATGTTAAACGTTAAGTTGTTCTCGAAATGACTTTAATGTTAGTAGAAATATTGAAGTTGTTTTCACCTACGTTAAAGTTGTTCCCACATTAATATCTTCTCGATAACGACTTTAACATTACGCCAAACGTCAAAGTTGTTCGCGAAAGTCAAAAGTTATTATCACAAATTAATATAGCGTCGCGAACACTTCAATTGACATTGCGAACTAATTTAAAGTAATTTCGCGAACTAAATAAATTATTTACAAAAAAAGAATAAAAATATATTGTAATTAAAAAACAACATTTATATTTCCTTAAATGCATACAAATTTTTGCAATTTTTTATTTTTTATTATTTACTAAATATTTATTTATTTAATAATTTCATTATTTATTATATATTTATGTATTTTTTTATTTATTTAATTTTTATGTATTTTAATATTTATATTTTAGTATTTTTATTATTTATTATTAACTTAATATTATTTTTAAAAAATAAAAATTTAAAAAGGTTGCAGCAACCGGTTTTAATCGTTGTCCACATATAGTAGTCGGTCCTACGATGTGTGATCGTGGGTATCCGTCAATTAATGTTTGTCACATTATGACAGGTTGTCATGACCCAGAAATTAACATCCATAGATGTGTGATCGTGGGTATCCGTTAATTAATGTTATCAAGGCTTTTTTTTTTTTTTTGAAATAACTTGCACGGTTGAAAGTGCAGCTTGTTCAAACGTTAAACGTTAAGTTGTTCTCGAAACTACTTTAACGTTAGTAGGAATTTTGAAGTTGTTTTCACCTACATTAAAGTTGTTCCAGCATTAACGTCTTCTCGATAACGACTTTAACGTTACACCAAACGTTAAAGTTGTTCGCGAAGTCAAAAGTTATTATCACAAATTAATATAGCGTCATGAGCACTTGTGAACTAATTTAAAATAATTACGCGAACTAATTAAATCATTTACAAAAAGGAATAAAAATATATTGTAATTAAAAAAACAACATTTATATTTACTTAAATACATACGAATTTTTGTAATTTTTGTAATTTTTTATTATATACAAAATATTTATTTATTTTCATAATTGCATTATTTATTATATTTTTATGTATTTATTTATTTATTTAATTTTTATGTATTTTAATATTTATATTTTAGTATTTTTATTTTTTATTATTAAATTAATATATTTATTCAAAAAATAAAAAATTTAAAAAGGTTGCAGCAACCGATTTTAACTGTTTGCCCACCACTTTTTGTTCGGACAAAGTAGACGGCCCTAAGATGTGTTGTCGTGGGTATCTGTTAATTAATGTTTGTCGCATTAAGACAAGTTGTCATGGCATAGAAATCAACATCCATCGTTGTACAAATAATTAGTTGAAGATGGCCCAGAAAATAGAAATCAACATCCATGGCCCAAAAATCAACATCCATAGATGTGTGATCGTGGGTATCTGTTGATTAATGTTATCGAGGCTTTTTTTTTTTTATTGGTTGAAATAACTTACACGTTTGAAAGTACAACTTGTTCAAACATTAAACGTTAAGTTGTTCTCGAAACTACTTTAACGTTAGTAGGAATATTGAAGTTGTTTCCACATTAATATCTTCTTGATAACGACTTAAACGTTATGCCAAACATCAAAATTGTTCGCGAAAGTCAAAAGTTATTATCACAAATTAATATAGCGTCACGAACACTTGTAAACTAATTTAAAATAATTTCGCGAACTAATTAAATCATTTACAACAAAGAATAAAAATATATTGTAATTAAAAAAACAACATTTATATTTACTTAAATACATACGAATTTTTGTAATTTTTTATTATATATAAACTATTTATTTATTTTCATAATTGCATTATTTATTATATTTTTATGTATTTTTTATTTATTTAATTTAAATGTATTTTAATATTTATATTTTAGTATTTTTATTATCTATTATTAAATTAATATATTTATTCAAAAAATAAAAAATTTAAAAAGGTTGCAGCAACCGGTTTTAATCGTTTGCCCACGGTTTTAACTGGTTTTAATATATTAGTTGAACATGGCCCAGAAAATAGAAATCAACATCCGTGGCCCAAAAATTAACATCCATATATGTGTGATCGTGGGTATCCGTTAATTAATGTTATCGAGGCTTTTTTTTTTGGTTGAAATAACTTGCACGTTTGAAAGTGCAGCTTATTCAAATATTAAACGTTAAGTTGTTCTCGAAACTACTTTAACGTTAGTAGGAATATTGAAGTTGTTTCCACCTACGATAAAGTTGTTTCCACATTAATATCTTCTCGATAACGACTTTAACGTTACGCCAAATATCAAAATTGTTTGCGAAAGTCAAATGTTATTATCACAAATTAATAGAGCGTCACGAACACTTGTGAACTAATTTAAAATAATTTTGCGAACTAATTAAATTATTTATAAAAAAGAATAAAAATATATTGTAATTAAAAAAGGGCTAATTACACAAACATCCCCTGAGTTTAGGCGAAATTACACAAATATTGAAGGTATAGGTATATCAACACAAACCTCCCTAACGTTTCAGAAATATTGCACGGACATCCCCTGCCGTTAATGTCAGGCCGTTAGTGTCTAACGGTCAACGGTACGAAAAGTCTCAAAATACCCTTATTTTTATTATATTAAATAATTAAAAAATTAAATAAAAATCTAATCAACAATTAATAGTTCAAACCCAGGGATGTTCATCATCTTCTTCGTTTCATCAATCAATAGTACATCATCTTTAACAAATTATAATCAACAAAATAACTCATCTGTAGATTTAGAAACTGAAAACCATGGAGAGATGGAGCAGAAACTCATCCACGTCAATTCTAAAAACTCATCCACATCTAACCCATAAAATGAAAAAAAAATAAAAAAAATGAAAACTCATCCACGCCCTTCTTCATTGCCATTCTTTTTCTTCTTTTCAAAAACCCGCCTCTCTCTCTCTCTCTCTCTCTCTCTCTCTCTCTCTCTCTCGCTTTGTCATTGTCTCTGTCTTCTTCGATTCGATATTATACAAAATCAAACTCAGAATCACAAAATCAAACCTAGAAACACAACCCCTATTCTGATATTATCACCACCCATCTTCTTCTTCCTCAACTCCAAACTCCAATCAGTTTTACCACCCATCTTCTTCTTCTTCTTACACTTAAAAACCAGCAAAAACCAAATCAAACCCACATACACTCAAAAAAATCAAACCCAGAAAATTGAAGAGAGAAAGACCCCTAAAGCGAAAATCAAACACGAAATCTGAATCGGTTCCAATCTTCTTTTGAAACCGAGACAATCTCAGTCTTCTTCTGAAGCCAGTTCCATCACATCGAGCTCAAGATCTTACCCTTCTAATCATAGGTACCAGAATTGCAGAGAAAGTGATGACGAAGAGGAAGAATTAGACTTTGAAGACAGTGAACTTGACAATGATTATGATGATAAAGATGAGGATGAGGATGGGGTTCTGAATAATTACAAGGAAAAACCGGCTTCACTGTCTTTAACATTCATTTTCACATTTTCTCAGTAACCAAACAACAAAAAGAAAACTTTGCAGAGAACGAAAGACTCATCATCATCTGAATCCACAGAACCAAGACCCAAAGAGAAGAGAAAAACCAGAAGGACGAACTCTACAGAAAATGCCATGAATGGCCTTAAAAAACAAATATTTACACCAAACCCCACGTTGCAAGACTTTGAAAATCTCACCTTTGCTTTGAGATCTGGTTCGGCGCGATCTGGTCTTTTGCTTTTTAGGATCGCCGGCGCGCGCTCTGGGGAGCGTGCACCGGCGATCTCTTGAGAAGATGGAGCTTTGGCTCCATCTCCAATCTCATCCGTGGTGCCGAAGCTCCACTTTCTCAAAGATGGTTCCAGATTCTGGAACCATCATTCTTATTTTTTATTTTATTTTATTATTTGTTTTGGTAATATTTTTTTAATTTTTTTTAATAAATTATTAAATTAATATAATATAAATAAAAAATTTATTTTAAGTAAAGGCATTTTAGACTTTTCGTATCATTGACCGTTGACCGTTAGACACTAACGGCCTGACAGTAACGGTAGGGGATATCCGTGCAACATTTCTGAAACGTTAGGGGAGGTTTGTGTTGATATACCTATACCTTGAATATTTATATAATTTTGCCTAAAATCAGGGGTGTTTGTGTAATTAGCCCTTAAAAAAACAACATTTATATTTACTTAAATACATACGAATTTTTGTAATTTTTTATTATATACAAAATATTTATTTAATTTCATAATTGCATTATTTATTATATTTTTATGTATTTTTTTATTTAATTTTTATGTATTTTAATATTTATATTTTAGTATTTTTATTTTTTATTATTAAATTAATATATTTATTCAAAAAATAAAAAATTTAAAAAGGTTGCAGCAACCGATTTTAACTGTTTGCCCACCACTTTTTGTTCGGACAAAGTAGACGGCCCTAAGATGTGTTGTCGTGGGTATCTGTTAATTAATGTTTGTCGCATTAAGACAAGTTGTCATGGCATAGAAATCAACATCCATCGTTGTACAAATAATTAGTTGAAGATGGCCCAGAAAATAGAAATCAACATCCATGGCCCAAAAATCAACATCCATAGATGTGTGATTGTGGATATCCGTTAATTAATGTTATCGAGGCTTTTTTTTTTTGGTTGAAATAACTTGCACGTTTGAAAGTACAGTTTGTTCAAACGTTAAATGTTAAGTTATTCTCGAAACTACTTTAACGTTAGTAGGAATATTTAAGTTGTTTCCACATTAACGTCTTCTCGAGAACAGCTTTAACATTATGTCAAACGTCAAAGTTGTTCGCGAAAGTCAAAAGTTATTATCATAAATTAATATAGCGTCGCGAACACTTCAATTGACATTACGAACTAATTTAAAATAATTTCGCGAACTAATTAAATCATTTACAAAAAAAGAATAAAAATATATTGTAATTAAAAAAACAACATTTATATTTACTTAAATACATTCGAATTTTTGTAATTTTTATTATTTACTAAATATTTATTTATTTTAATAATTTTATTATTTATTATATTTTTATGTATTTTTTTATTTATTTCATTTTTATGTAATTTAATATTTATATTTCAGTATTTTTGTTATTTATTATTAAATTAATATATTTATTTAAAAAATGAAAAATTTAAAAAGGTTGTTTAACCGTTTGCCCACCACTTTTTGTTCGGACTTAGTAGCCGGCCCTAAGATGTGTGATCGTGGGTATCCATTAATTAATGTTTATCGCATTAAGACAGGTTCTCATGGCCCCGAAATCAACATCCATAGTTGTACAAATAATTGGTTGAACATGGCCCAGAAAATAGAGATCAACATCCATGGCCAAGAAATCAACATCCATAGATGTGTAATTGTGGGTATCCGTTAATTAATGTTATCGAGGTTTTTTTTCTTGGGTGGAAATAACTTGCACGTTTAAAAGTGCAGCTTGTTCAAACGTTAAATGTTAAGTTGTTCTCGAAACTCCTTTAACGTTAGTAGGAATATTGAGGTTGTTTCCACCTACGTTAAAATTGTTCCCACGTTAACTTCTTCTCGATAAAAGTTTTAACGTTACGCCAAACGTCAAAGTTGTTCGCGAAAGACAAAAGTTATTATCACAAATTAATATAGCGTCGCGAACACTTCAATTGACATTGCGAACTAATTTAAAATAATTTCGCGAACTAATTAAATTATTTACAAAAAAGAATAAAAATATATTGTAATTAAAAAACAACATTTATATTTACTTAAATACATACGAATTTTTGTAATTTTTATTTTTTATTATTTACTAAATATTTATTTATTTTAATAATTTCAGTATTTGTTATATTTTTATTTATTTATTTTTATTTAATTTTTATGTATTTTAATATTTATATTTTAGTATTTTGGTTATTTATTATTAAATTAATATATTTATTTAAAAAATAAAAAATTTAAAAAGGTTGTTTAACCATTTGCCCACCACTTTTTGCTCGGACTTAGTAGCCGGTCCAAAGATGTGTGATCGTGGATATCCGTCAATTAATGTTTGTCTCATTAAGACAGGTTGTCATGGCCCAGAAATCAACATCCATAGATGTGTGATCGTGGGTATCTGTTAAATAATGTTATCAAGGCTTTTTTTTTTTTTGTTGAAATAACTTACACATTTGAAAGTGCAGCTTGCTCAAACGTTAAACGTTAAGTTGTTCTCAAAACTACTTTAACGTAAGTAGGAATATTGAAGTTGTTTCCACCTATATTAAAGTTGTTCCCACATTAACTTCTTCTCGATAACGACTTTAACGTTACGCCAAACGTCAAAATTGTTCGCGACAGTCAAAAGTCATTATCACAGATTAATATAGCGTTTACGAACACTTCTATTGACATTGCGAACTAATTTAAAATAATTTCGTGAACTAATTAAATCATTTACCAAAAAGAATAAGAATGTATTGTAATTAAAAAAACAATATTTATATTTACTGAAATACATACGAATTTTTATAATTTTTGTAATTTTTTATTATTTACTAAATATTTTATTTATTTTAATAATTGCATTATTTATTATATTTTTATGTTTTTTTATTTAATTTTTATGTATTTTAATATTTATATTTTCGTATTTTAGTATTTATGATTAAATTAATGTATTTATTCAAAAAATAAAAAATTTAAAAAGGTTGCAGCAACCGGTTTTAACCGTTTGCCCACCACTTTTTGTTCGAACAAAGTAGACGGCCCTAAGATGTGTTGTCGTGGGTATCTATTAATTAATGTTTGTCGCATTAAGACAAGTTGTCATGGCCCAAAAATCAACATTCATTGATGTACAAATAATTAGTTGAACATGGCCCAGAAAATAGAAATCAACATCCATGGCCCAAAAATCAACATCCATAGATGTGTGATCGTGGATATCCGTTAATTAATGTTATCGAGGCTTTTTTTTTTTTGGTTGAAATAACTTGCATGTTTGAAAGTACAGTTTGTTCAAACGTTAAACGTTAAGTTGTTCTCGAAACTACTTTAACGTTAGTAGGAATATTAAAGTTGTTTCCATGTACGTTAAAGTTGTTTCCACATTAACATCTTCTCGAGAACAGCTTTAACATTACGCCAAACGTCAAAGTTGTTCGTAAAAGTCAAAAGTTATTATCACAAATTAATATAGCGTCGCGAACACTTCAATTGACATTGTGAACTAATTTAAAATAATTTCGTGAACTAATTAAATTATTTACAAAAAAAGAATAAAAATATATTGTACTTAGAAAAACAACATTTATATTTACTTAAATATATAACAATTTTTGTAATTTTTTATTTTTTATTATTTACTAAATATTTATTTATTTTAATAACTTCATTATTTGTTATATTTTTATGTATTTATTTATTTATTTAATTTTTATGTATTTTAATATTTATATTTTAGTATTTTTATTATTTATTATTAAATTAATATATTTATTTAAAAAATAAAAAATTTTAAAAGGTTACAGCAACCGATTTTAACCGTTTGCCCACCACTTTATGTCCGAACATAATAGTCTGCCCTAAGATGTGTGATGGTAGGCATCCGTTAATTAATATTTGTCGCATTAAGACAGTATGACCCAAAAATCAACTTCCATAGATCTGTACAAATAATTGGCTGTTATGATGTTATCAGGCTTTTTTTTTTTTTTTTTGTTGTAATAACCTACACGTAACTCCAAAAAGAAAAGAAATGCAAAAGTCATGTGCAGTTCATAAAAATATAGTAGTCCATACAAATACAATGCAGATCGGAGGATGCTGTCCTAATAATTATCTATTAATAATTGATCACTAATGTAATAATTTTTTTTTTTTAATTACAATAAAACTTCTATTATAGAAGAGCAAAAAGAAAGCTAGGTTTAGGATTGAACCAACAAAATTCCTCCTTAGAGGAAAAGGCTAGGGAAGCAAGAGAATGTGCTATTCCATTCCCTGAACGAGGAATAACATGACAGTTGGAAACTCTCACAGCCCTAAATAGAGCCTTGACATCAGAAATAATAGGGTCCATAAAAGAACTAGGAAGAGAGTTAAACACCCTAGTCACAACATTAACAGCATCTACCTCAACCCACTCAATAACCAGGCTTAACTCCTTCACCAGCAGCAACCCCTCTCGCAACGCCAGCAGCTCGCCAAGCTCCGCAGGAAAAAACCCCAAGAGGGGCTTAGCAGAAGCTGCAACAACTTGCCCTGAGAATCACGCACCACTGCACCGGAACCCATCATAGAAAAATCAGACTTCACTGCTGCATCGGTATTCAACATCAGGGAGCCTACAGGAGGAGGCGACCACGGAGCAGAACAAGGCTGCCTGGGGGGCTGGAGGGGAGAACCAAAGACTATCTGGGAGCCCTGAAATTCACGAAGCAGAGCTAATGTAATATTGTAAAAACAATTTGTAGAAATATTTTTGTTCATATGATAATTTATAGTTGGCACGTGTAGTTGCAAAATACATCATCCCACTATTTGGATTAAGAATTTGGGCGACTCCTACGATTGGGATTTGGAGATCTATGAAAATTTTTATGCATCAATGGAGAAAAGATCTTCATTTTTTTTTCTTTTGGTTAATTTTTTTTCTTTCAATTTGATCCCCTGCTTCTATTTTGATAGACGGCGGGGATCCTTCTCTTCCCTTTTATAATTTATATTTAATTTTTAACAAAATAAGAGAAAATAACTAAATTACCCTCAACACCGTTAATTTTAATAGTCAACACTAACGACAGTGGAGATAAATATTAATTTTTGAAAACAAAAATAATTGTTTCTTATATCAAGCTCCAAACCTTAAGTAACTTCCCCTGACATTTCATAAATGTTATACGGACATCCTCTACCGTCAACTCGAGACCGTTAGTGTCTAACGGTCAACAGTCAGCGGTGCAAAAGTCTAGAATGCCTTTATTTATTTTTTTAAAAATTAAAATAAATTTTTATTATATTAAATAATTAAATATAATAAAAATTTATTAAAATTTTAACAAAAACTAATAGACCAGATCTCATCTCATATATGCCGTTAGTGGCAAGCACACAAAATCTAAGAAGATGAAGCCATAACCAAGCCCCTTTTATTGCGAATGACCACCCCAAGACCAGTCACACTAAGTCGACACCTAATCGATGCATATATATTAACTTTGAAGAAAATGGTAGGGGGAGCCGACCACTGAGCTTGAGGCTTCAATGTGTCCATAGCAAGGACTTTATTAGCCTGGCGGTTGTTTCTATAAAAAAAAAAAAATTGGATAGTCACAGATACTCAACTAATCAAGTTAAATTTTGATACAAATTAGTTAAGCATTTAAGATTCACTATTATATAACATAAAAATAGAGTAAAAAAAAAAGATGTAAGGCATAGTGTTTGCGTATTTCCCTCCCAATGATCTTGTATTTCCTTCACAACAGAGAGCAAATGGGGTTAATATCGATGCTTTCGGTCGGGCCATCGATCATGCTTCAACATGTTAGTTAGGCGCATTTGCAATTGTGTGCAAGAATAAACTATTTTAGTATTCATTGAAGAGGAAAAACTTAGAGAATTAATGTAAAAAGCATGAATCTGTCTTTTTATTGAGTGTAACATGGTATTTATAGGCCATATAATCTTTTCAGATAAGGACGTGTTCTTTCTTGATGTTCTGCAAGTATAGGGCTGGTAGTGAGACATTCTCCAGCCGTTGATTCATCATCTGATCATCACACTCCTATAAATTTGTCAGATGTAGCCACCTTAGGCATTTGTTTCCATCTAGATAATCAGAGTGATTTTCTATCCACGATTCATATTCTGTTTGGTTTATCATTGTCATTGTTAGCATTTAGATCACCATTTTTACCAAACCGCTGACGGGGAGATGGTCCAGGTTGTTGAGAAAATACTAACAATGTACCCCTTTATTCTATGTATTCTTCTTAGATAATAGGGAATCCTTCTCAGTTGTCTTCAATTAAACCACTCACTTGTCTTCGACATGAGAGTTTCATCGGTAACAACAATATTCATGAATAAAACCTTTAGCCAAACGAACAACCTCATCAGAATTGAGGATACATTGGCTGTGGATTGCAGTGTATAGTGGTTAAAAATAGCCCAAAAGGCTTAGACTCAAAATAAAGTCCAAAATAATAGAAAACAGCCCAAATACAAGACCTAGCGGTCGACATCCTAATACAAGGCCCAGCGGTCGACAAGCCCAAAGATAGGCCTAACGGGTTAACAAGCCCAAACAGCTTATTCTGAACCTAAAAGACAAGCCAAGCGGTCGACCAGACCCATCAGCCATCTAGCAACTGACTAAGTCAAAACATTTGACTAGGTCCAAAGACTTAGGATGACTTGCCCAGTTAAACAGCTTCGAGATAACAGAGATCCCTAATATCTCGGAGCACGATATCCTCAAAATGATCTGGCTGCAACGGCTAGCACCAACCCCTATAAATATAGCCCTATGATTTCATTAGTAGGGGACAAGCATTTTTACACTAAAGCTGTTAATCTGCTACTGATCAATTAAACTCACGTACGACGTAATTTTAAGTCCAGCTACGCAAGACATAGCCTTCTCCAAGCCTACTACCTACACTCGACACTTTGAACCATCACCTTACACTCGACACACAATTGCTCCAGGCAATAATTTTTGTTTATTTCCCTTATAGATTTGCAATCTAACTTGGGCGATGGAGGCTATTTGGCTAGTACCACCCCGGTGTCCCAAGAGCACGACCCTTCCTTCCCTGTTTTACAGATTGTCGTCCCTTCTATAACGACTCTAGACCGTTAGGTCATCAAGTGTAGATTCTAGCATCTACAATTTGGAGCCCACCGTGGGGCACGATTATTTAATCAGCAATTTATGGACATTCAGCTAAAGTCGAACGCAAACGAGACTTCTGTACCCTAAGGCGATCACGCAACAGAACCTGTTGTACCCGATGCGGCAACGGCATTAACCATAATGGTTGTTGCCCAGGGGGAAACAAACCAGTTGGCACCTATCCAGTAAATTCTCCTAACTAGTACGGAACTTGTCGTCCCCTTATCATTAACTGCGAAAAATGTGCAAGCACCACCGACATTGCAGACAACAGGTATAGTAGGCTCAACCTTCACTTTATCTGACCCAGAACTTGTATACAGGTTCGCAGAAATGGAAGCATTAATCCAACACATTCCTGGAATGCCGGCTCCAATCAAGAAAAGCTTAATCAACAGCTTCGTCGACTCTCCTTCTGTCGATGCCATCGCTCTTGTTGCGATGTTAAGAAAGTTCAGTTTTTCCAATATGAAGCACTACGACGGTATGACAGATCCGGATAACCGCATTGCCCAGTACCGCCAACGGATGTTCATGGCAATAATACCAAGAGATGAGCCGGATGCGTGCATGTGCAAAGGATTCGGATCAAGCTTAGTAGGCCCAACATTATAGTGGTACACGAACCTACCAAACAACTCGATAGCATCGTTCGCACAGTTGAACGACATCTTTATCTAGCAGTTCGCCAACAGTCGAAAGCTTGAAAAATAATCGGACGACCTCTATATAATCAGTCAATGTCGCAACGAGTTATTGCACGACTACGTAGGTCGAATCAACAAGGAGAAAGTATCGATCCCTCACTGTAACCAGGCCACGGCAATCTCCGTCTTTAGGAAAGGACTCTCCCACGACTCCAACCTCTACAAAGAGCTAATGAAATACCCATGCAAAACAATGGAGGACGTCATCGCCAAAGCATGGGCCCAAATTAAATGGGAGGAAGATGAAGTCAACTACACCCCGTCGAGGCATAGCAGGAATGATGAAAGACGCAGTTATCGTATCAAATACAAATTAGTGGAACGCAGGTCGGAGCCATACCCAACTGGTCGCCGAAATGACAGATCGCGCGACAACCACGCCCCTCGAGAAAGGCCACCTCGTCAACCGTAGAGGACTAGAGCCAGAATACATGAATACAATCTGAACATCACATCCGTCGAAGAACTTAGGCGATTCAGTAAAATGGCTTGGAAGGATGTTGAGCCCCGCAAATAAAAAAGATTCCACAAAGTGGTGTGATTTTCATGGAAACCACAGATATAGAATCAAAGACTGCATCGCGCTCAAATTTGAAGTGTTCGAGCTCCTAAAAAGGGGACATCTAAAAGAACACCTTACCGACAAGGGCAAAAACACATTGGCCCGTCGAGACGAGCTCAAAAACTAGCATAGCACACCCCCTCCTAATCCCCTACAACACGAAAGGGTCGTAAATGTCATCACGGACGGATTGGAGATCAGTGGAGTTTCATATTCGGCAGCTAAGCGACACACAGGACAAGCGGGTAACCCTGAGGTCTACCTCAAGAGATCAGTCGACCCTGTGTTCAACCACAGTATCAGTTTCAACAACAATGCGCACACTGAACTGCTCAACACGCATATCGATACACTCGTCATATCCCTTCACGTAGCTAACTGTCTGATTAAACGTATCCTAATAGATAATGGCAGCTCGATAAATGTACTATTCCTCGAAGCTTTACGGGAAATGCAGATCGATGAGTCGAGTATCTTACGACGATTGATTGTGTTAGTTGGCTTCACTGGCGAGCACAAGAATACCATCGGGGAAATCACCCTCCCAGTCTATGCAGAAGGTGTCAACATTAACACCCAATTCATGGTGCTCGACTGCCCTTCGGCATACAATATCATCATGGGTCATCCCTGGATACACGAGATGCATGATATCCCCTCGACTTACCACCAAACATTCCGATTTCCAATTAAATGGGGAGTGCACGAGATTCGTATAAAGCAACAAGTTTCAAAAGAATGGTATACCAATATTTTGAAGAATAAACCAACTCAATTATAGCAATTACAGTAGTCGACCCTTAGGCTTGAACAACATAGAGCTCGATGAAGTACAAATACATCCGGACTACCCTGAGCACAAAGTCCAGATTGGGTCGCTCCTCAAATCAGACATAAGAGCTCGACCGATTGACTTTCTAGCCAAGCTCTATGACTACTTCGCATGGTCGCACGTTAATATGACAGGAATAGACCTCAATGTCATAGTTTACGAGCTTCAAGTTGACCCCGACATTAAACTGGTCAGGAAAAAACAAAGGAAATTCGCTCCCAAGCGAAACAAAATAATAAAAAAAGAGATACAAAAACTGATCGACATTGGTTCAGTAAGAGAAGTCCACTATCCTGATTGGTTGGCAAACGTGGTGGTCGTGCGGAAGAAGAATGGGAAGTGGAAAGTCTGCATCGACTTCGCAGACCTTGATAAGGTGTGCCCTAAAGATTCATTTCTCATACCTCACATCGACATAATGGTAGACGTTATGGCAGGACACGAACTACTCAACTTTATGGATGCTTTTTTAGGATACAATCAAATCCTGATGCACCCCGACGACCAAGAAAAAATAACATTCGTAACCGAGCGTGGCATCTTCTGCTATAAGGTTAAGCCCTTTGGGCTAAAGAACACAGGGGCAAGTTATCAACGATTGGTCAACAAGATGTTTAGACTAAACATGCTCGGCACGATAATGGAAGTGTATATCGATGACATGCTCATTAAATCTCTCCAAGCGAAACAACATCTGGATCACTTGCAGCAAGCCTTCGACACACTTCGAAAATATGACATGAAGCTCAATCCAACCAAATGTTCATTTGGAGTGTCGTCTGGAAAATTCCCTGGCTACTTAATCGCACATCAAGGAATTGAGGCTAATCCGGACCAGATTCAGTCCATCATGGGAATCCCTTCATCTTTAAAAACTCACCGGACGAATAGCGGTACTTAACCGCTTCATCTCCAAATCTTCAAAAAGGTGCCACCTATTCTTCTACACATTGAGGAAAACCAAATGCTTCGACGTAGAAAAACGATACAATCAAATGGAGAAACTAGTCCTAGCTCTAACATCAGCAGCCAGAAAGCGACGGCCTTATTTCTAATGTCACCATATAGTGGTGCTTACAACATTCCCGTTGAAGCATGTACTATACAAACCAGAGCTCTCTGGTTGACTCACCAAACAGGCAGTGGAGATAAGCGAGCATGACTTATCCTATCGACCACGGACTGCGATCAAGTCCTAAGTCTTAGCAGATTTCGTTGCCAACTTCACTCCAAACACACCCTCTTTGGCGAAACAAGAAATGCTTACCCTAACGGAGGGGTCAACCTCTACCTTGACACTCTCAGTCGATGGATCTAGTAACTTTAAAGGTAGTGGATTAGGCCTGGTACTACAGTCATCTGAGAACGACATCATCGAGTAATCAATCAGATGCAGCTTCAAGGCAACAAAAAACGAAGCCGAATAGGAGGCCTTCATCGCTGGGCTCACGCTCGCCAAAAGCATAAACATAAAACAGATCAAAGTCCGGTGCAATTCACAACTTATCACACGATAGCTTGATGAGACTTACCAAGCAAAAGATCCAAAAATGGTTGCTTACCTGGCCGTAGCCATAGAGTTGTGCTTGACGGTCGAACATTTTGAGCTCGAACAAATACCTAGAACAGAGAACGCGTATGTGAACGCCTTAGTTAATTTAGGCTTAGCCATCCAAACAGTCGAGCCCAAAAGCATACCGCTAATCTACTTACAATGGCTAGTAGTTTGGGCTAATAAAGAAGAAGTCATGCCAATCGACATCGAGAATAATTGAATGACTCCTTTACTCGATTATTTCATCAACGATACACTTCCAACCGATCAGAATGAAGCACACGGGCTTAAGATAAAGTTGCCCGCTTCAGTGTCATCGAAGGCATACAAAAGGTCGTTTTTTGGACCTTACCTGCGTTATGTCGACACAATAGAAGCCAATCTCATTCTCAAGGAAATCCACGAGGGTGACTGCGGGAATCATTTAGGAGCCAGAACCCTCGCAAGTCGAGCCCTCATAGTAGGGTATTATTAGTTGAATATGAGATCAGACTCTGCAAGTTACGTGAAGAAATGCGACAAATGCCAAAGGTTCGTACAGGTCGCGTACTAACCATTTGGGCGACTACACAATGTGACGTTCATCATTCTGTCTAGTTTATCATTGTCATTGATAGTATATAGATCACCATTTTTACCAAACCGCTGACGTGGAGGTGGTCCAGGCTGTTGGGAAAATACCAACAGTGTACCCATTTATTCTAAATATTCTTTTTAGATAATAGGGAATCCTTCCCAATTAAACCAGTCACCTGTCTTCGACATGAGAGTTTCATCGGTAACAACAATATTCATGAATAAAACCTTTAGCCAAATGCACAACCTCATCAGAATTGAGGACATGTTGGCTGTGGATTGCAGTGTCTAGTGTTCAAAAATAGCCCGAAAGACTTAGACCTAAAAGAAAGCCCAAAACAATAGAAAATACCCCAAATACAAGACCCAGCGGTCGACAGCCCAATACAAGGCCTAGCCGTCGACAAGCCCAAAGATAGGCCCAATGGGTTAACAATCCCAAACAACTTATTCTAAACCCAAAAGACAGGACTAAGTGGTTAACCAAACCCGGCAACCATTTGGCAACTTACCAGGTCAAAACATTTGACTAAGTCCAAAGACTTGATATGACTTGCCCAGTCAAATAGCTTCGAGATAACAGGGATTCCAGATATCTCGGAGCACGACATCCTCGAAATGATCTTGGTGCAACAGCTAGCACCAACCCCTATAAATATAGCCCTATGGTTTCATTAGTAAGGGTCAATCATTTTTACACCAAAGCTGTCACTCTGCTACTGGTCAATTAAATTCACGCACGATGTAACTTTAAGTCCAGTTATGCATGACATAGCCTTCTCCAAGCCTACTACCTATGTTCGACACTTTGAACCATCGCCTTACGCTCGACACACAATCGCTCTAGGTAGTAATTTTTGTTTATTTCCCTTTTTAGATTTGCAATCTAACTTGGGCGTCGGAGACTATTTGGCTGGCACCATCCGAGTGTCCCAAGAGCACGATCCTTCCTTTCCTGTTTTGTAGATTGTCGTCACTTCTATAACTACTCTAGACCACTAGGTCATCAAGCATAGATTCCAGCATCTACACAGTGTTGCAACAAAATCAGATTCTCAAAATAATAACCACGAAAATCTTAAATTCATGAGGTAACAACTGATGGAACTAAGATAACATAAAGTTAAGGAAGGTCGTAGCTTCAGAGAAAGGGATGTCATTAATGAAGAAGCACATACCACATATCCCTTGGAGAGAGGCCCCAGCAAGCAGGCAACGTGGACTCCCTCCCTTATCGGGCATCATTCACTCACCAAATGTTTTCTATGGGCTAGGCTGGCAAAAGTTGGGATCCAATAATTTTCTAGACCTTTTTTTTTTTTTGAACAATGACAATTAATTCAGGATTTGGAGAGGGAGACACGACTCGAACTTACAACCACAAGGGTATAAGTGTTAAGGGCAAACCACTGGATCAACCCCATTTGATCTTTTCTAGACCTTTTTCATTATGTTTTGTTTTAGTGAATAGTATATTTGGGTACTTTTAGATTCAAATAGGGTACATAAAGTTTTATTCATAATTTTATATGATAGATTTGATAATATAATAATAAGTTCTTTTTTAAAGATTATTTTCTTAATTTTCAATAAATAATTAAAGTTTTAAGTAATTTATATAACGTATTATAGTCTTTTTAAAGAAAAGTTAACGAAATAGCTAAAGATAATGGTCTAGAGGAACTTTAATACAAAGGAAAGGAAGTAAATAAATTAATAAAGATTAAATTTTCTAGTTCAAAAATTTTAAAAAAATTGATAATTTATCAAATACATGGATGGTTTTGATAATGTTAGGAATTATTTCCCTTAAGATGTGGGGTCCGGCTACAGTGCCAAGATACCCACACTTTTCTAATTCAACACAACCACTGGATGCGCTTTTTGCCCATCCAACGGTTAAGAAAAAGTAGCACTTTTAAATCAAAGGAATTTGCAATCGGGTTAGGTGGTTACTTGCCAAAACATTGTTTGATTAAAAAATATTCAACAGTTCGGCTCTTTCCATCTTTACTCTCAATCTCCACTCTCCCTCTCCTTTTTTCTTTCTTCTATCTTGCATAAACTTGTAACGTTTGGGTTTGTGGTTCGGTCTTTATAAACTTCAACTGGTAAGGTTCCCCTTTACTCTCTTTCTTCTCTCTTGCTCGGTCACTCTCCTTAATTTAAACTGTTTTCATTGGTTTTCCCTATATACAGTCTCTGTCATTTGCTTCGTTTCTTCTCTTTTGCACAAACTTGTATGGTTTGGGTTTTGGTCTTTGCAAACTTCAACTGACTGGTAAAGTTCTCCTTTGCTTCTTTACCTTTTCAGTTGATTTATTACTCTTCTTCATCTAAACTGTTTTCATTGATTTTCTCTCTCTACTGTCCTTGTAACTTTTTGTGTTTGGGTCTTTGCAAACTTCATCTTGTAAGGTTAGACTTTCTAAAATTCTTCAACAGGTAAGCTTCTGGTATATGAAACTCTTCAATTTCTAGGGACTCTTTGGAAATCTTCAATTGGTAGGATATGGGGTTTTACAAATCTTCAATTTTTAGGGTTTATGTCCATTGAAAGCAGCAATTTTTGGATTAGGTATCTACAGGTGTTAAATATTTAGGTTTTGGGTTCGTACAATGTTTGAATTTTAAGCTTCACTCACATATTTGCTACCGCAATTTATTTGAAATTTAATTGCATTTTCTGCATGTTATAAAAGCAAACACTGCTTGCATTTGAGTGGGATCAAATGTGTTTTGGTGAGTCTAAAATCATCGAAGTGTAGTATCTTTAGGCACAAAAATCTAGTGCACATGGTGTAGCACCCCCCCCCCCCCCCCCCCCCCCCCCCCCCCCCCCCCCCCCCCCCGACCCGACCCGGGGAGCACTACCGGTTTTCAAAACTTTCAAAATCAGTTTTATACGTTTCAAAAATTCATTGTGAGCCCATAGCGATAAATAAACTTTTTACAAAAATTCGGCAGAGTACCGTTTGTTTTTCGGACTTTCCAAAACCTGTTTTCCACAAATCAAATCAAATTCACATTTTCACAAACACTTCTATAACACTTTCAAACAGTTGCGCACTCTGCCGTTTAGTGCGACTTATCAAAACAATTTATCACAATTTATAAAAGAAAACAAATCAGACTTTACTATTTACAAACATTGAAATAATAAAGGACAGAAATTATAAAATAATTAATTACAAAACATATTTACAAATTCCCTGTATATGCATGCTTTCAGATTATATATACACATAACAAAATATAGCTACCCAACTGTACAAATCTCTGGGACTCTGTCCGCAACTCTCTCTCTGTTCAGTCCTTAGCCTCTTCCGGATCCCTGGTACCTACGCGTTAGAAACAAAACTAACGCGCTAAGCATATAGCTTAGTGGGTGTACTATAAACTCAATTAAATAAATCACAATATATATATAATTCATTTCGAATCCATTTCAAAATCAAATAAATTTCAAAATCAGAGCATTAAACTATTTCAGTCACTTTAATTTCAATACTGCAGTCAATATACGAATGCTATCAATAGAATCATTCGGTTCACTTTTCAATTCCAATCAATTCTGGCCCACTAGAATACTAAACATATTAGGACTGGAATATGGGTCAAGCTCCCAGCCCCCAGGACGAATCCTGAGGAGGTACGTGTCTCCCAACTCTAGGACCGTGGGTACGGAACCTAGAGAGGTACATAGCTCCCTATCCCAGGAACGAATCCTTGGGAAGGTACATTAACTCCCAACCCCCAGGACGAATCCTGAGGAGGTACGTATCTCCCAGCCTGTGGACGAATCCAAGAGGAGGTACATCAGAATCATCAGTATCAATCAATCAGTATCGGCGCAGTACTGCTCAGTAAAACTCAGCTGATATACCAACCTCCTATATCCATTTCTATGTCTACGTATCCTAGGGCCGTTTTCGATAAACCAAATTCGCAAGAAATGTCGCAATAATTACTCAATAACAATAATTACTCAATAAACATACAAATCACATAATATTCTTCAAGAAACATATTCAATAATTTTACGAAAATCAAAATCAAGTATTTTAACGAAATCAAAATGTTCGAAATTACAATCGAAATATAATCTATCATAAAATCGGTCCGAAATCAACCATAGATCTACAAATCATCAATTTTACATATAAAATAAACACTTTTCATACGAATAATCGAAATCGAAAACTTTTAACGAAATCGAAAACGAAACGAAAACGAGAAACGAAAACGAAAACAAAACAATAACGAAAGACTTTTCGTAATGGTTTTGAAAACAAAAGTACACCAACCTGGAATCCCTTTCTTTTCGGTAAATCGTGGTTCTACGGTTTCGTCTTTCCTTTTTACCTACACTTCCTTTTCTCTTCTCTCTCCTTCTTCTTCTTCTTCTTTCTTTTCTTTCTTCTTCTTTCTTTTTCTTCTCTTTTCTTTCTTTTCTCGGCTCTTTCTCTCTCTTTCTCTCACTGTTCTGTTTTCTCTGGCTTCTGCGAGAAGCTTCTCTTTTTTTTATATTTTTTTCGCTACCGCGACCGCCGTCGCGACCTGTGGTCGCGCCACCAGGTCGCGATGCTCACTGGACCATTCGCACCGCCTTCGTCGCGAGCGCGCCTTGGTCGCGCGAGAGATCGCGTTGCTCACTGCCAAACTTTGCCATTTTCATCGCGAGCAAGCCATCGCGACCTGTGGTCGCGGTGACTGGTCGCGATGCTCACTGCCCAAAATTGCGTTTTTCACCGCGAGCGAGCTATCGCGACCTGTGGTCGCAGTGACCAGGTCGCGATGCTCTCTGGTCCAGTTTTTAATTTTTCATTTTTTTTTACTATTCAATCTGGTCAGCTGGAAATCATAAAATAAACATACATTTAATTACATTTACACCCCCTCAAATAGTAAAATTTATTTTCACATATATAAAATTAATTACCCGAAATCCGGGATGTTACACATGGTGCATTGAATAGGATCACGGTGAAACACTTTATTCAAAACTGTCAACGGATGAAAGTTTTCAATTGAGGGCAATCGGAGAGTCTATCTCAATCTTGAGATAAATGACGGACTTATAGTTGCAACTGATATCATTTGAACTATTAATGAGTACGATAATATGTAATAGTCTATCCTCGATAGTTTGTTGGTGTTCACTTGTTAATCATAGAGGACTTCATTTATAGATATGAACATCGTGGCTCTATTTAACAAATGAGAGTAGAATATCGTCATATGTGACTTTTGAGATATTGGATATTAAATCTTAACGTTACGTTTTCAATAGTGTCTATTGAAACATGACTTCTGGAAAAGTCAAAATATCCAAGTTCAAAAGAATGGTCGTATGATTAAAACTGGTAACTTGGAGAGCTATAAGCAGTCTATGAGCTCTTGGTGATTACTGGTATTTTTCACGAGGATACACTATCTCCTAATAAGATTGTCCAGGGTACGAATGAGAAACACTATTTTGTTCTATCTTTATTTAAGAGTTCAGTTTTGGTTCTTCAGTAGAATGAACTAAAACTAATAGATTGAACCTAAATGAATCATGGGATGATTGTGGTTAGGTTAATCTATTGGAGATTAAATTTAGATAGCTCGCCCAGATCTCCAATCTCCACGAACTTGCATGAGTCACGTAATATATTTTACCGGACCAAATGCTGGTTCCATTCAGAATTATTTTTGGGTTCCAGAAGCTAAAATAGTTTAAGAGGTATGGCCATGTAAGTGATCAAGGTCCACAGTCACTCTTCAATCACCTGGAATGGGCACCAAGACTGTGGAAAGTCTTGGACGGCCCAATCGGGTGCAATTAGCATTCCATTAATACATTAAATAACATAATCACACATTTTAATTAAATGAGATGAATAATTATGTTAATGTATTAATTAGGCATATGGACTTTATTTCTTTTATGTAACAAAATGTGTCTAGTTCACATGTGGACTTGTTAATTAAAAGTCCAATGGAGTTAATAAATGGGAAAATAAAATACGATCCCATGATGATATGGGCGGCTAGGACTTATTAAAGGCCTAGGATTTTTATTTTATTTTATTAATTTAATTAATTAAATGGTAATGAATTAATTATTTAATTAGTTAGTAGCTCTTTCAACTAGGAGAGGACTCTTAGTATTATAATTTTGTTTGAAGTATGATTGGATTTAATGACTTTATTTAATTGGTAGATAAATATGTTATTTATATTTATCTAATTGAATAGGTAGTTATGATAAGTCACAATATTGGAATACTAATTGTATTAAAACTATGAAGTTTAATATAATACAGTTATGGAGTTCTAATAGAAAGCAAATATAGTGAATTGACTACACACTTGAAAGAATTTGGCTAAGACTAAATTCTCTTGATCAAGTGATTTCGGCCAACACTAATTCTCATCAAAGAGGATTTGGCCAAGTAATAAAAACTTGATCAAAAGAATTCGGGCATAGGGCTTTTACACAAGCAAGAAAGTTCAGCCATCTCTTAGAAAGTGCGTGAGAGTGAATTCAGCTAAGCAAGAAAGAAAGAAGAAAAGAACGTTTCGTATCAACAGTATACAAGAAGCTTTTACATCAAAAGGCTTTGTGTACAACGTCGATTTTGGTTCACGCGAGTACTTGACTTAAATAGTTGAGAACTCAAAAGTGACCAAACGTTCTTTAGGATATTTCTTGGTTTTTTGTTGTGACTGACAAAAGAGATATTATTTTCTCCATCCGCAGGCAACATACAATTCAAAGAAAATGGAGCCCACACTCCAAGGTGATTCACATTCGTGATTAGATTGGAAGATCTTGCAGAAAATAAATTTCGGCGCAATCTTGATCATCACGAAAAATTGTACGATATCTTTTACTGTTTACGTTATTTAATCAAGGGTCAAGATTTATAAAAAGGAAAATTTTTGAATTCTATACCAAAATATTTTTCATTCTGCTGCGTATTTTCAAAATGTTTTTCCTACAATAGCCGCCGATTATGCATGCGCAGAGGAAGAAGAGATAGCTTAGGGATGACACCTCATACATGGATCCCACCCCGACGAGTCTCGAGGGAGAGGCTCCCATGATGATTGCTGAGAAAGTTATAACCAATTGAAGGAAAGTCGGCGGAATGAAAATCGATTTCACTGATTCACACCTTTAACGAGAGGACGCAATGAGATACTATCAATGAGATACACCTTTTGTGAAGAAACTATTTTATTAATTTTATAAAATTGTAAATATAAAACATTATTGATATATTTTTTTTATTTGAATATGTATGGTACAGTATGTTTGAACTAAAACTAGTACTATCTTTTGTTTGGAAAAAAATGATAATTGTATTTTATATTTAAGAGCCTCTCCAATGCAAATATGTATTTTTGAGTATCTAAATAGTTTCATAGTTTCATATCAGCATTTCTAAATAATATGGATCTACTTTGTCAAAAAAATTATAAAAATGCATATTCACTTCTCCAGTGCAAATATCTAAATAGTAATTTCGAACTAATCACCACAAGTCATTCGTCACACTCTCTCTCCAATTTAATATAACAATTAAATGCATTGAGAAAATATTAAAATTATTTTGGTGGGAAAAGTTAAAAATCCTAGTCAGCATATCAAGGAGAATATATACAACTAGAAACTCTACTTGATATTTTTTAACTTTTTTTTTTGCCACATCATATTAATATTGAAGTTAGATAATTGCATTGAAGAAAGTTTTTTCAACTTTTTTAATATAGATCTTATATGACACTCAATTTTTTTCCAAATGCATAATAGCATTGAAGATGCTCTAATCCAGTATAAGATTGATTAAACTAATATATCATTTAAAATTAATTACAAGAAAAATATAATTATTTAAATATTTTAAATTAAAATAAAATTGGTTAAAAATTAAATTTACATTAAATTAAATTAAATCAAAATGGTTAAAATTTTAAATTAAATTATTTTAAATTATTATAGTATGAAAATATTTAATTTTTCAATAAAATAAAAAATTAAATTATATATTAAAATAAATAAAACAATTTAACTTAAATCTTAAATACAATAATAATATGTTTTAAGTTATATTAAAAATATTAACATATTTTTAATAAAATATATTTAACTAACTTATAGAATACGTTAACTTTATATAAAAAAGTATTTTAATAAAATGTAAAGAATTTATTTAAATTATCCAAAAAAGAGAGGAGATTTAGAGGATAATAGGGAGGATTGATAGAGAGGGGATTAAATAAGACCTAAGATTTGGAGGGGTTAAGATAGTGAGGAATACAGCCATTTTTTTTGTGGACCCGGGATAATTAGTCACACTTAATCCAGTCCAATGAAACACTAAATATGAGACCAAATTTTAGTCCAGTCTAATCTCATGTACCAAACGAGCTCTAAGGGATAAAAATAATAGTCTAAAACAATTACCAGATATTCTAAGAGGCACAAAAGTTTTCTTTGTTTAAACAATCATTACTATTGGTGTCAAAAGTTAGCACATAAAGATGAACCAAGACTCCACCGAGAAATAAAAATAAAAATCTACAACATTTTACCAAATATTCTAACAACCCCAAAGCTTATCTAACAAGAACCACAATCCTTCTCTTTGACATCTTCAGAAATTTTCCATCACTTTCCAACCAAATCAGCAGCAAAATAGCACAAATACAGCAATTCAATAAAACCTCCACTTTTCTTTTACCCCGAAAGGCACAAAACTTACAATAATATTTTAATGAGATATTATTCGAGCATTTTCCGTGCATCACAATTTTATCATTTAAAATACATAAATTGAAGTAATAAATATGTATAACAAGTTTTTTATTAAACCATAGAGATAAAAAAAAAAAACTAATAATCATTAAATATGCAGCATATATAAATAATTAAATAATCATTAATTATTTCGATTCATGCTTAAAGTAGTAAATCTATCATCTTTAAAGTAATTTTAAAAACCATAAAAAATAAATAAATAAAAGAGAAAAGAAGGACAAAAAGTGAGAGGTGTGCCTGTGAGCATCTTTCTCATAAAACCAAAACCTAGTTTGTAGAAAACACCTATTAAGACAAAGTAAAAGCTTGTTTAAATCCACTAGCAGCAACAAACTCTCCTAAACCCCTCAAATGCCCGAAACCTGAAAGTCTATTTGATTTCGCATCACTACCGGTATCTACTGTAAAAATGAAAGAGTTCTCTCTAGGGATTTCAATGAGACATTTATTCGAACATCTTACATGCATCATTATTTTATCAATCCAAACACGCAAATTGAAACAATAAATACGTGTAACAAGTTTTTTGTTAGACCATAGAGATAAAAAAAATAATTATTATCATCAATAAAAAAAACATAAAATTAAAACTAAATTAAAATAAGAGAGATGAGAAAACTACAAAAAAATAAACAAAATCAATTGAAGTAATAAACTTATAATTTGCAGTAAGAAAACAATTACCGTATTTGCGAAACGATGAAGAGAAAGAGATTTAGAAATGAGCCACATAAGATAAACGATAAGAATAAGCTACTTGAAAATAAAAATAAGAGACTGAAAAGCTATGTGAGAGTAAAATTGTATTGACTGTTAACGGAAGATATTAAAATTTAGTAAAATAAAGGAATTAACTCTTTTGAATTAAAATTTTAGAATACTCCTAATATGGCGGGACAAAAGATTTAGTTTTAATAACATTAAAAAAAACAAAGAAATAAAAAATTAATAATAATTGAATAATTGAACTTATTAAAATGTCTATTAAAGATAATCTTGTTAATAATATTATGTATCTTTATATGATTATAGTTTCTTATAAGGATGGAGTCAGCATTATATATTTGGAGCGTTATAATACTCAAATTAAATTGAGTCTAATTATGAAAAATGAAATTTTGGTGGGTCTAGTCATATGTGTCTAGTCTACACTATAAAAAATCAATGTAAGATTTGATTGTGAATCAAATATAGATAAAGGTAAAAAAAAAAAAATTACTTTGAAATGAGGAAGAAAAAAAATTAGTTGATTTCTAATTTTTAAAATATATTTAATGTCAATTCGAGAAAGATTGTAGCCGTTTAAACTTAATTATTATACATTTTGGACCACACATTTCAGTAGCATTTAGAATGTACAATTTGATGGAATATAAGTTGTCGAACACGTCAATCGTATATATTGGCATTTTTATGATGTAAAACTAAGGAAGAGCTTGTTGGAAATAAAACACTAAAAAAACTTTTATTTAAACTCAAAACAAATATTACAAGAAAACTCTCACTCAAGAACTCACTCACTCTTTTGCTTCTTCTTTACTCACTTAGAAGCTTTGCTTCTTCTTGATGTCTAAACCAAAATGGGGAGGGGGTATTTATACTACTTCCAAACAATTTTAGACCACACAAATAAACTAATCCAAAATTATAATAACCATACACCTCATCCTTCTACATCCTTCCACATTCTTCCAATTGACCACATGATTTTTATGCCTAATTACCAAACCCTAGAGAATTCTAGATAAAGGGCTTGGACCTTATTTATGGACTTGGACTCTAATTTATTTGGGCTTGGGTTTGGGCTCCCATAATAGTTCGGGCCTTCAAATGGTTTGGGCCTAAAACAAGTTTACACTTCAACACCCCCCTTTAAACTTCTTTTACCATGCCAAGCAAACTTCTTAATCTCGAAAAATCTTCAAACCTGAGTGGCTTGGTGAAAATATCTGCAATTTGATCTTTAGACTTCACGTACTCCATTTGCACATCCCTTTTCGCTATGCACTCCCTTATGTAGTGGTAACGAGTATCAATATGCTTGCTTTGATCATGGAACACTGGATTCTTTGCTAAGGCAATGGCTGACTTGTTGTCGACACAAATCTCAGTTGGCTCTTTTTGTGGCAAACCCAATTCTTTCAGCAAATTTCTGAGCCATATTACATGACAAACGCACGAAGTAGCAGCTACGTATTCGGCTTCACAAGTGGATAGGGTGACAATCGGTTGCTTCTTTGACATCCATGTGAAAGCTGTATTTCCCATGAAGAACACGAACCCACTGGTGCTCTTCCTGTCATCTATATCTCCACCCCAATCGCTATCGCTATATCCCACAAGCTTGTAATCATTAGAAATTGAATAAAACAAGCCAAAATCAATTGTTCCTTTAATGTAACGGAGAATTCTCTTAGCGGCTTTGAAATGGGTGGTTGTTGGATTCTCCATGTATCGACTCACAAGTCCAACAGCATAAAGAATATCTGGCCTTGTGCATGTCAAATAGCGTAAGCTTCCAACTAAACCCTTGAAGAATGTTGGATCTATGCTTTCACCTTCACCATGCTTTGATAGTTTGATTCCGCATTCTGCTGGCGTGTTTATCGGCTTACAATCATTCATCTTGAACTTATTGAGTATCTCATTTGCATAATTTTCTTGGGAGATAAAGATGCCTTCTTCCTTTTGCTTGACTTCAATACCAAGATAGTACGCCATTAATCCGATGTCAGTCATCTCAAACTCCTTGGCCATTGCTTTCTTGAACTCTTCAATCAGGCTTAGGTTATTGCCAGTGAAAATCAAATCATACACGTACAAGCATACTACCAGGATATCTCCATTCATGATCTTGATATATAGGGCGTGCTCGTAGGGACATTTGGTGAAGCCATTTTGTTGGAAGTACTTGTCAATTCTGCTATTCCATGCCTTTGGTGCTTGCTTTAACCCATAGAGAGCTCTTCTCAGCTTCAGAACTTTGTCTTCTTGGCCTTTGACTTCGTAACCCAGTGGTTGCTGAATGTCGACTTCTTCTTCAAGAACTCTATTTAGGAAGGTAGACTTTACATCCATCTGATGTATCTTCTACTTGTTTTGCGCTGCCATAGAAATGATTAGTCTTATAGTTTCTAATCTAGCAACTGGAGCAAATACCTCATCATAGTCTATTCCAGCTCTTTGACTGTAGCCCTTCGCAACTAGCCTTGTCTTGTGCCTTTCAATCTCTCCCTTAGAATTTCGCTTTGTTTTGTACACCCATTTGACACCAATTGCCTTGTGTCCTTTTGGAAGTGGAACAAGTTCCCAAGTGTTGTTCTTCTCAATGGCCTTAATTTCCTCATCCATCGCATCTCTCCATTTCTTTTCGTGAGCAGCTTCTTCAAAACTCACTGGTTCACAATCAGCAAAGAGGCAAAAAAGAGTAAGATTATCAGATCTCTCAATTACCTCATATAAATCTTGAAGACCTCTTGTTCGCTCAATTGCTCTTTCTTGTAAAAATGATGGTGGTGAATTTTCATTATTTGTTGAAGCTGGTGATGCTGGTGGTGTAGTGGGTTCTTGTTAAGGTTCTTCTAGTTGCTCCACTGGCATCTGCTCTGTTTCTTCAAATTGTGGAGTGAAATTGAAGTTGTCTACATGCGATCCAAAATCCCATTCTCCTTCTTCATCAAATATCACATCTCGGCTGATCACAAACTTTTTGTTGTTTGGGTTGTATAGCCTGTAACCTTTCGAATAAGCGGGATAGCCGATGAAGATAAAACTCTCACTTCTATCTTCAAGCTTGGTTCTTCTCTCATCTGGTACATGAACATGTGCTATGCTTCCAAAAACTCTTAGGTGGGAGATGCCGGGCTTTCTACCATTCCATGCTTCTTGAGGTATCTTTCCCCACACACTTCTTGTTGGAGAACGATTGGACAAATACACTGCACACGCCACTGCTTCCGCCCAAAACTCATTAGGCAATCTCTTGCTTTTGAGCATGCTTCGCGCCAAATCCAGGATTGTTCTGTTCTTCCTTTCTACAACTCCATTTTGTTGGGGGGATCTGGGAACAGTTAGAGGACGTCTAATTCCATTCGCTTCACAAAACTCCAGGAATTCCTTGGATGTGAATTCTCCTCCTCTATCGGATCTCAGTGCCTTGATCTTATGGCCACTCTCTTTTTCCACAGCAGCTTTGAACTTCTTGAATACTCCAAAGACTTCTAATTTCTGCTTCAAGAAATAAACCCATGTTTTTCTTGAAAAATCATCAATGAAGAGAAGGAAATAATTACTGTTACCGAGAGAGCTTGGCTTGATCGGACCACACACATCGGTATGGACTAGCTCGAGTGGCTTCTTGGCTCTTGAGTCTGACTCTTTTGGAAAGCTATTTCTAAATTGCTTCCCAAGTAAACATCCTTCACAAAGTTGGTCAGGATGATTGATGCATGGTAGTCCTCTCACCATTTCCTTCTTAGATAGTAGCTCCAAGCTTCCAAAATTGAGATGCCCAAATCGAAGGTGCCATAACCAAGATGCATCTTTGTAGCAGGCTTTCAGACACTTTACAACATCGTTTTGAATGTTCAAAGAAAATAATCTATTCTTTGACATTTTTACTATGGCTATTAGATTCCCTTTGCCATCTCTTATAGAAAGACTACGATTCTTCATATGAATATCATAGCCTTTTTCTAAGAGTTGATCCATACTCAGAATGTTGCATGTCATGTTGGGCACATAGTAGACATTAGAGATTAATTGATGACTACCATTTTTAGTGCGGATAAGGATGTTACCTTTTCCTTTAACTGATATTTTTGAATCATCTCCAAATGAGACATTGCCAGCCACTGATTCATCTAGCTCTACGAACATACTTCTTCTTCCACACATGTGATTGCTTGCACCAGTGACACGTCCAGAAAATGGATTTCTACTCCCAAGTGCAGGAGTCTCGAAGTAATAAATTAACCCGGTGAGACCGGGGTCGATCCACGAGGAAGAATATTTAGATCCTGCAAAAACCAACAAAAATCTACAAGGAAAATATAATAGGAAATAAAATATTTTGAAATGAGGGTAGGTATAATGGTAAAACAAATTAAATTAAAACATGCTAAGGTTAGAGGTTCCACTCTTGGTATATGGTTTAAGTTATATTTAACTCATTTTTATCACTCAATTGGAATCCACACATAAAGGAGGTTCCAATCGGAAGTTAGACCATTTAAGTTCTTTACATATCTATCAAGTTATATTTCTTTTCTTTTAGTTATATTACAATGGGTACTCTACACTCCTTATGTTAAATGGGTTCAAGTACTTATTGTGCCAATCAACTACCATAAACCAAGATTCCTTTGCCAGATGCAGGTATAACCATGCGGTTCTAGACGGATTCAAGTATTTATGGTGTTGTTTGTCTACAATGAATCAAGAATCCTTGGTCAGAGGTGCAGGTATAACCATGCGGTTCTAGACGGATTCAAGTATTCATTGTGCCAAGAATTGTCTACAATAAGTCAAGATCCCCACTTCACATAAGAGTAAGAGATGAAAATTCAATTCAATAAGAAAAGTAATATAAAACATGTAGATAAATTTACACAAATGAATATAAACTTTAAGACCATATTAAGAGTTAAATAAATCTTTATTCACATACCAAGAGCTTCACCCTTCACCTTAGCAAAAAGAGAATTTAGCTACTCATGATAGAAGAAAGAAAACAAGTAAAAGAAATAAAATGAGCAAGAGAGAAATTAGATTATCACAAAAGTTCAACAATACAACAATGTAAGGTGAACTTGGCAAGGAACCCAAGCTGCCTTCAAGCTTATACAAGGCCTCTATTTATAGACACAATGAGAGGCAAACAAGTAAAAAATGGTAGGAATAAATTAATGCAAGTTGATTGAATTTGGTAAGGTAAAGTTGTCAACTTTGTTGTTTTCCACACATGCACCTACTTGTCCACCGAATTAGGCACCGTTACTTTGACAATTTGATCTCGTGATAAACATCAAAGTTGTAGATAATTCTCTTATCTTTCTAGAATGATAAGACTCATAATATTTGGAATTTTGCTGGAGAGAGTTATGGCCCAAATAGTGAAGACTGCCCAATTGACGCGGCCATGCAAACCAGCCCAAGATAATCCAATATTTGTCTTCAAAGGAGTCCAAATCTGATAAGACTTTACAAACCAAACTTATAGGGATATGAGTTATCTTTCCAACACTATCAAGAACGTAGTGATTGGATATTTGAGTGAAAAGTTATGCCCATTACACTGAACCTGCATCAAAATAGAAAGTTTAACAATTAAGTGTAGTTATAAATAAGTTAGGTAATTTGATGACACTAATAGTATAAAATAATGGTTTAAACCTTTATTATTATACAAATTTAAGTGTTCATCACACCCCCCAACCAGCTTATTGCTAGTCCCTAGCAATTAAAGCGTTATCATTTCATAATGATTTTTCAAATTTATATCTAAGTCTTCATTTACCCATTCTTCGTTTGTTCTACCCAAATAGATGAACTCTCGACAAAAATATTTAATTTGTCTTCTTCATTTTTGTGTGCAACATGTACCCTTAGACAAGATATTGACAAACCTTATTTGTGCTCATTATAAGTTGACATAAGTTCATAGGGCTTCACCGAAAATATTAAAGTTCTATTCTAATATTTCTTCCAAAATAACTTCCTTAGGCAGAGCAATGTATTTCTTCATCTCTCTCTCTCTCTCTTTTTTTTTTTTTTTTTGAAATAAGATATATAGTACATTCCTAACCCATGTAGCAAGCTTTAGGCCAATGGCTCCCAGATCAGTTGACCTTAGGGCATTAGGTGTTGAGACACCCCTACGGACTTAATCACTCGGGTTGAAATGTAACCAGATTTATATAGTAATAGTGGATAGTGCAATGTCTAGTTCCCTTAAGCTTTCTTCTTAACCCATGTAGCGAGCTTTAGGTCAATGGCTCCCAGATCAGTTGACCTTAGGGCATTAGGTGTTGAGACACCCCTACGGACTTAATTACTCGAGTTAAGAAGGCTTCGAAACCAAACGTATCCATAATTTATTATTACCTTCTTTTCTCTTTTTTTTTTTTTTTGTTTTTTTTTTTTTAATGAAATGAGCAAGAGAGGAAGAAGAGGATTCACTACCTTTGGTTGTTGATTTTGTTAACCCACAAGAATAGACTCTTAATAATCTTCAATTTGCAACCCACGATCAAATGTCAAAGTGTGTGTGTGAGAAGAGTAGTTTATGAACACTTGCTTTGGGTATATAAGCATAAAGTCAATTTATATTTGAGAGTTCATAGATTTGAATAGTCAAACTAAGATGAATAGTGAAGTCTCTTAATAAATTTAAAAAAAAATCGAGATGAAATGATGACACTTATTATTTATTATCTTTTTTTTTTTTGAGCATAAAAATAAATAATCATAAAAGTTATCACAAATATTATCAACTATCCCTCCCCCCAACCAAATAAAGACATTGTCCTCAATGTCTAAGGATAAAGAGAGAGTATAGAAGAAAATTACCTGAACCAAAGATTAATGAAAAGAAAAACCTGCAACATACTAGAACAAGGTAAAAAGAACATATTTATTGAAAACAAAAATGGGAAAGAAAGAAAGGAAAAACAAAATACATAAGTCAAGCCAATCTACGCTTTTTGCTACCCTCAGCAACTGACCAATCTAACTTAGATGTGGCAATGTCATATTCGGGAACAAAAGCTTCTAATTGTTCAATCAATTGATGAACATTAGAAGCAGTGACAATGATACGTCGAGCTAGAGGTGAGATAAATTGGTTTTCCACAGCATGATCTAGGAAAGACAACAGACCATCATAAAAACCACAGATATTCAACAAGCCTATTGGTTTTTGATGGATTTTGAGTTGGGCCCATGAGGTGACTTCAAAGAGTTCATCTAAGGTTCCAAATCCCCCTGGTAAGGCTATGAATGCATCAGCATGACTAAACATTTCAGCTTTGCGTTCATGCATGTCTGAAACAATCTGCACTTCCCCAATTGTATTTCCTGTAATACCACCCACACTCAAAGCTTTTGGGATGACACCCAAAACTTGACTGCCGCCATCATAAGCAGCTTTTGAGACACGACCCATCAACCCAAGGTTACCTTCGCCATAAACTAAATGAATATTTTTCTCTGCTAATACCCTACCAAGCTGGTCAGCAGCTTCCTCAAATTCTCTATTCTTACCAGAACTAGACCCACAAAAGACACAAATATTAGTAAAGCGGCGTGAGATGGTGTTTGCCATTGTTATGCACGCTTTTTTTTTTTGTGAAAATTTGTAAGGTTGTGAGAACTGGAGAAGATAGAGAAGTGTCATTTATAGAGCTCAAAAAGAAGATGAAATCATGGAAGCTATATGACTAGGTCTGCATTGGCAGATGGGTGTCAGTCTAGAGTATAAAATGTCAAAAAGAGTGGCTGACCTGTATATGTACAAGTAGTTGTGATTGTGGCTCACATCTTCCTCTGGTTTTACGTCCAGAAACGGCTTGAACGCCCTCTATGGGTCGAGGATAGGCTTCCCATCCAATTTTCTTATAAATTGGCAAACAGGGTCTTTTAAAGTCAGATTCCCAAGACTGTATCGCTCCTGTTCTCTTTGAAATTGGTTCCATAAAGCGAGAATTGCAATATGTACATATCCACTAGGATGCGTCTCAAGAGTCAACAAAATATTGTCTAATGACTCCTTACTCAGGCCATCCTTAATGAATTGTATTTTATCTTCTTGATTTACAGACACCATTCCAAGAGAACGACAGCGTGTGTTACAAGTTGTGCGAACACACTTATAACATACGCCCAATTTCTTTGCTCTTCTTTTCTTTGCATAACTGCTCTTACCCAGACCAGGCATGTAAGTAAGAAATGAATCAGAGAACTCACCTGCCAATCTTACCTTGGCTTCAATCAGCCAACGTACCTCAACAGGGATGCCCTTGCACATTAGCATTCTTAATCTTTCGGACCGTGCTTTGTAAATTTTCATCAATGCTTTTTGAGGAAGTAAGGGAAAACGATTTTTCAATTTCTCGAGAATTTCTTCCATTTTTGTGAAAAAGAAAAGGGAGAGAAAGGAGAATGTACAAAGCAAGAATTTTTTTTTTTTTTAACAGCTATTATGGGAGACTGAAAACACCGACTTGAAAAGTCACGGAGTACCGTTATCCGCCATTTAACCGGGAAAATAAAAGAAGGAAAAACAACAACAAAAATACAAAATTAGCCTGCAATCACAAAAAATTAAAGTTAGAGAGAAATATACAAACTCAATTCAAATCATATCAATGGTTTTCATAACATGGGTTTGAAAGAGGAAGAGTCCCTTCTTCGAAAACTTGATTTTCTAGAAATGGTTTAAGTCTTTGACCGTTCACTTTAAACACGTTACCATTCCTAGGGTTTTCAATGTCAATGGCCCCATAAGGATACATATGTTTCACAACAAATGGATCGCTCCACCTAGATCTCAGTTTTCCAGGGAATATGTGAAGTCGAGAATTATAAAGTAAAACTTTTTGCCCAACATCAAATGTTTTTCTTAAAATTGATTTGTCATGAAAGACTTTGGTTCTATCTTTATAAATTCTCGAATTCTCATATGCATCATTTCTTAATTCCTCAAGTTCATTCAGTTGTAGCTTACGTAATTTGCAAGCATCATCAATGTTTGAATTAAAAGTTTTAATAGCCCAGTAAGCTTTATGCTCCAATTCCACAGGCAAGTGACAAGGTTTCCCATAAACTAATCTATAGGGTGACATACCCAAAGATGTTTTGAAAGCAGTACGGTAAGCCCAAAGTGCATCGTTTAGTCTAAGTGACCAATCTTTGCGATTTGGATTAACCGTTTTTTCTAAAATTTGTTTTATCTCTCGATTAGCTAATTCAACTTGTCCACTTGTCTGAGGGTGATAAGGGGTAGCAACTTTATGTGTAATCCCATATTTTTTCATTAGAGACTCAAAGACTTTGTTGCAAAAATGTGTTCCCCCATCACTTATAATGACTCGAGGAATTCCAAAACGACTCAAAATATTTTCTTTCAAAAATCTGACAACTGTTTTGTGGTCATTATTTCGACATGGAATTGCCTCGATCCATTTGGAGACATAGTCAACTGCGGCTAAAATGTAAACAAAACCGAATGATGATGGAAATGGGCCCATGAAATCTATTCCCCAACAATCAAATATTTCAATGACAAGTATAGGGTTTAGAGGCATCATGTGCCGTTTAGAAATAGCCCCCAGTTTTTGACAATTTTCACAAGTTTTGCAGAATGTGTAGGTGTCTTTGAACAGAGTTGGCCAATAAAATCCACATTGTAAGATTTTTGCAGCCGTTTTCCTTGACGAAAAATGACCCTCATATGCTTCTGTATGACAAAATTTAATGACACTACTTACCTCATTGTCGGGTATGCATCTACGAAAAATTTGATTAGGGCAATACTTGAACAGGTATGGGTCATTCCAATAAAAATTTCTAACCTCTGTCAGAAACTTTTTCTTATCTTGTGCTGTCCATTGAGATGGCATCTCTCCTGTTACAAGAAAATTGACAATGTTAGCATACCATGGAATTTTACTAATAGAAAACAAAAACTCATCTGGAAAAGAGTCATTGATAGGTGTTATGTCCAAGGATGAGTTTGTTGTAAGTCTTGACAAATGATCTGCAACAACATTTTCAGCTCCTTTTTTATCTTTGATTGTGATGTTAAATTCTTGGAGCAACAAAATCCACCGTATTAATCTAGGCTTGGCATCCTGTTTAGACATCAAGTACCTCACAGCAGCATGATCAGTGAAAACAATAGTTGAAGAGCCAATTAAATAAGATCGGAATTTGTCTAATGCAAATATTACAGCAAGTAGTTCTTTTTCTGTAGTAGTATAATTCATTTGTGCACTATTCAAAGTTCTACTTGCGTAATAAATGACATAAGGCTTACCTTCCTTCCTTTGCCCTAGCACGGCTCCGACAGCAAAATCGCTAGCATCACACATCAACTCAAAAGGCAGAGACCAATCAGGGGATTGCATGATAGGGGCAGTTGTCAAAAGGCTAATCAACTTATCAAAAGATTTTTGACAATCTTTAGTCCAGTCAAATGGTGCATCTTTTATTAGGAGATTACAAAGAGGTCTAGATATTGCACTAAAGTCTTTAATGAATCTCCTATAAAATCCTGCATGGCCTAAGAAAGATCGAACATCTCTAACCGTTTTTGGTGGAGGCAAATGGGCAATTAATTCAACTTTTGCTTTATCAACTTCAATTCCCTTAGAAGAAACCACATGTCCTAGGACAATTCCAGAGGTGACCATGTAATGACATTTTTCCCAATTTAACACCAAGCCTTTTTCTTCACATCTTTTTAACACATTTTCTAAATTTTCAAGGCAATTATCAAATGAATTTCCAAACACTGTTAGATCATCCATAAAGACCTCTAAAAAATGTTCAACCATGTCACTAAAAATGCTCAACATACATCTTTGAAATGTTGCAGGAGCATTACAAAGGCCAAAAGGCATCCTTCTGAATGCAAAGGTGCCAAAATGACATGTGAATGTTGTCTTTTCTTGGTCCTCTAGTGCTATAGGGATTTGATAATAACCTGAGTAACCATCAAGAAAACAGTAGTAGGGATGTCCTGCCACTCTTTCTAGAATTTGGTCAAGAAATGGTAAGGGAAAATGGTCTTTTCTAGTGGCAGCATTTAATTTTCTATAGTCAATACACATTCGCCAACTAGATGAGACTCGTGTTGGTATTAACTCTCCTTTTTCATTTTTTACCACTGTGACTCCAGATTTCTTAGGGACTACTTGTGTTGGACTTACCCACTTACTATCAGAAATAGGGTAGATAATTCCTACATCAAGTAACTTGAGAACTTCACCTCTTACTACCTCTTTCATGTGTGGATTTAATCTTCTTTGGGGCTGTTGACATGTTCTAGCATTATCTTCTAGATGTATTCTATGTGTACATATCAAAGGATTAATGCCTTTTATGTCTTTTAAAGTCCAACCAATTGCATTTTTATGCCTTTTAAGTACCTCTATCAATTTACCTTCCTGTTCGTTGGTCAGAGTTGAAGAAATTACCACCGGGTAAGTTTGTTCTTCACCAAGGAATGCATATTTCAGTCCTTCAGGTAATGGCTTCAATTCTAGTTTGGGTACTTCTTCTTGTTTACTTTCATTGACAGGTCCCAATTCTTCAAATTTCGGCTTCCAAACTTTGTTCTCCATCACCTGGGTACAATCAAGCAACGAACATATATTAGAAACAGTAGGATCTAGTTGCATGCTTGACTCAAATGAATTAACTAAACAAGTTTCCAAAGGATCAGAAGAACTCCCTGTTTGAAGATGATCTTCAACAATAGCTTCAATCATGTTTGCTTCTTCATTTTCGTCACCTTCATCTTGTGGTTGTTTGCACATGTTGAAAACATTAAGTTCTAGTGACATATTTCCAAATGTCATCTTTATTACGCCATTCCTGCAATTAATCAAAGCATTAGAAGTTGCTAAAAATGGGCGGCCTAAAATAATAGGAATTGGTTTACACCCATTAGAAACAGGTTGTATATCCAAGACAATAAAATCCACAGGATATATGAATTTATCGACTTGTACTAACACATCTTCCACTATCCCTCTTGGCACTTTAATTGATCTATCAGCAAGTAAAAGAGTTATGGAAGTTGGTTTTAACTCACCCAGATCAAGTTCTTGATAAACTGAATATGGAAGTAAATTAACACTAGCACCAAGATCAAGTAAAGCCTGTTCAATTTTATGCTCTCCAATAATGCATGAAATTGTAGGACAACCAGGGTCCTTATATTTCATAGAATTATTGTTTTGAATAATGGAACTTACTTGTTCTGCTAAAAAGGCTCTCTTTTTCACATTCAGTTTTCTTTTCACAGTGCACAAGTCTTTCAAAAATTTTGCATAAGAAGGAACCTGTTTAATAGCATCCAACAAAGGAATATTGACCTTCACTTGTTTGAAAATTTCATAAATTTCAGGATTGTGATTCAATTTCCTTGGATTGTTCAATGCTTAAGGAAATGGGGCTACAGGTTGGAGTTTGGTCTTTTCTTGGCTAGGTACAGGCTTATCAACCCCTTCCTTACTCTTGGAGAAAGACTTATCATCTTTCTCACAAGGATCAAGAATAGGTTTTTCGACAACCTTACCACTGCGAAGAGTTATGACTGATTTAACTTGGTCCATGTGTTGACTTCCTGAACTACCCTCCTCCAGGTTGTATTGACCCTTAGGATTGGGTTGAGGTTGAGAAGGAAATTTTCCTTTTTCATGGATGGTGAGTGTTGATGCAATCTTAGCAAGAGTGTCTTTTAAATCGGACAAGGTTTGTGAAGTTTGATTGTTAATGGTCTCTTGCTTTTCAATGAATGAATGCAATGTTTCCTCAAGGTTTTTCCTAAGTTGTGGGACATAGGGTGCATAACTTTGAGTACCTTGAAAGTTTTGGTGACCTTGAGAATGTGGTGGTTGTGAAGATTGTGCATGATTATCATTCCTCCAACTGAAGTTTGGGTGATTTCTCCAACCTGGATTGTAGGTCTGTGAGTATGGGTTAGGATTTGGCCTTTTAAAAGTGTTTAGGACATTGGCCTGTTCATGGAGACATTCTTTGAATACAGGCAGAGTTGGGCACTCCTTAGTTGAATGGCCATTGGTATCACATATGTGACACACAATTTCTTGAGCGGATTTTAGGTGACCACTCTTTTTCAATTCTAAGGCCTCGACCTTTCTAGCTAGAGATGCAAATTTGGCTTGAATGTCATGTTCTTCCCTAAGGTTGTAAATACCTCCATTAGATGTAGAGGCTTGAGCTTTGCTCGGTGCCTCTTGGGTACCTGCAGTGTCCCAATTTTGAGCATTCTCTGCTAATAGGTCTAGGTAGTCTAGTGCCTCTTCAGGGTCTTTATCTCCAAACTCTCCATTACACATCATTTCGACCATTTGTCTACCTTGGGGTGTTAAACCCTCGTAAAAGTGTGTGACTAGTCTCCATGTTTCAAAGCCGTGGTGAGGACAAGAATTAAGCAATTCTTTGTACCTCTCCCAAGATTGGTAAAGGGTCTCTCCTGGTTTCTGGCTGAAAGTGCTAATTTGTCTTTTGAAGGAATTTGTTCTATGATGAGGAAAGAACTTTTTCAAGAACTGTTCCTGCATTTCATCCCAATTACCAATAGATCTAGACCTAAGATTTTGCAGCCATGTTTTAGCTTTATCTTTCAAAGAGAAAGGGAAAAGCTTTAGTCGGATGGTGTTCATGCTACAATTTGTGTCATTGTAAGTGTTGCACACTTCCTCAAACTCTCTCAAATGCAGGTATGGGTTTTCGGCATCTAAGCCATGAAATTTAGGTAAAAGTTGAATAATACCCGGCTTAAAGTTAAAATGAGATGCATCTGGAGGAAAAACTAGACATGATGGAGCACTAGTTCTTGTGGGGTTCATGTAGTCTCTAAGTGTTCTAGGTTGTGCATGATCATTGTGTTGGGAACGATTGTCCCCAAGATCAGTGACTCTTTCAACTTCGTTTTCTGCCATATTTTCAAATGCAGATGGGGAGCCCCTAACAAGTCTACCAGTTGGTGTACGTGACCAAGCTCTCATGCAAGTCTTAGATGCAACAGAATAAAAGAAAACAAAAACACCAAAAAATAATATTATTTACAAGAAAAAGAAAATGAAAAAGATGAAAAGAATTTTGATGGTTTTGGACACCAAATGATACTTCCCCGGCAACGGCGCCAAAAACTTGACACGTCCAGAAAATGGATTTCTACTCCCAAGTGCAGGAGTCTCGAAGTAATAAATTAACCCGGTGAGACCGGGGTCGATCCACGAGGAAGAATATTTAGATCCTGCAAAAACCAACAAAAATCTACAAGAAAAATATAATAGGAAATAAAATATTTTGAAATGAGGGTAGGTATAATGGTAAAACAAATTAAATTAAAACATGCTAAGGTTAGAGGTTCCACTCTTGGTATATGGTTTAAATTATATTTAACTCATTTTTATCACTCAATTGGAATCCACACATAAAGGAGGTTCCAATCGGAAGTTAGACCATTTAAGTTCTTTACATATCTATCAAGTTATATTTCTTTTCTTTTAGTTATATTACAATGGGTACTCTACACTCCTTATGTTAAATGGGTTCAAGTACTTATTGTGCCAATCAACTACCATAAACCAAGATTCCTTTGCCAGATGCAGGTATAACCATGCGGTTCTAGACGGATTCAAGTATTTATGGTGTTGTTTGTCTACAATGAATCAAGAATCCTTGGTCAGAGGTGCAGGTATAACCATGCGGTTCTAGACGGGTTCAAGTATTCATTGTGCCAAGAATTGTCTACAATAAGTCAAGATCCCCACTTCACATAAGAGTAAGAGATGAAAATTCAATTCAATAAGAAAAGTAATATAAAACATGTAGATAAATTTACACAAATGAATATAAACTTTAAGACCATATTAAGAGTTAAATAAATATTTATTCACATACCAAGAGCTTCACCCTTCACCTTAGCAACAAGAGAATTTAGCTACTCATGATAGAAGAAAGAAAACAAGTAAAAGAAATAAAATGAGCAAGAGAGAAATTAGATTATCACAAAAGTTCAACAATACAACAATGTAAGGTGAACTTGGCAAGGAACCCAAGCTGCCTTCAAGCTTATACAAGGCCTCTATTTATAGACACAATGAGAGGCAAACAAGTCAAAAATGGTAGGAATAAATTAATGCAAGTTGATTGAATTTGGTAAGGTAAAGTTGTCAACTTTGTTGTTTTCCACACATGCACCTACTTGTCCACCGAATTAGGCACCGTTTCTTTGACAATTTGATCTCGTGATAAACATCAAAGTTGTAGATAATTCGCTTATCTTTCTAGAATGATAAGAGTCATAATATTTGGAATTTTCTGGAGAGAGTTATGGCCCAAATAGTGAAGACTGCCCAATTGACGCGGCCATGCAAACCAGCCCAAGATAATCCAATATTTGTCTTCAAAGGAGTCCAAATCTGATAAGAGTTTACAAACCAAACTTATAGGGCTATGAGTTATCTTTCCAACACTATCAAGAACGTAGTGATTGGATATTTAAGTGCAAAGTTATGCCCATTACACTGAACCTGCATCAAAATAGAAAGTTTAACAATTAAGTGTAGTTATAAATAAGTTAGGTAATTTGATGACACTAATAGTATAAAATAATGGTTTTAACCTTTATTATTATAAAAATTTAAGTGTTCATCAACCAGTGTCGAGGTACCAAGCATTTTCTTGGTCTCCATCATTGTCTCTACAAGTTAGTAGCACTGTCTCCTTCTCTTCGGTTTTTACTTCCATATAATTGGACCTTTCATCAACCTTACTGCTGGGAGCTCTTCATTCCGAAGCATAATGCCCAAATTTCTGACAATTATAACATTGAACTTGAGATTTATCGTACCTCGAGTTTGAATTGCCTCTCCCACGGCCTCTTGTTGAGCTTTCTCCTTTCTCGTAGTTGTTGAGGTTGCTGCTGTTGGACTTCCAACCTCGTCCATGGCCATGGCCTTTACCTCGTCCTCGGCCTCGGCCTCTACCTCGACCACGCTGGCTTCTCTCGTGGCCTTGACTTTCTTCATTCTCCTTCAGTTGCATCTTGAGGAGTTGCTCGTTGATCCCTTGCTTCCTCTTATGTTTTTCTTCATATGCTTGTAATGATCCTTAGAGTTGCTCGATCGTCATTTCTTCCAGGTCTTTAGTTTTTTCTATCGTCACAACAATGTGCTCAAATTTGGGATCCAATGATCGGAGTATCTTCTCTATTATTCTTACATCTTCTAACTTTTCACAGTTTCTTTTTAATTGATTAGAAACGGCTGCTACTTTTGAGAAATAATCTGAAATAGATTCAGATGCTTTCATGTGTAAGGATTCGAATTCACCTCTTAATGTTTGGAGACGGACCTTCTTTACCTTTTCGACTCCTTTGTAAGAGATTTGCAACTTCTCCCATGCTTGCTTAGCGGAGCTTGCACTCGAAATCTTCTCAAAACCATCATCATCTAAGGCTTGATAGATGAGATAGAGAGCCTTCTTGTCTCTCTTCCTTGTGTCTTTTAAGCTATCCTTTTGAGTTTGGGATAGAGTAGACTCATCTTCTGGTTCGGAGTAACCTTTCTCTACGACCTCCCAGACATCGTGTGCTCTAAGGAGAGCCTTTATCTTGATACTCCAATTATCATAGTTTTCGTTCTTGAGTGTTGGAACTTGAAACGACGTCATACCATTAGCCATAACTCTCAATATGGTGAGAATTTTAAAATTCTGACTACACGGATGAACTCAGAACATCGAAAAACTTTAAGATGAACTCAGACAAAAAATCAATTTTTTTTGTCAAAGTCAAAGTCAACGGTTAACCTAACCTGGTCAACAGTCAACGGCTTGGCGGCTCGATCAGCGGCTCGGTCAACAAGCTTAGTGGCTCGGTCAACTCGGCTCCAACTTGGCTGGACTCACTTCCAACTCGGCTGACTCGGCTTGAACTCGGCTTGGACTCTGTGAGTTAACTCACTCCCTAGCAGCAAACTTCCGGCGGCCCGTGGCGACTCGTTTGAACTCCGATCGGGGCGATTTTGACGGCGTCGGCTTCGTCTCGTCGAGAAATTCGATTTGGATATGCTATAGTGCACACCTTCCAATTCGGCTCTGATACCACTTTGTTGGAAATAAAACACTCAAAAAACTTTTATTTAAACTCAAAACAAATATTACAAGAAAACTCTCACTCAAAAACTCACTCACTCTTTTGCTTCTTCTTCACTCACTTAGAAGCTTTGCTTCTTCTTGATGTCTAAACCAAAATGGGGAGGGGGTATTTATACTACTTACAAACAATTTTAGACCACACAAATAAACTAATCCAAAATTATAATAACCATACACCTCATCCTTCTACATCCTTCCACATTCTTCCAATTGACCACATGATTTTTATGCCTAATTACCAAACCCTAGAGAATTCTAGATAAAGGGCTTGGACCTTATTTATGGACTTGGACTCTAATTTATTTGGGCTTGGGTTTGGGCTCCCATAATAGTTCGGGCCTTCAAATGGTTTGGGCCTAAAACAAGTTTACACTTCAACAGAGCTGATGTATAATAAAGTTATAGTCAGTTCATAACTTAAATGGCTAGTACACTTTCATCTTTATATTTGTGATAGGAGTTTGAATTCCACTTTTATCAATAATAAACAAACAAAGTGTGGGAATACCTCTCCTCCAAACTAGGAGCTGCTATTATAGGGTACACATCAATAATGTAGATTTGTAGAGCGTGTCCACTTGACTTCCAAGTCAATGTATGCAGGGACAAAAACTTATTTTTTATAATTTACTCCAAAAGTCTATAAAGATGCATATGGTAATTATTTTCTAACAAAAAATTCCAATGTTGAAAAAAAATTTCAAATTTTTTCATAAATATATTTCATTAAACTTACGCTTTATAAAAAAAATCACTACAAAATTCATTAAAATCAATTGGATTTAATCAAAATCCTTATGCAAATTAATAGAATTGTTCCTTAGAAGAGAATGACTGTAGACCAAAAAGTGAGTTGGAGTAAAATAATAATGGAAAATATTAAATTTCATGATTTAGCTATCAACAAAGTCAGTCAACTGCAAATTTGGCATGTCACGATCGGGCATGGAACCTTAATTTAGATGTCTCGACTTCTAAGACATCTGTTGTGCGGAAGCGTTGGTTTGGAAAATATAAAATTTATTAATGAGACAAAATTTATAAAATTTGAGTAAAAACTCTCAAACACCCAAAACTTAATACACCCAATAAATACTCTTACACAAGAGAGTAACTCCCGGTGGCTCTCAAAATCTCAAGTTCACTTTCTCTCTTAGGAATTCTCTAACTTTAAGGAATTCTCAAATTACTTGGATGCCTTCTCCAAATGTATGACTCCCTTATATAGCCACATAAATGAACTAATAACCATCAACTTCCACCCACCTTATTTAATTGCTCACAAAATTTCACTATCTACCAACTGTCACTAATTTTTCTTAATTGTAGATTTGACAAACAAAATAAACACATGTGAATTCAAGACATATATTCAACAACATCGACATGGTTTTGATAAGATTCAGAAAAACAGAGAAATTAAAATTAATGGTAACTGAATAATTGAGCTTGTAAATCTATGAAAAGAATTTTGTACCCGAACGACACCTATTAATATAATCCTAATTGAGTAGTCATTAAAAATCACATGTAAGTAATCCCGATCACATCTAAAAGAAAAAATAAGATGTCATGATTTATACGTTAAAAATTTCACGTATTTGCAGTTAATCTTTTAGGTTGGACGAGATACGATACGGTAGATATAAATATATAAACTAATCAATATTGAAAACTGGTCACAAATTTGAAGCATATAATGAATAGATTTATAAATACATCCAGTATTACAAACAAGGACTTGCTTTCAACTGTCTTTTAATACCTAAGAATTTTGAACCATTTCAATATCTGAAGTAACAAAAGGCTTATTGGGAGGCATCTCCAGGCAATGTAAGTCACCTTCAAGCATTTGCATCACCATTGTCATGGAAGGCCTATCTATTGGATTCCATTGAATGCACCAGAGTCCCACAATTGCTAGCTTCTTTGCAATTTCTTTATCTCCGTCTTCCTCAATTTCTAAGCTGATCTCTCTTCCTTGGCTCAGTCTGTTGTAAACCCATTCAGGAAAATAAATTTGGCTCTGATTTTCAACTGTGAGATCATTGTTCTTTCTGCATCCAACCATCTCTAACAACATCATTCCATAACTGAAAATATCATACTTGTAAGAAACCTCTCCGAAATTCCTAGAGTAGAGCTCAGGTGCAATATAGCCAACCGTTCCTCTAGCGGCTGTTATTGATACAATACTTATATCATTTGAGCATAGTTTGGCAAGCCCGAAATCTGAAATCTTTGGTTGGAAATTATGGTCTAGTAAAATATTGTGAGACTTGATGTCAAAATGAAGGATTCTTTGCTTGCATCCTTGGTGCAGATACTCTACTCCGCGGGCAACACCAAATGCAATCTTTTGCAACTTTTTCCAACTCAAAAGTCGATGATTTGATTGTTCATCTGTAAGAAGATGAACTTCTCCAGCGACCCATTAAACATGAACTCATAAATGATAGCACGTCCAGTCCCTTCCGAACAGAATCCTAGAAGGTGAACAATATTAAAATGGTGTATTCTACCAATGACAGCCACTTCATTGATGAAATCATCTCCATTTCCTTTTGAATGCTTCAAAACCTGACAGCGACAGGAATTCCACTGGAAAGTTTTCCTTTATAGACAGTTCCATAACCACCTTGGCCGAGTTTGTGCTTAAATTTGCCGGTTATTTTCTTAAGATCACTGTAGGTATATCTTGTTGGATTGAGGGTCTTGTAGTCTTCCAGGAACTTCTCTACTTTTAGTTGAACTTCTTTTTCCTTGTTGGATTTTATTGATTTGTAAACAATCAGTATTACCAATGTAAAGAAGATTGAGCCTCCGACACTTGTGCCGACTATTACAGAAATTGGTAGAGGATCTGCAAATGAGGAAAAGAGGTTGGCTCAAATGCATAATTTTTACATACACACGCAAGTAAACAGTTTTGTCCTATAAATTAATTAACATAAACCCTTGATCATCTATGGATGTTTTGGTTACCTTTGATTTTGACACATATGGTTGAATTGGTTAAAAAGTTGAACCCACAATACTTTCCCGATAATTCGCAGCCATAGCATTCATCAAGAGCTTCCCATACCATCGCCATCCTTCCTGTTTTAAAAAAATATTTGACATCGTTAATGAAACCAAATAGAACTGGAATAGAAGCTATTCGCCATCTGCTGCAAGTTGAAGGCAGCGTGTCCATTGACTCATCAGCTCTTATTGCGTAAACAACATTTTTATCATCACTTATACAATCAATCAGCACTACTTCTTCAATTAGGCTGCTACGCTGTGCAATTTTCTCAGTGCAGTTCACTAAAGCATATGCCCAAGTGTAACCCAAAGCGGATTGAGAAAAAGCAAATTTGGAGCCTGTGAGGTTTACGGCAGGAAGTAGTGTTTTTACAGGGCATGTGGTTTCATCAGCATCAATAATTGTAAAACTGCTGTGCAGATAAGAAATTTCTTGCACATAGAAAGCATGACTACTATTGCTGGAGGAAGAAGGAATTTGTAAGAGTGTGTTGTTGTTGAAGCATGATAATTCAAAACCTTCAAGGCCGCAAAAGACTGGTTGAGTTTTGAGTCTGAAGGGGAATCTGATTTCGGGGCCTTTTTCGACGCATGTTGTTGGTGGGCAGAATTGATTTGTAATACTTGTACTATTGTTATTACCACCATGGTTGGTTTTGGCTTCTGTGTAAGTCAAGAGAAGGAAGAGGAGGATTGTACTATAACAAAGGGACATGGAGAGTGAGAGAGAGTACATTTTTAATTGAAGATGATGATTTTGGAAGTAACAAAACTATTTTTCTGTGGATTAAGTAGAAATATCTCTTCAACTTTTGAATGGTGTGAAAAGAAGCACTTGTTCTATTCAAGAGTTTCATGGAAATTGTATAATTACACATGCTTTCCTCAGGTTTGACAAATTCAAAGGCAAAGACTACGAAATTGATGATTGCACGTTCTTGATTTCTTAGTGGATTCTTACATGGAGAACCAAAAATATTTTAAATTGGTACTTATACATACCAACCTCAACTCTTGAACAAAGTGATTGATATGCACCAACATGTGCACGAATATGAACGCGACAACAAATCGGAGAAAATTCATACAAAGTTCCAAAAGAAGGAAAATGTAATATAGTGTTCTTTTAATTTTAAGAAAAAAGAAAACAGAACTGACATCGGCTTATCTTCCACTTTACACATCTTCTTCTACTTGTTTTTCCACGCAAAGAACACATCTTAATTCATGTGATCCTTACTAGGGACTTCTACTTTTTATCAAACATAGAATAATGTAGTGGGTCGACTTTGATTTTGGAGTTAGTTCTATGACGGGACAAAGACTTAGTTTTAATAACATTTAAAAAAATAAAGAAACAAAAAATTAATAATAATTGAATAATTGAACTTATTAAAATTTCTGTTAATGATAACTTGTTAAGAATATTATGTTTCTTTATATGATTATTGTTTCTTCTAAGGGTGGAGTCGGCATTGTATATTTACAGTGTTATAATACTCAAATTAAATATTTTAAAGGGTCCAAAATGAAAAATTATATAATTTTTAGGGACAAACTTTTAGCAAAACATGTTTCATACTTTTTATATTTTTCAAATTATATATTTTGAATCTAATTATATATGAAAAATGAGATTTTATTGGGTCTAATCATATGTCTCATCGACATTAGCGAAAATCAATGTAAAATTTGGTCCTGAATCAAATACAGATATAGGTAAAAAAAAATTAAAGTGAGGAAAAAATGGATTTAAACTTGTTCTTGAGTTGATTTTTAATTTTAAAATATAATTTTGAAATATTGTAGCCATTTAAGCTTTATTAAAAGTTAAAATATAAATGTGTTCATGAAATTAAAATAAATCTAATCTTAATCATTACACATTTTGAAGCAAAACCATGGAACATTAGGGAAAATCAATTTTCTCGTCTATATTGGAGAAACATTCTAGCAGTTTAAGCTTTATTACAAGTTCAAATTAAAATTGTGCACATTTTTACATATTTTGAAGGAAAACTAAGCAACATTAATGTGATCAATAAACGAGCATTCCTCAATTGAATCAGAATATTCTAGCAATTCTGTGGAAGAATCTGTTTGAATCTCTTTGATAGAGTTACACCGAGGAGGAGAAGAAGAAAAGAATGGCTTAGGTGGCATCTGCAAATCATCAACGCTTCCTTCTAACATTTCCACAACTTTGGCTATTGATGGACGATCTGTCGCCTTGACTTGAATGCACCATAACCCAATTATGCACAATTTTCTTGCTATCAATGCTTCAATTTCACTCACATTTTGGATCTCCAAATCTCTTCCTTCAATTATTCGATCATATACCCATGATGGGAAATATGCTTTAGTTGGACGAGTTGCTTTTGCAAAAGAATTCCTTCTTCCTCTGAACATTTCCAACAATAGCATTCTGAATCTATAAACATCTAACTTTGAAGAAACTACGCCGAAATTCCTTGAAATCAACTCTTGAGCTATATAACCTATTGTCCCTCTTGTGGTACTGACACATATGAAATCATTTTCCTTTGAATAAAATTTGGCAAGCCCAAAATCTGCAACTTTTGGGTTGAAATTGTAGTCTAACGGTATATTGTGAGGCTTAATGTCGAAATGAAGAATGCACACATTACATCCATTGTGGAGATAGTTGATGCCCCGAGCCATTCCTAAAGCGATTTCATGAAGTTTCTCCCAACTGAATGCTTGACCGTTCTCTTTTTTTGAGAAGATGTGCCTATCGAGAGATCCATTAGGCATATATTTATACACGAGTGCACGTTTTGATCCCTCAGAACAGAATCCCAGCAATCGCACTACGTTGGCGTGATGAATTCTACCGATTGTAGAGACTTCGTTGATGAATTCTTCCCCACTGAACTTGGAGTTTTCAAGGACCTTAACTGCAATGAAGGAACCATTAAGAAGTTGGCCTTTATAAACTGATCCAAAGCCACCTTGGCCTAATTTGTCTCTGAAGTGGTTCGTTATTGCAATGATCTCAATATAAGAGTATCTCTTGGGAACCCAGGATTGCTGTTTGTGTAGAAACTTCTCCACATTGTCGACCTTCTTCCTCGTTTTTATATATCTGTGGATAGTAAACACAACTAATACCATAACAAGAATAAATCTTGCTATAATAATCGCCCCAAGTTCAAGAGACATGAAGTATCCAATGACAGGTAGATAGGGAATTGGATAGTCGTTACTGATATAGTCAGTAAAGATCGAGATGGGAAATAGATGCTCTGGAAATTGGCCGATGGGAAATAGAATATGCAACAGTCTCAGCCCGATGGGCAGGGGAAAAAACGAGCACAACAAGAACAGGAATTCCAGCAGCGAGGAAATGATACGCAACAGAAAACTTGCTAGGACTACTAATATCAGCGACAAGATTTTCCTTACAAGATCATCTGCGCCTGTGTGCATAAGAAATAAAATTAATAAGGCAGTGTGCTAATATACGGCAGAAATGATTTCACAGAAAGCTTTTAAAAATATATGACCAGAAAATATAAACCAATCAACGAATTCAAGTACAAATTCAAATGAGATGAAACTTACCCACTTTCATGCTATGGCAATCCCTGCACCATGTAAGATCAAAACCTGACTGCAGCAACTTCTGGATGGCTTCGTAAGGAGGATATTCCTCAGATGCTGCATGTATAGGAACCTGTGAAATGAACGAACATGACTCTGGAAGATCGTATATGGTGTAGCGGTCGTATTGAACATAAACGTACGACTAATTTCCATCCAAACAAGCAAGTCTTCTACAGGTGGAATCACTGATCTCACTTGAGCACCTCAAAAAATTGGCATTCGAAAGGCCACCATAAGTACTGATAAGATAACGATTATCATCATAAATTTCAGTCACTGATAGAGATTTCTGTGGGAGGCTGCAGCTTCCGTTAGCTAAGCGAAAATCAACAACGGTGATTATCCGTTCAGCATAGGAAATTCTCTTCACAAGATACTTTCCTGAAAGGAATTCCAGGATGGTTTTGTTGCTCTGACAGGAAAGTTCATAGTGGTGATCACCACATCTGGCTGGATCGCCCTTTAGCCGAAAAGGGTAGCTTATGTTTTTGATATCTCCACATGAAGAAGAACACACCACTTGTTGAAGTCTTCTTGCCTGTATTTCACTGATGAGCAGAAAGATCAACAAAGAAAACAGAAAAGATGAGAAATTTGATGTTGCTAATTCCCTCCTCATGTTTCCGCCTATCCTCGGATTCTATGAATTTGGGTGGGAGTTCAATATAAAGTCAGAAATTTTTTAAAATATAGAACACGAAACTTAATGGAAATACACAGGTTGTATCTATCATGTCATGACTCATGAATCATTCATTTGAAATTTCTTAGGGAAAAAAAAAAAGATAGAAGCAAATACTACTGAATAGATGACCCACCACAATTTAAGGCCGTGACAACATACACAATTTACTTGATGTAATATCTCTAATTATTATATAATTTCTTAGAATAAGTTATATCAAAAGTTGCTATTTTCATGACTAATAAAAATACGGCACAACTATGTTCAAAACAATAAATATCTACAATAAACCTATGATCGGTTAAATAGCTGATTAATAATATAGTGTTGGACAAGATTCCTGAAGGTCCATAATTAGGAGTTTGTGGGAACCATATTGGATTAGAAAAATCCACTAGATCTTACATCTTTTGCAAGAGATCCTAGCTGGTTTCTTTGTGATTAATTTTTAAGTTTTAAAAATAAAGCAAGTGGAAGATTTGGAATTGTTACATTAGCTTATTTTGTTTTTGAAATTGTCAAACCTGAGTAAAGCAGGTGTAATTATTCATTTTCCTTGAAACTTTATGAAATATCGATCTCACATAATAGCTTCACAAAAAAAAAAAATTGGGAAAATTTCATAAACTTCTTCCGAGTTTAGATAATATTACACTTAGCAACAACTTTTACTATAACTTCACAAATATTCCCTAAAATATGTTGACTACAGTTAAAGTTGATGTCTGACCGACCCTATATCGAAAAATTACCAAATTGCCATTCAGATAGTTATTTAGTTATTGTTTTATTTGTCAGTAAAAGTTATTAAATAACTATTTGAATGACAGTTTAACTGATTATAAACTAAAAAATGGTTATTTGAAGGACCCTTTGACCAAACCGAAAAATTATTAAATAACCACACCATTGAATTAGTTAATCAACAATTAGTCCACCCGTTTGTTAATGGATTCTAGGAAATGTGTGTGCAATTATAGTAAAAGTTGTCTCTGCATGCAATATTATCTAACCTGAGAAAAGTTTGTGTAATTTTCCCAAAAGAATTTAACGCGCCTTGTGGGGCTATTACTCTTGAATAGAACAATTGCTTTTACTTGAGATTGTTTTGAGAGTACCAATTTAAATGTGTTTGGTTCTACAAATGCAAGAATAGGTGAAAAGTACATCGTGTAAGTAAGGATGATAATTCGAGTTATTGTATCATGTTTCTATATCCCAAACGTGAACCCCTTTTCTTTTTCCCGACTAGAGCACGATCTATTAAGTTTATCGCGTCAAAAGGTAAAATCCAAACATGACCCATTAAATTATCGGGTTATTCGTTACGACCCAATTAATTTGTTAATTCAACTTACCTATTTAACTTGTTAAAATAATAAAAATACTTTTAACTTAATTACATAATGTAAATTCATTAAACTCATTCAACAAATAAAAATAATCAACTATAATATAATCCTCATTTAAAATAAATTCACAACAAAATCTCATGAAAAATAACACAAATTTTCAAAATAAAATCTCCTACATTAAAAATAATTGTGTCAAACTGATTAACGGGTTAAAATGAGCTCATCCCGTACACAACCTGTTTATTTAACGGGTTTAACGTGTTAAACTATAGGCGTGAAATGCAAATACAATAAGATATTACCTGTTGTGCGTCAAATTGCACCAGGCTCAAACAGGCCTAAAATGCCAAAACCACTAAAGGAGGCCCGACGCACGAAAAAGGCCAAAGGGTCGTTACAAAGCGAAATAAGCCCTAACCTAATGTATCACGAATGAAGAAGCTCTGAACAAACAGCAAAGAAATCAAAGTATTGCACCTCGCCAAGCTAACTACTTGCAGATGAAGCAACCCACAGCTCGCAAGTCATGCAGCCCGGAGCCTCAATTTAAGGAAGAATCCCGAGAATATAGAGATCACACTCAGTTAACCAGTAGACTCCCAATCAATCTCAAATTCCTTAAAATCAGCAATTGTATTTAAATTAAATTACGCCTATTAAGGGATAGAATTTTACCCTTAATTTATGTAATCAGATTCCATGTAAAACAGGATGACTCCCGCCCCCTCATATTATAAAATGAGCGGATCATCACTGTTACAAAGGTTACCAATGTTTCCAGAAAACACATAAGCAAACTCGACTTGAATAACAAGAACAGTGGATGTAGGCATCCTCTTAAGCCGAACCACTTTAAAAATCTCTTGCGTCAATCTTTCTATTTGTTTTATCCCTCAAATCTTACATATTCACCGATTAATCACGTTGACCAAATTCACACGTTAACATTACCGAAGTTGTACACTATGTAATTTTAAAATAGAAAAAAAATGTATATAGATTATTGATTTTAAGTCAATAGCATCAATAAATTCACCCTTAATGTAGATGACTAAACAATTTGTAAAAAAATTGTCATTTTTCTTGTTTTAAAATGATTATTTAATAAGTTTCATAACTGAAAATACACGTTATGTACTCACAGTGGAAACAGAAAGAGTCAAACACTAAACGAATTAATAAAGTAAAATAAATGTGATTCTCTTGTTTCGATGAGAAAAAAAGAAAGAAAGAGAAAAATGGTTTGGTGCAGTTTTTACTCCTATTAAGTAAAGTATGGTGGAGAGTTTTTTAATTTTAATTTTTATTCATTTTAGTTATACATTTAATTTGGACTTATATTAAATTTTGTTTGTGGGGTTTAATTTAAATTTAGTTTATTGGACTCTTATTGCAATTAAATTGGCTTATTGGGTTATGTTTAATTTTTATGAGTTAGATAAAAATTACATAATTAAATTTTTACTTAATTTTTTTTATCTAAAATAATGTAAATAACTAAAATTATATAAAAAAAAATCTTGACTGGGCTGGAGCCCAGTCGGTCACCACCTATAGGTGATATATCAAAAAAAAATTACATTAATATTTATATTGTCATATATCAAATTTTTAAAATTTATTTTTTAACAATATAAAAAAATTTAATTTAAAAATAAATAAAACATTACAGTGATGTAAAATACACCAATGGCCAATCTCATATCAAATCTTGATTTTTTTTAAAAAAAAATTTTTTATAACAAGATCTAATATGTTGAATTGAATTTTTCTTGACATAGGGGTTGATTTTCATTTACTTAATTGATTAATTATGTGTAGTGTAATGGATAAATATATGTGGAAATTCCCCGTAATAGCAATCCATCAAAAGTAGAAATTGTTTTTGTTTACTTCTAATGTTTTAACTAGGGATAATTACACAAACATTCCTCAAGTTTAAGTCTAATTACATGCATATGGACTTTTATCAAAATTGATACAAACATTCCCTACCATTAGTGGTCAACGATTAAAATTAACAGCTGACTCTCTTTTTTATGTAAAAGGTCTAGAATGCCCCTTATATGTATCTTATTATTTATAACTTACTTATTTTATTTATTCAATAAAAATTAATTAAAAAATTAATTTTCTTTTCAATTAAATTTGTTTATTTTAATAGATGAAATTAGGTATTTGATGGGTGGTGAAGTTTTTTTTTTTTATTTATCTTAAGTGATGAACATGAAGTTAGGTATTTGATGGGGGGTAAAGATGAAGTTGGATACTTGATGAGTGGTGACGATTTTATTGTTTTTTTTTTTTGCTTGATTAAGTGATGAAAATGAAGTTAGGTATTTAATGAGTGATGAGATGAAGTTTTCTTTTTGTTTGATTTTAAGTGATGAAAATGAAGTTGAGTATTTGATAGGTGATGGAATTTGTTTTTATTTGATTTAAGTGATGAAGATGAAGTTAGGTATTTGATGGTGATGAGATTGAAGCTTTTTTTTTTTTTTTTTAATTTAAGTGATAAAGATAAAGTTGAATATTTGGTGAGCGATGAAAATAAATTTTTTTTTTTTTTCATTTAATGAATTTGGGTTGATAACAATGAAGGAGATGGAGATGAAAATTATTTATATTTTTTTATTAATATTTATTTTATTTTAATTAATTTAAAATATAATAGACTATTTTACCTCTTGACCGTCATTTTCTAACCGTTGATCACTAACATTAAAGGATGTTTGTGTTAATTTTAACAAAATATCTATATACGTGAAATTAGACCTAAATTCGAGGGTATTTATGCAATTACCCCTTTTAAATATTGGTTGTGAACGTTTTGTTTCTTTACAACCCACAGCAGACAATGGTTGTGGTAAAAAAATAATAATACAAATTATATAACACCCTTAATTAATAGAAATTAAAAAAACGACCCACACTAAATAATTGAAAATATTTTTCCCTACATCACTTTTCTCTATTCTCTTTCTTTCTCTCTTCACTTTTCATACTCTCACTTTCCATACAAAATTAAGATTTACTCTTAAATCTTTCTCATGAGTCAATAGTATTGATTAATTTGTGAGACTATATAAAAGATTGGAGTATTTGAAGTTGATATTTGGAGGAGATAGAGAGAAACTACAAAAAATATTTGATATTTGATGGTCATATCCGATCAAATAAACAATTGGTACGCCAAAACATTTGATGGTCATATCCGATCAGCATCCTAGCATTGCTGTTGGTATGAGATTTATTTACCTGACTGTGGCCCACTGTTGTTGTTTTGTGCATCTAAGGAAAAATTTGAAAAAAGAGTGTCCAAAACGGAATGATGTGATGAAATTATTCAACTTTACTGCATATTCACATAAAAAGGAAGAATGTGTCGCACATTTGGCATGAGCTCAGCCCTGAGACATGCACGGAGATTGCCCACGTCGCATGTGTTGAATTTGTTAGAGATATGATGACGAAGTGGTTTCACGACAGGCGGAAGGCCGTGATGAAGTGCCCCACTAACTTGTCACGTTTTGCCACCAAACTCGGGATGGTAAGGAATCAAAAGGCTAGGTATTGTACGGTTCGACCTATTGACTTCACAAAGTTTGTTGTGAATGATAACCTCAGGACAAAGACTATAAACATTGAAAGTAAGACCTGTACTTGTTAAGAGTGGGATCTTGATTTGTTACCCTATGCACATGCTATTGCGGTTTGCAGGTACGTTCCTTCTACTATTTTGAAATCTTTTTTTACAGTTTTCGTTGCTGTTAATTGACATATTGATACATTATTTTTAGGAAAACAAGAACACCAATAGTATAGTTTTGCAGCGATTACTACACTACTGAATCGCTGAGAATACCATAAGGACCAAATATCAATCCTGTTCCTCATCCTGAAAACTAGAGTATCCCTGAACATGTTAGCTCTCACATTTTTCATCCACCAATGGGTAGAAGATCATTTGGGAGACCTAGACAATCAAGAATACCTTCAGCTTTAGAAAACCGCAGGAGCAGAGCGTGTGGTAATTGTGGGGAACAAGGACACAATCGAATCAGTTGCACTAACCCGAGACGACTACAGAATATTAGTGGCACAAGTACATCGGTTGGCCAGGAACTTCCCCACATCCTCAGCGAAAATGTCGTCAATGCAAGCACTTGAGCATAACATTTTGACATGTGCAGACGTGGATCATTCACAACGTAGTGATGAATCATGGTTTTTATCTTTATGTATTGAATCTTTAACTTTATCTTTATGCATTGAAACTTTAATTTTAGTATTATGTAAAACTTCATGACTTGATGATTTAATTTGGGCGTTATGCACGACTTCATGACTTGACTTTATGTATTCAATCTTATCTCAGTGATTATGCTCTTATATTATATATTGTATGTCATTGAAGTTTTTATACTTGTTTACAAATTCAGTTCTTATATCCTGCATTTAATTTTGATTTGTGCAATTTAGGTACCTGAAAATTCACATTTTCAAATCTATAAAGATAAGAAAAGGGTAAAATTCATTTTAGTCCCTAATTTTTTTTTTAAATTATTACTTTTTTACCAATAGTTTTTTTTTGACTCGTGTTGTCCTTAACTTTTTAAAAATCCATCATTTTAGTCACTCTGACCAAATTTTTTATAGTCAAATATGACAGAATATGCACATTGATCATTTTACCCTTAAGTTTAAATGACAATTTTACCCTATTTTTTTTTTAAAATTTAACAAATTAACCTGAATTTGTATATTTGATAAGAATCTAGTATGTTTCAATAAAAAAAAATTAAAATTATAAAATACACAAATTTTATAAAAAAATTCCTTAAATATTAAAAATTAAGTAATTAATTAATTAATACCATAATTAAAAACCTTTAAAAAATAAAAAAAATTAGTACAATAATAACTAATTTATATAAATTAAATAATTTAAAATAACAATTCAAATTAGTATTAAAATAAAATTTATATATGAAAATAAATTATAATAAATTAAAATTTAAAAATAAAATAAATTATTAAAGTAATAAAAAAAGTTAGAAATATTTTTTTATTATTATTTTTAAAATAAAATAAATTTTTAAATTATTTTTGCAAATTATTTTTTATTTTATATTTTTTCCATTGTTATTATTTAATTTTTAGAGTTTAATAATTTTTATTTATATTTTAGCCATAATTTTTATTTTTATATCTAAAAACTGAAATACGCCTAATATTATTAAATTTAACTAACTATTGATTAACAGAAGGACTAAATTGATGAATTTTTAAAAAGTTAGGAACAATGCGGTTAAAAAAAAATATCGATAAAAAATTAATAATTCAAAAAAGTTAAAGGGCAAAATGATTTTTTCCCTAAGAAAAATAAGAAAATGTCCATAGAGTTTTTTTTTTTTTTTTTTTTCATAACCCAGAAGTATAATACAACATCACAAAACATTACTTCATCATTGTTTTTTCATCAACCGATATTCTAAATCTTACCACATCACCCAACATTATATGAATTGTCAAAAAACAACACAGCCAATTCATATCTAATATCCTTAATTTCATCTGTAGTAAAATCCATATCATAGTGTCGGTTCTTGGTGATATTCTCTATATACTTCATGAAAACGCACCGCAACTAACACTACATTCACAAAAATTAAAATAGTTATTTTTCTTTTTACTATTTATGTAAATTTAATTTATGAAACTAACTACATATAATTTTCAATGATCTCACCCATCTGTTTTCTTTGGAATTTTCTTGGCATCGACGACTGAACAAACATTTTTCTTTGGGTGAATCCCATGCTGCTCATAGAAACCCCCAGCACGTAATTGGAATGGTAAAAAAACCTTAAGAGGGCGTATGTCATTTAGATGGTCCCCCTTCGCTTATTAATCTGGTTCCCGTGGACAGATCTTGCACAATACCCAATGCAATCTATAGACGTAACACGGGAGTAATACCTAATGACAAGAAACATAATGTAATTCAAGTTATAAAGGTATTATAAATGTTTTCGATGTTCAGTGAGTGAAACAAGACTTACATAATCAAGATCCGACCACGCATTACACGTAGGATTATCGCCATGAACATATGATGTCAGATTGTCCGAACATTGGAATTCATCTTCCACAAACTCCTTCAACGTCCGGCCAGGTCCCGGCTCGTAATCCCTCTTCCATATTATCTCAAGAATTCCCTGAAATAACGAATTATTGATTTTGATTTTTATCTATTAAGAAATAAAACAAAAATAGAATTCTGTGGTAACTACACCGATGATCGGAGAAAACTCATGCACTCTCTCCATAATGTGAATAAAGCAATATATATGCTGTCGAATATGGATGAAAAATGAGGAAATATTATACGTATATAAATATAATACATCTGTTAAGTGACTCGTAATAAAATAACTTACCGTGTTGTCCAAATCATCGTCAAAGGACTCCATCTATCTGAACCACCTCTGTTGCTGTAATTCTTTCCCTCCAACTTGACGACTGTTGCATGGAAATACGTCAGGGTAATGTAACCATTTTAACGTATAAAATAAATAAACAATTATCAAACGTGTTCATTACACTTACAAAGATTGAATAGGGTATTTCATGTTCTCCTTGTACGGGACTGGGTGGTAAATTGAGCCCTAGGACGCTGGCCAAAAGCTATGGGACCATAAAAGGAGTTCGAACATGTATGGATAGTTTCTTAACTTGGCCTTCCCCAACCCTTTTATTCCTTTCAACTATTCTCATGAACTCATTTTGCTCAATTACCACCATGCTTTTCTCTGCGTCAAGGTTTGGTATGTTCGAGATAGTGACGTATAACCCTTGAATTCCACTTTAGTAGGCTGTCCAACAACAATATAAAGGTTAATGTTTCATGTAAGGGCTGTTTCATGTTGATGTGGAACATGAAACAGTCAATGTTTCATGTTTAAATCAAACATGAAACAAAGCAGTTTCATTAAACTGTTGTTTCATGTTGATGTGGAACATGAAACAATCAATGTTTTATGTTTAAATCAAGCATGAAACAAAGCAGTTTCATTAAACTGTCGTTTCATGTTTAAATCAAGCATGACACAAAGCAGTTTCATTAAACTGTTGTTTCTTGTTTAAATCAAATGTAACAAAACAGTTTCATTAAACTGTTGTTTCATGTTTCATGTAAGTGTTCCCCTGTTTCATGTTGCATAAAACAGTTTCCCATATTGGTGTTTAATGTTGATGGGGCTACTGCAAACAAAATGAATTGTCTAAATGTGAAATATATATATATATATATATATATATATATATATATATATATATATATAAAGAACTAAAGACTCTGATACCAATTGTAGAGAAAAATCGATTTGATAAAACAAGCAATGAAAGTATTTGGGCTTTAAAATTATTAATTCTTAATTAAATAATCGTATTATTTAATCTGTCATGACCCGGGCCCTAGACTGTGGCAGAATTGTAAATAAAATCAATAGTTTATAACTTGACTTTATTAAAATTTCATAAAAACCACAAACTAAATTCTTTGGATACTCCGGAGTATCAAATAAATATCTTTCAAAATTTCAAAAGTAATATCATCACAAAATAACCCTACAGATATGTGATCACCTGTTAGAATTCATGGATTCAATTCCAAGATAATAAGAATATAAAACACGTGTATACATAATCTTCTCCTCTCGTTTTTCTCTGTAAAAACAGAGTGTAGAAGCAGTCTTCCCAAGGGCAGCCCGCCTCCTCTGTGAGTTCCTCGTCCGATCTACCCTGAATCGGCCCGGCTTTCTTCTGATTTTTCGGGTTAGAAGGTGGCTTGGCAGCTAGGGTCTTCGGTTTTGCTTCTCTGGCAGATCGGCTTCTCCTCATCTCACGGTGGGGTGCGATCGTTTCCTGCTCGGGGTTGTTGTTTCGAGTGGTGCTTCTCTCGTCTCCGATCTACTGGTTCTGGCGTCCTGAGCTGCTGGTGCTTCGTCTTCGTCTTCGTTCTGGTTGACGGTGGGTAGCTCGGAATTCCATCGCCCGGGTGCTTCGTCTTCGTCTTGGTCGACGATGGATCCCGTAATAGCAAGCTGATCTAGTGTTTACTTTGTGTGGATATGGAGTGTTTGTGGTGACTGGGCTGTTTGTGGTGACTGGGCTGTTGATGATTCAGACCGTGGGTCTGTGGCAGCGGGGTTGATGAGATTCGGTGCTGTGGGTACTAGGTGTGCTAGAGCATGACGTTTGGTGCTTTGGTCTTCGGATGCTGCGGCCTTGTATGCAGCTGCGTGTTGCTGCGATTCGGTGGTTGTTTTTAGGTGGCTGTGTTTGTTTTGTTTTGGGCTGTGTGTGTGGGATCTGGTTTAGGTGATGCGTGGTTGAATTTTTTTGGCAGTGGGTTTGTTTTTGGCAGTGGGTGTTAAATCTGTTTTGGCAGTGTGTGGGATCTGATTTTGCCTGGAGTCATTCTTTTGGCAGTGGATGGTTTACTAGGCTGGGTGCTCAATTTGCTTGGGCTCAGTTGTTGTGGATCCCATAGTGTTGATCTGTGTTTTTTAGGTGTGAATCTGGGTGTGGTGGCCAGTGTGCTGTAGTTGCGGTATTATTTCTTATGGCTACAGATGAAATTTTGAGGCTCTGTGAGGCTCTGTCCTTATCAGAGGAAGATGGTCCAGTGCTAGACATAGCAGAAGATGTTCAAGCTGATGGCATTAGAAGTGTTGAACACTGTTTGGTAGGGAAGATCCTTTCTCGTAGAAAGGTGAACCGGGAGGCCTTCCGTGGAACTATTGAACAAATCTGGAGTACTGTGGGCCGAATGGATATTGAAATGGTAGGCGATAATGTGTTTGTCTTCCATTTCCAATCCCTTGAGGATAGAGCGATGGTCTGGTCCAGGGGTCCCTGGCACTTCGATAAGAATCTCATTGTTCTTGAGAAACCAGTGGGGCCTGGTGCTATTGCTGAAATTAAATTCAAATACTCTGAATTCTGGATTCATATTTACAATATCCCTCTGGCGTGTATGAACTGCAAAGTGGCGAGATTAATAGCAGAGGAAGTTGGTACCATTGTTGATTTTCCGATTGATTTGAAAGATTTGTGGGGTAAATTTCTAAGAATCAAAGTTAGCATTGATATTACTAAACCTCTGAAAAGGGGTATCAGGTTGAGGTTGGCTAATTTTGATACTATGATTACGGCCCTTATTAAATACGAGAGGCTTCCAGACTTTTGCTATGGGTGCGGGTTTATCGGTCATTCTTTCAGGGAATGTTATAACAGCGAGGTGAGGAGAAATATTATGGAAGGGGTCGAACCAAAATTTGGGGGGTGGCTTAGAGCATCCCCTTTGGATCGGTCCAAGTTTCGGCAAAAAGGGGAGGACATTTCAGAAGCTATTCCGAAAGCCCAGGAAGACATTGAGCATGTTGCCGGAGTAGGGGCAGAGGGTGCCAGCAGATCTTTGTCCACTATCCCAACATCTTCTGACAAGCGTGGTGGAAAGTCTAGTAGGGATTTGGGGGTTTCTGAACCCAATAGAGCATTGATAGCTGAGGATGGTATCTCGACTCAGATTATCCAGCCGGTGAACCCCCCATCTAGGGAGGTTTTTACAGTAGTATCGACGGAAGATGGTCACTCAGAGGCGTTGGCTCGGATGGATGAGGAAATAGTGGGGTCAAACCTATGTGATGAAGGTGATGTTGTTATGGTAGGGTCTTCTTGTGGTAAGCCTAACTCCAAGAAGTGGAAAAGATTAATCAGGGGGAGCCCCTTACAGAGGCTTATCCCAGGCTGTCCAAGCCCAATCCAGAAAATGCTGCTAGCCAGGCATTATGCTAGGAGGGATCGAAAACCAGTTAAGAGATCTCTGAGTCACAAGTTTTCAGGTACTAAAGCTGGAACATCTTTTTCTGAAGTGTTTGCTATAGATCCGGGTGGGAAACGAAAAGCTGTGGAAACTGTAGGGGATCCTCTGTCTGGGAAGAAACAGAAGTTCATGGAATCTGATTTGTTGGCGGAGTCTGCTGAGCAGGCCCGCCGGGAGCCATGAGTATCTTATGTTGGAATGTTCGAGGATTGGGGAGTCCCCGAGCATTCTTAGCTCTCCGAAAGGTTATCCGGAAATAATCCCCTAATCTAGTTTTTCTTTCTGAAACTAGATTAAAAGGCGACTGGGCGGCGAGAGTTAAGGTGCAGTTGGGTTTTTCAGGGGGACTGCATGTGGATTGTGTGGGAAAAAGTGGAGGTCTGATGTTATTATGGAATGATGTGTGGGATGTCTCAGTATTGTCCTTCTCCAGGGGCCATATTGATGTGGTGATAAAAATGGAGAACAACCTCAAATGGAGGTTCACAGGGTTCTATGGTTGTCCTGTCCCTAACCATAGAACCGATTCGTGGGAGCTTCTTCGGCGGCTGAAGGCAGTCAACCGACTTCCTTGGTTGTGTGGCGGAGACTTCAACGAACTTCTTCACATAGAGGAGAAGCTGGGCGGGAATGAACGAATTGGTCCGGGTATGTTTAATTTTCGTAGTATTGTTGAGTTGTGTGATTTTGTCGATTTGGGTTTTTCAGGGCCTTTGTTTACCTGGAACAATAAAAGGGGGGGTTCTAGAAATGTTCAAGAAAGATTAGATCGTTTTTTTGCTACAAGTCAATGGGTTAATTTGTTTTCGGGAATTAAAGTTGAGCATTTAGGGTTTATGTTTTCTGATCATAGACCGATTTCGGCCAAGTTTGTGTGTGGTGGCCCCAGTGGTAGTGGTGGAGGGGATCAGAAGTTCAGATTTGAGCCGTTTTGGCTTAAAGACGAAGAGTGCTACTCTGTGATATGCACGGCCTGGGGAGGGTTCGATAGTGATACTTCTGGTACAGGTCTAAGAGATAAGCTGGGTTTGTGTGCTGATCGGCTGGAGAACTGGAGTAAAGTGAAGTTTGGATCTCTGAAGAAAGCCATTGATAGAAAAAGATGTGAGATCAATCTTCTCTACGATCGGAAGCAATCTGATCAGGTTCTTAACGCTATTAGGTCTATGGAACGAGAGTTAGAAAGCCTCCTCTCTAAGGAGGAATTATACTGGAAACAGCGATCGAGGGTCGATTGGCTTCTCGCAGGGGATAAGAACTCTAAATTCTTTCACAGACGAGCGACGGCCCGAAAGAAGAAGAATCAGATTAGCTCTTTGCTGGATAGTAGAGGGGTCCGTAGGGAGTCAGAGCAGGGCATGTCCAGTGTGGTTTTGGATTATTTCTCAGACTTGTTTAGGTCTATCCAGCCATCATCCTCCGATCTCTCTGCTGCCTCCTCTTTTATTGAGAGTAAAGTTAATGCCCAAATGGCAGGCAGACTTGGAGAGGCCTTCACTCGAGCTGAGGTACGTTCTACAGTTTTCGCATTGGGTCCAAACAAGGCCCCTGGTCCCGATGGCTTCCATGCCCTCTTCTTTCAGAAATTTTGGAATGTGGTTGGCGAGGATGTCTCTAGCGTGTGCCTTAAAGTTCTTAATGGTGGATGCTCAATCGAGGAGTTCAATACCACTAATGTTGTCCTGATTCCAAAGGTTAAAAACCCGGAGCGTATGACCGATTTCAGACCCATTAGTCTTTGCAGTGTTATTTATAAGACTGTTTCAAAGGTTATGGCAAATAGGTTGAAAGAAATTCTGCCCTTCATTATATCTTCGGAGCAGAGTGCTTTTGTACCAGGGCGGTTGATTTTTGATAATATTATGGTTGCTTTTGAGCTTCTCCATTCTATCAAGAAACAGAAAAAGGGTAAAAGAGGGTATGCAGCAATTAAACTGGATATGAGTAAGGCTTACGACCGTGTCGAATGGGGTTTCCTGGATTTCATTATGGAGAAGTTAGGATTTCCTAACCACTTTAGAGCCCTTGTTATGGACTGTGTGTCGACCTCCAAGCTTTCCTTCCTGGTAAATGGGAAGTCTGTGGGGGAAGTTTCTCCGCAAAGAGGGTTAAGGCAGGGATGCCCTTTGTCTCCTTATCTTTTCCTCCTCTGTGCAGAAGCTCTATCTACTCTTATCAAAGGCAACGAATCTAATGGACAATCTTTGGGTATGAGATGTTGTCGCGGGAGCCCTCTTGTGAGTCATTTGTTTTTTGCAGATGATAGTATTGTCTTTTGCAGGGCTTCAGTTCAGAATTGCGAAAAGTTGAAACAGATCCTTAATGTCTATGAGAAAGCCTCTGGCCAGCGGATTAATTTGCAAAAGTCTAACATCACCTTTAGCCCAAATGTGGAAGACGTCTGCAGCGCTAGTATCTTGAATTTCCTGGGTCTAGCTAATGCCCAAGCCCATGATAAATATCTTGGCCTTCCAACCATGGTGGGGAAAAATAAACGGAAAACATTTAATGATATTAAGGAGAGGGTCTGGCGTAAGATCAGAGGGTGGAAAGGCAATCTCTTCTCGATGGGCGGGAAAGAAGTTCTCATCAAAGCAGTGGCGCAAGCTATCCCTACCTTCACTATGAGTATCTTCCAGCTGCCTTCTGTTCTGTGTAATGAGCTGTGTTCCATGATTATGGGCTTTTGGTGGGGTGCCTCTGAAGGTAATAAGAAAATTTCCTGGGTCGCTAGAGACAAGTTGTGCTCTCCGAAAATTCACGGGGGGCTTGGTTTTAAAGATTTATCTCTTTTTAACCAAGCTCTTCTTGGCAAGCAGGCATGGAGAATTGTTATGAATAAAGACTCGTTGGTATCTAGAGTTCTTAAGGCAAAGTACTTCAGGCAGGAGGACTTCTTATCTGTCTCACTGAAGCAGGGGAGCTCTCATCTCTGGAGGAGTTTGGTTTGGGGTAGGAGTCTTCTTTTTAAGGGCCTTCGTTGGAGGGTTGGTAATGGTAAGGATATCAGGGCTTTCCAGGACCCTTGGATACCTCGGGTGTCCACTTTCAGACCCTTATCGATGGCTCCAGTGGAGGATATTAAGGTTGCATCTCTTATTTCCCCCTCTTCCCATTCTTGGGATTTGACTAAGCTTGATCAGGTCTTTGTGGCAGCGGATAGGGATTCTATTCTGGAAATTCCTCTGAGTTTAGGTGATTGTGCTGATTCCTTAATCTGGCATTTTGATAAGTCTGGGGAGTATTCTGTGAAGAGCGGATATAGAGTTGCAGCGCAGGATAAACTCTCCCTTTCTGGTTCCTCCTCGAGTCCGGATTCGAAATGGTGGCTTGCACTTTGGAACCTCAATATTCCCCCTAAAATCAAAATTTTCATTTGGAGAGTTTGTCACAATGCTATCCCGTCCCTTTGTAATCTTTGTTCCAGGAAGATTGTGGTTGATCCGTGTTGTTCTAGATGTGGCGATGTTCCCGAGAGCTCTGCCCATGCCCTTTTTTGGTGCAGCTCTGTGCGCCCTATTTGGGAGTCCACTATTTTCTGGGCTGTCCTCAATTTGCAGCGCCATATTTCTTGTTTTGACTTGATTTTGTGGGTTTTTGTTAGGGCCAAGAGAGCAGAGTTCGAGGAGTTCTGTATGATCCTGTGGGGGGTTTGGTCTGATCGGAATTCCGTGATTCATTCTAAATCCCCCAGGGTTAGTGCTGATTTGGTTTCTTGGTCTCTTTCTTTGCTTCGCGAATTTCAGGGCACCCAGAGGGTCTTTGGCTCTCCCCCCCAGCCTCCCAGGCAGCCTTGTTCTTCTCCGTGGTCGCCTCCTCCTGCAGGCTCCCTGAAGTTGAACACCGATGCAGCAGTGAAGCCTGGCTTTTCAGTGATGGGTTCTGGTGCCGTGGTGCGTGACTCTCAGGGCAAGGTTGTTGCAGCTTCTGCTAAGCCCCTCTTGGGGTTCTTTCCTGTTGAGCTTGGCGAGCTGCTGGCGTTGCGAGAGGGGTTGCTAGTGGCTAAGGAGTTGAGCCTGATTATTGAGTGGGTTGAGTTAGATGCTGCTAATGCTGTGGCTAGGATTTTTAATTCGTGTCCTAGTTCCTTTTTGGACCCTATTGTTTCTGATATCAAGGCTCTTTTTAGGGTTGTGGGAGTTTCCAACTGTCATGCCATTCCTCGTTCAAGGAATGGTATGGCACATTCTCTTGCTTCCCTCGCCTTTTCCTCTAAGGAGGATTTTTATTGGTTCAATCCTGAACCTAGTTTTCTTTCTGGTCTTCTGTAATAGAAGTTTTGTTGAAATCAAAAAAAAAAAAAAAAAAAAAAATTCCAAGATAATAATTATACTGAAACATGCATCAATCATGAAGTCCTAATCATCCACAACTAAAAGATTTGCACATCAACATACATAACTCATAAACTGAGTTATCTCAACATTGTTATAGGTGCATAACAAGTACAAATCATTTAATCAATACAAATCTCAAATAACATAAATTTAATCACTAATTTCAGAAATCTAATCTTTAGATCTCACAAGTCTTCACCCACTTCAACTAACGATCTTCTAATCCGCGTTGGACGCTCCCTGGGGGGAAAAAGAAAATAAAAAGGGGTGAGCTAAAGCTCAGTAGGGTCTCATCCTCGATGGTGTGTGTGAAAAACATCATTTTAGAAAAGTTATGGAATAATTCTGCTTGGTTAAATACGTTCACAAAATTTAAAGTAAACAGTAACACTTTCTTTCAGAAAGTAATATCAACACGTCCGCTAGTCATACCCGGTGGCCTATCATTTTAAATAAAACATTCATACTTGAGATAAAAACATTTGGCTCACCCTGATCCTGGTACCAACCTCACATACAAGATGGACGTACCAAAAAATACCCTGCGCAGTACCCCGACATAAAGTCGTATAATAACATATAATATAATATAATGACTAGGACGGTTACCATTTCAAAATCATCAAATAATTTAAATAAATCCACCATGCATCCCATATGTAAACTCATCATTAGTTTTAATAAAATTTTGGCAGCATAACGACTGTTTTTATAAAAACCCCAAAATGCAAAACCTGCATACAAATCATATTTCCAACACAATTCATTCCAATTTAATTCTCAAATAAATTCCATAATTTAAATAAAGATTTCCTCAAAATTTAACAATCAATTTATATCCAAACCTTAAAGGGAAATATTCTAAAAATTTAAGTTTGAAACCCCTACTTTGTGTAAGCTACCAGTTACTTGCAGTGGCCTCGATTTCAAGCCTAATTATCCCGATCGGTAAAATCTACACGAGAATATAATTATTTAATTTATATACGGCTGCCATATAATACAATTAACCTCAAAATAATATCCTACACTTAAAAAACGAGTTCATAAACGTGTTCGGAGTCAAATTCTGAGTTCAGGAGGTCAGAAACTTACCCCCGCCGTACATGGCGGCCGGCGGCGACATTCTGACGACTTTCCAGTGACCTCCAAAAATGGTCGGATTTGGTTCGCCTCGTCTCCCTCGTCAAAGTTTATAACTGTGGCCGGAGTGAGAAATGGCTAGAATCGCCGGAATCAGAGGATTTCCGAATTGAAAAATCACTCACTTTCTCCACCAAATCGGAGACTCAAACGGCTATGAAAATCTTCAAAGTTGGTACCAATAGATTCTATATCGCAAGAGATTTCTATTGGTACCAAGAACGATCGAAACGGAGGCCGGATGTGACCGAAAACGAAGTCAAAGTTGGCAGAAAAAAAAAATGAAGAAAATATTGAGAGAGAAGAAAAATGGCAGACGGGGAAGAAGAATAGTGGAAAAAATATGTATAGAAATGTATAATTTCTGTTTTGTCCCTCCACTTTAAGTAAATTACAATTTTAATTGATAGCTTTTAAAATATATCTTTTAAGTCCTCACAAATTCTTCAAAAAATTTTAAAAGATCTCAAATACGCCCTTAATAAAAAATTAAAATAAATTTAAAAAAATGAGATTTTACATAATCAATACTCTTTAATTAATCCGTATTATTTTCGTAATACTATTAATTGGACTATCCAATTAAATTACTGTGAATCTCGTTACCAACAACCATAAGAGCTAACAAGAGGACCTAATGGACCTACAATTTTGATCTCCAATAATACTTAGAAATATTAATTAAAACTCTGTAATCAATATTCCATGATTATTAACCTCGGAGTTACTCCACTAAAACCCAAGGTTGAACTCTCAAAACTGCAAATGTTTTATACAATCTGAAATCTCAGTGTCCATCGATATAGCTATTTTCATATGGTGTGATCCTCCACAAGTAGTTCATAATTAGAGCTGGGTCATAAAGTTCTGTTATACCCCTATAATTATATCTTTTCTTTTAAGCACCGTTGATTCTCTAATGAACAATTAAATCTCATATCCCTTATGGAAGAAGGAGAGACTCATAATTGTTCAAGCCCTGAATCAACCCTTAAGGAAACTACTTATCTACATTGTTTAAGAAGGAGTGGATTCCTATATTGTGTTCAGACCTTCCCAGCCAAGCCAAATCGCGACTCCAAAATATGGAGGTATTAATTGAGAAAACCACATTCGACCTCACTCATGGTAAATCAAAAGTCACAATCTAACCTGAAGGAATCGATAAGACACTCACAATTAAGAACACCCATAAATAGCTATCATTTGTTGATATATATATATATATATATATATATATATATATGTAGTCCTCAAAAATCACTCGGGGACACGGGGCACTACAACCTGCAAAGACAGAACGCACGTGACCCGCAGGACGTCTGGGACACCGGGGTGGTGCCGGCCAAAGTCACTCCGACGGTCAAGTTAGCGAGTGCTAGTAAAAGTGTAATGTTTGTAAATGGAGATGAGTGAGAAATACTTCCTGCTATCTTCACAGTTGGGGTTTCTTTGATCAAAGGAGATGTAAGGTCGGAGGGTGATCGGAGAAGATGAGCAATGGCCGGAGGGTGTGGTTTTTTCTTAGTAATCTCTGGATCTCAGTTTTTCGGCCGTCCGTTTTTATGAGGAATTATCTTCCTCTTTATAGGAGACTGATGCTTCTTCTTTTTGAGGGCTATCATCATTCTCTCTTCTCTGTCTTCCACCAAGAAAGCATCTGGGTGCTTCTTTTGATTGGGCTGCCATCAAGTGTCATTATGACTTTGTAGGACCTGTTTCAAAGTAGATCACAATCTGGTCTCCCTCGGAGCGACGGAGATGTTATGTCGTACGACATGTAGGTTTCTTGTCAATCTGGACCATGATTGGGTGATGTAGCACGGTCGTACTACATGAAGGTACATGTCGTGCGACAAGGTCTTCAAACTCGTACGTCGTCGTACTACACGAGTGCTTCGTGTCGTGCGACACAGTCTTTCAACTCGTACGTCGTCGTACTACACGAGTACTTCGTGTCGTGCGACATATTCTTCCAACTGGTACGTCTACATGAGGATGCTCCATGTCGTGCAACTTTGGCCTTTACGCTAAGCCTTTGTCGTGCTACATGGGAGTATGGGCTTTGTCCTTGGGCCATGTCTTGGGCCATACATATTTTGGCTACTACAGTTTGCCCCCAAACGCATTGGTTTTTTAGAAAAGCCAAGGGGTTTGTGTCGTACGACATGTAGACATGGATATGTATGTGTGAATTCTAAGGCTGGTTCGACATTGTCGTGCGACTCTATCCTTCTTAAGAGAGTGTTTCAGTGTTGGTGAATGGATGATAATGCATAAGTTTTGTCATTGTCGTACGACAATGTTCGTTAGAGAAGGAACGATTGATCTTCAAATGACTCTTCGATATCTGTGCCGGAGTAAATGTGGTCAAAATGGCAGTGTGCATGCGTGGCTAATGATTGGTCATGGTTTTGTGTGTCCAATAAAAAATTGACACGTAAGCACGTGTTTTCTTTTAATTGCCGCCTTTCCACTTTCTTCCTCATTTTCAATTTTTCTGCTTTCTATTTTTTGTTTTCTCTCTCAAAAACCAGTCACCTGTAGAAGCTTTTTCCGGCGTCTTTGCTGCTCTTTTTTGGCCATTTCCGTTTTCATTCCGGCGACGCATTTGGTTACTCTTGCTTTCTTGGTAAGTTTTTCTGGTTCCTTTGCTATTTTGATTTCTTATTCTCATATTTGGTTTCTGGGTATTCTTTTGTGTTCTTCGAATGGTTTTTGAAAAGAATTTTGAAAAAGATATTTTAGATCGAAAAATTAGACTTAGGTTTATACAGAACTTGTTTGTAGAGTTTAGGTCGCACGACGGTAGCCAAGACGTATAGGTCGCACGACCTTCTTAACAGTCTTGGGAGCTGATATTAGGTCGTGCGAGGTCTTTGGTTTTAGGTTATAATTACTAACCGTAGCTACTGTCGTTCGACCTGTAGGTTTTGATGTCGAGTCGAGGTGACGAGAGTCCTCCTAGTACCTCTGGGCGCGGGTACGATGATCCCATAGATCTGTCGTACGACTCGTGGGGAGAATCGGAGGCAGCGAGTGCCGCGGTGACAGTGGCGTCGTACGACACTGTGACTGTCTCTTTTGTGGGAACATCACGTGTGGCGGACGACATTCCCATGGGGATTCCATCAGTCGAGCTACCGGGCGACGCAGCTGGCCCATGTCAAATGGGACCTAGTAGGCCGCTGGGTTTGCTATTAAATAACCCAGCAAGCGTGCTAACTGAGGACGACATCATGCGTCTTCGTTTTAGCTACGGCATACCTGATGGCGTCGCACTGAGGGCACCGTACAAGGAGGAGAGGCCAGATTGGGACGTCCCAGGATGGACCTGTTTGTACGAGTTCCCGTTCCAGCGGGTGGGATTCAGACTGCCAGTAGTCGGACTACTGAGGAAAGTGCTCGATCATTTCGAGCTTGCCCCAGGGCAGCTGATGCCCAACAGCTGGAGGATCCTGTTGGCGTTGGATCTGCTGTGTACGAGGGAAGGGATAGTATTCGAGCTTCCTGACCTTTTCTATTCGTACACCGTGCGGGAGCACGACACAGAGAAGGGGCGTTATAACTTAAACCTCCGACCCAACAGGACGCACCTGATAACGGAGTTAACCACAAACGACAGGTTGTGGAAGGACAGATATTTCTTTGCGAGGGGCCTGCTTGTTGATTGACCTCTCGGGGATACTGTCGTTCGTGCGACCTGGTCCAAGGCTGGTGGGTCTTTTATTTAGTTGAGTCGTACGACAGTATCTTACTTATTGTTATTACTAACTACTGTTTGTTTTTGTAGTGAACACAGGAGCGCCGCAATCAGTTGTTGGTTTGACGTGTGTGACACGTACGGAAAGGGTGTTGTCGTACGACGCTAAGGAAAGGAGTTGGAGGAGTATTTTGGCGGAGGAGAATTTGCGGCCGAGCCACCTCTGGAAGTTTAGCGTGATAAACGAGCCAGGTACCCCTTACCCTGCCTTCAAAAATTTAGTGGAGTTTGTCAGGGTTAGGCACTGTGTCGAGCGACTGTACGGCACACGCTTTTTGACTCCCATCTCATACGTCGAGTGACGATTTGCAGTTGACGTTATGGCTGGAGAGATCGCTGCGCCTGCTGCTGACGATGCGATGAGGAGGCTGAGGGAAAAAAGGAAGGGAAAGAAGAAGGCTGAGTCGAGCGACCAGGCAGCTTCCACTCCTCCACCTCCTCCAACTGGTCGAGCAAAGGCCTCCCAAGATGTTTCTTCAGCTGGGAAGAAAAGGAGGAGGGAAGATTCAACATCGGGTGTCGACGCGTCGGTCGACCTGGTATTCCCGCAGGATGCCTCCGCGTATTCTGACGTTGGCTCGATCCTTCCACAGGTCGAGCGGCTGCTGTTACCTGAGGACAAGAGTCGTCTCAGGGAGATGGGTCTTTCCCAAGCTGCCGATTGGGGCCTAGGCCATCTCTTCCAGGTATGGTCGTACGACTGTTGCTGTTTTTATTTTTGCTTATTTTAGAATCTGTTCTAATTTGTTTCATTTATTTTTGTAGGCTCTCTAGTCGTACGTGCATTTGAAAGAAGAACTCGGCTCCGCCCTTAAGAAGATAAGAGAGCTGAAGTCGAGTAACCAGAGTTTGAAGCAGGAAAATGACAATTTGAAAGCTTCAAACTTGGAGGCAAAAAAGACAGCTCTCGAGGCGTCGGGTCGTGCAGTTGAGGCCACACTTGAGCTGAATAAACTAAAGTCGACTGTCGACTTACTACAGGCCAAGCTGAAGGCCAAGGAGGCTGATTACGACGCTCTGTACGACAAGGCGGAGGATAATGTCCTTAATACTGTCATCAAGACCCGTGCAGACCTGATGAGGGAGTATCGAGACGGTCGTGCGACGGAGTGGAAGGTTGAGGACTGGATTGCTGATCACGAGGAGTTGACGCATTCTGATGGTGAAGCTGATGCAAAAGATGCAGGAGATACAGCTGTCCTTCCTCCTCTAGAAGGCTTGGCAGTCGTGGCTTTGGCTGCTCAGCCTGCTGGAGAGTCTGATGGTTTTGCCCCATAAGGGGTTGTAACTTTTGTACTTTTAATTTTTATATATATTTTGGAATTTGTCTTATAACGCTATCGTTTTAATATATATTTTAATTTTGGAATTTGTCTTCGTGTATGACTATATTCTTTTATATGATGGTGGTGTGACTATATTTTGCCTTTGCGTCTACGTCCTTGAGTGTTGGTCGTACGGCTATGGGAGATGGTTACCTTTTTGAGGGTATGTCATGGTTCGTGACCTTGAATGCGGGTCGTGTGACCGTTTTGCAGATGGAGAGTCCATGACTTTGAATACGGTCATGTGATCGCGTGGAGATGGAGAGTCCATGACCTTGAATGCGGGTCATGTGATCGTGTGGAGATGGAGAGTCCATGACCTTGAATGCGGGTCATGTGATCGTGTGGAGATGGAGAGTCCATGACCTTGAATGCGGGTCATGTGATCGTGTGGAGATGGAGAGTCCATGACCTTGAATGCGGGCCATGTGATCGTGTGGAGATGGAGAATCCATGACCTTGAATGCGGGTCATGGTCGAGTTTTGTCGTAGATTTTGTTGTTTGTGATATTGAATTGCCCCAGTTGGAGTATGTAACTGCTCAGTTGCACACTGCAACTTGTGATGTAGTTCATGATAGACTGTGCAATGCTGACCTGCGCAAAAAATATTGTATAGTGATAAAATTCGAAATATATAGATAGATATATATATATATATATATATATATATATATATTTTTCTAAAACTGATATTGTTTTAGATGGCACGCGTTCCAGCTGTTGCCGATCTCCATGCCATCTGTACATCGTAGTTTATAGGCTCCATTTCCAAATACATTGGTGATTTGATATGGTCCTTCCCACGTAGGACCGAATTTGCCCGCTCCTTTTTCCTTTGTGTTTTGGAAGATGCGGCGAAGAACCCAATCTCCAATATGGAATGACTTGAGACGAACACTTCTGTTATAATGGCGGGCGACTTGTTGTTGGTATATGGCCAATCTGATTGCGGCCTTGTCGCGGCGCTCGTCAATTGTGTCGAGTTCACTCAGCAATTCTCTGTCGTTTGCTTCTTCTGTTGCGTGTCGTATCCTATAAGAAGGGTAGTCAGCTTCTGTTGCTATGACAGCTTCTGAGCCGTAAGATAGAGAGAATGGTGTTTCTCCTGTTGACGTCCTGACCGTCGTACGGTAAGACCATAGCACACCCGGTAGCTCATCGGCCCACTTCCCTTTGCATTGGTCGAGTCGCTTCTTGAGGGTGGATATGATTGTCTTGTTAGTGGATTCTGCTTGTCCGTTAGCTTGAGGGTATCTTGGGCTTGAATAGCTTAGTTTGATGCTCCACTTGTCGCAAAAGTCTTGGAAATCATATGAAATGAATTGTGAACCATTGTCGGTGACTATTTCCTTTGGAACCCCGTAACGGCATATGACATTCTTCCAAATTAAGCTTTTGACCTCGGAGTCTTTGATTCTCACGTACGACTCGGCTTCAACCCACTTTGTAAAGTAGTCGGTCACGGCTAACATGTAGACCTTGCCCCCTGTAGCGATGGGCAACTTCCCTACTATGTCCATGCCCCACTTCATGAAGGGCCATGGTGCTGAAATGGGGTGGAGTTTTTCCGGGTGTTGATGTGAAATGTGGGCGAAGCGTTGGCATGGGTCGCACCTTTTGACGAGGTCGTGCGACTCGGACCGCATTGTGGGCCAGTAGTACCCGGCTGTGATTGCTCTATTGGCCAGGCTTCTCCCGGCCGAGTGATTCCCGCATTGCCCCTCGTGTAAGTCCTTGAGTACTTGCTGAGCTTCGACTGGGTCGAGACATTTGAGGTAGGGCCCGGAGTAGGATCGCTTGTACAGTTGACCCTCTATTATAGAAAATCGGGCGGCCTTGATCTTAATTCTTCGTGCTTCTACTTTGTCAGGTGGGAGGGCGTCGTCTCTCAAGTAGTCGTAAATCGGGGTGACCCAAGTTGGCTGGTCCGAAATTGGATTGACTTCGAGATTTGTTGGTTTCCACACAGCTGGCCATTGGACAAACACCATGGGAATGGTTCGCTCCATTGTGGTATCCAGTGAGGACCCAAGATTGGCGAGTGCGTCGGCATGCGCGTTTTCGGATCTGGGTATTTGCTCGATGTCGAATGACTCGAATGAAGCTTGTAACTCTTTTACCAAGGTCAAGTAGGCCGACATCTTCGAGTCCCGAGCTTGATAGGACCCTTGCAATTGTCTCACAATTAATTGGGAGTCACTGCGTACCTTGATTCGCTCGACGTGTAAGTCCTTTGCCAAGGTGAGCCCAGCTATGAGGGCTTCGTACTCGGCTTCGTTGTTGGTGGTCTTGAATCCACATCTGACGGACCTCTCGATGACGTGCTCCGTAGGGGAGGTAAGTACTATTCCCAGCCCGCTGCCTCTAGCGTTACTTGATCCATCAACTGCTAAACTCCACTCCTCCCTTGGCGTGTCACACGACATAGTGCAAAGTTCTTCCTCCGCTCGTTGTAGAATCCCTGGTGTGAAGTCTGCTATGAAATCCGCCAGCACTTGCGACTTGATCGCCGTGCGAGGTTGGTAGTTGATGTCGTACTCGCTCAGCTCTACGGCCCATTTCACTAGACGGCCGGATAGTTCAGGTTTATGTAGGACACTCTTCAAGGGGAATTCGGTGAGTACACTAATAGTGTGGCATTGGAAGTATGGCCGTAATTTCCTTGCGGCTGTGACTAGTGCGAGAGCTAATTTCTCAAGTTGGGTGTACCTTGTCTCTGCGTCAAGTAGGGTCTTGCTGATGTAGTATACGGGGATTCCAATCGAATGACTTGTTCTTTCTTAGAGCATCGAAGAAAGGTTTACATTTTTCGGACGACTTCGAAATGAATCGGTTGAGGGCCGCGAGTCGTCCGGTTAGTTTTTGTACGTCTTTGATGCTTTTGGGGGACCTTAAATCCATGACGGATCGGAGTTGATCCGGGTTGGCCTCGACACCTCTCTTGGTTACTAAGTAGCCAAGGAACTTCCCTGATGAAACTCCGAAGAAACATTTGGTCGGATTAAGCTTCATCCCATACTTGTCGATGATGTCGAACGATTGCCGGAGGTGGTCGAGGTGTTGGTCTGCTACTAATGACTTTACCAGCATGTCGTCTATATAGACCTCCATAGTCTGTCCAAGCATGGTTGCAAACATTTTGTTGACTAGTCTTTGGTAGGTTGCCCCAGCGTTCTTGAGGCCGAATGGCATTACCTTGTAGCAGAAAATGCCGCGCTCCGTGATGAAAGAAGTCTTCTCTTAGTCGTCCGGATGCATAAGGATTTGGTTGTAACCGGAGAATGCATCCATGAAGCTCAATAGTTCGTGGCCTGCCATAGCGTCCACCATCATGTCGATGTGTGGGAGAGGGAAGGAATCTTTCGGACAAGCCTTGTTGAGGTCTGTGAAGTCGATGCAAACTCGCCACTTCCCATTCTTTTTCTTCACTACCACTACGTTTGCGAGCCAGTCTGGGTAATTTACTTCTCTCACCGAACCAATGTCAATTAGCTTTTGGATTTCTTCATTTATAACCTTGTTGCGCTCGGGCGCGAACTTCCTTCTTTTTTGCTTCACAGGTGGATGATCCGGGTCGACTTGCAACCTATGTACTAGGACTTCTGGGCTAATTCCGATCATATCTGCGTGCGACCATGCGAAGCTGTCGTGTCGCACTGTCAAGAAGCTGAGTAGTCTTGCTCGGATATTTTATGGAAGGCGGGACCCGATACTAACTTTGTGGTCCGGAAAATCTGGATGTATGGCTACTTCGTCAAGTTCTTCCATATCGGGTTTGTCTTTGTTGGTGGGGATGCTTTCACTCTATAATTGCTATAAGTCGGACGACCTGCTTTTAAGAGTGTTCTGGTAGCAGTCACGCGAAGTCTTTTGCTGTCCTCGGATCTCGTGAACTCCCCACCTAGTAGGGAAACGGATGACCTGATGATACGTTGAGGGAACTGCCCTCATCTCATGAATCCACGGGCGACCCATGATTATGTTGTAGGACGACGGACAGTCCAGGATGAGGAAATGTGTGTTCAAGTTGACGCCTTCCGCGTAGACTGGAAGGGTGATCTCTCCCAGAGTGTTCTTATGTTCCCCACTAAATCCCACAAGGATTGTGGAGCGACGTGCGATGTTGCACTCATCGATATGCATCTCTTTTAGTGCGTCGAGAAAGAGTACATTTGTTGAGCTTCCATTATCCACTAGAATCCGTCTGATCAAACAATTGGCCACCGTTAGTGAGATGACTAGTGCGTCGTGGTGGGGATTGAATAAGTCCATATGCTCATCGCTGCTGAAACTGATTGGATAGTTATACGTAGGATCTACCGTACGAGTTCGTTGGACGTCCGTACGACCGGCTTGCCGTGAGTGGCGCTTTGCCTCCAAGTAGGTTACTCCATTCACTTCTGATCCGCCAGAGATGACATTCACGGTTCTCTCATGTTTGGGAGGCTCCGGTGGAGGGACTGAAATAATATCGCGCGACCTATCTTTGTTCACCAAAGTCTGCTTACCCCTGTCGGTCAGGAATTCTTTAAGGTGACCCTTCTTGAGTAGTTCGGCCACCTCCAATCGTAGTGCCACACAATACTCAGTTCGATGGCCGTGGTCGCCGTGAAATTCGCACCATTTCGAGTTGTCTCTTTGATCAGGCGGGCTCATCATCTTATCTGGCCACCGAACTGATCTACCCAATCCTTTAAGTATGGCGACTACCTCTGCCGGCCTGATGTTCAAATTATATTCTGGCGTTATATTCTTTGGTCGGATGAACGGCCTTGGTGGTCTGTCGTCGCATCGTCGCTCGTACCTCATATGGCCGTCCTTTCGGGGTATTGTTGGGTATGGCCCGCTACGTCGGTTGGTGATTCGTGGTTCGACCATCCTCTCCGACTTATCTTCCTTGTAGTTCGCTCTATTAGGTTTGCAGTTTACTTCGTCTTCTTCCCGTTTTATCTGTGCCCATGCCTTGGCTAGGACGTCTTCCATGGTTTTACAAGGGTACTTGGTGAGCTCCTTGTATAGGTCGGAATCATAGAGCAAACCCTTGCGGAAGGCTGATACGGCTGTCGCCTGGTTGCAATGAGGGATGGACACTTTTTCATGGTTGAAACGGCCAACAAAGTCACGTAGGCGTTCATTCCTCCTTTGGCTGACTGTGTAAAGGTCGTCGGATTGTTTTTCTAACTTCCGACTACTAGCGAACTGCTCTACGAAGGTGTCAGTGAGTTGAGCAAAAGAGTTGATGGAAACATTGGGAAGGTTGGTGTACCATTGTAGGGCAGGTCCTACGAGGCTTGAACCGAAACCTTTGCACATACATGCTTCCCTAAGGTCACGCGGGACGGCGGCTGTGAACATCCGTTGTCGGTACTGCGCAATGTGGTCGTCGGGATCCGTCGTACCGTCGTACTGCTTCATACCTGGAAAGTTGAACTTCCTTGGCATCTCCACCAATGCTATTGTGTCGACGAAGGGAGAGTCGGCAAAACTATTGGCCGCACTTTTCTTTATAGGAGTGGGCATTCTCGGAATGCGTTGGATGAGTGCTTCCATCTCTGTGAACCTTCGTGCCAAGTCTCGGTTGGCCAAGGTCGGCTCGGCGCTCACTCGGTTTGAGTCTGACGGCGCTGAATGCGAAGGGCCGGATGACGTTCCTTGTAGCGGGATGGTTGGTTGGGTTGAGCCGACGTTGCCATTGGGAGTGGATATAGGTGGCACTCCTTGTATTGCTCTTGCCACGTCGTCTGATCGATGTCCTCCCATCCGATTTAGTATATTCTCTGTCGTATGTCGTGCGACGATATGGGGTCCACTCGTAACTCGAATGTTGGGCTCTGAGCCCACGTGGGTTGGATCGAGGTCTCTAACGGTAGTACCATGTTCGTCCGGGCGGACTGGCGCGTAATAATTAGCGTGAGCGGCTTGCTCAAATGGCACGGGTTGGGACGTCGAAGCGTCTCCAAACGGTCGTACGGCAGTGAGCGAACTGATCCTATTCTGCAATTCTTGGTTCTCTGCCAACACTCGTTGATTCTCTTGTTCGAGTGCTTGGAGCCTTTGGGTATTCTCTTGCATCTGGGATATGAGGAGTTGTACCCTAACCTCCATCGCGTCGTGATGAAAATCGTCAGATGACATAGTCGGGGTTGCCGCGTTCTACCTTTGCTTGCTTAGAGATTGTCGTGCCCCACGGTGGGCGCCAAATTGTAGTCCTCAAAAATCACTCGGGGACACGGGGCACTACAACCTGCAAAGACAGAACGCACGTGACCCGCAGGACGTCTGGGACACCGGGGTGGTGCCGGCCAAAGTCACTCCGACGGTCAAGTTAGCGAGTGCTAGTAAAAGTGTAATGTTTGTAAATGGAGATGAGTGAGAAATACTTCCTGCTATCTTCACAGTTGGGGTTTCTTTGATCAAAGGAGATGTAAGGTCGGAGGGTGATCGGAGAAGATGAGCAATGGCCGGAGGGTGTGGTTTTTTCTTAGTAATCTCTGGATCTCAGTTTTTCGGCCGTCCGTTTTTATGAGGAATTATCTTCCTCTTTATAGGAGACTGATGCTTCTTCTTTTTAAGGGCTCTCATCATTCTCTCTTCTCTGTCTTCCACCAAGAAAGCATCTGGGTGCTTCTTTTGATTGGGCTGCCATCAAGTGTCATTATGACTTTGTAGGACCTGTTTCAAAGTAGATCACAATCTGGTCTCCCTCGGAGCGACGGAGATGTTATGTCGTACGACATGTAGGTTTCTTGTCAATCTGGACCATGATTGGGTGATGTAGCACGGTCGTACTACATGAAGGTACATGTCGTGCGACAAGGTCTTCAAACTCGTACGTCGTCGTACTACACGAGTGCTTCGTGTCGTGCGACACAGTCTTTCAACTCGTACGTCGTCGTACTACACGAGTACTTCGTGTCGTGCGACATATTCTTCCAACTGGTACGTCTACATGAGGATGCTCCATGTCGTGCGACTTTGGCCTTTACGCTAAGCCTTTGTCGTGCTACATGGGAGTATGGGCTTTGTCCTTGGGCCATGTCTTGGGCCATACATATTTTGGCTACTACAATATATATATATATATATATATATATATATATATATATATATATATATCATCTACTAACGGATCTTGGTGAGAGATTTATATAATTATGGCCCAGTCCTATATGATCTCATCATATAAGGTGCTTACATTCTCATGTCAACTACATGAGCAGTTTAGGATAAGATTACCGTAGACTACAGAATAGACCGCATCAGTAGATCAACCACAAATAAAGTAGTCAGCTTTGTATGCTCTCCGCAGACTCTTTAGATTGCAAGTCTCAAAATGAATTCTCCTATATATAACTTTCATATACTCAGACTGAGATTACATTTTTGCAATCTTGAATATTACGCGCATATTATATAAATGTATGAACATGAATAAAGACAGTATTATTTTAATGAAGAACAATTACTTTTATTAATGTCTAATTGCATTTACAAGTACAAGTTTTAGGGGATAAACCCCAACAATCTCTCACTTGCAATAAAGCAAGTGAAACATGTCTCATAATCCTAGACCCTCTAGATAACCTTCAAACACTTTAACCGTCAAGGTCTTTGTAAATGGATCAGCCAAGTTGTCCTGCAATGCGATCTTCATCATGGTCACGTCTTCTCTCTGTACTATCTCTCTGATGAGATGATATTTTCTCTCTATATACTTCTTTTTTTTTTTATGGTTTTTCGATTTTTTAGAATTAGCCACAGCGCCACTATTATCACAATAAAGTATCATAGGCTTATCCAGAACTGGAACCACTTCCAGATCATTTAGGAACTTACAGGCCATACAGCCTCTTTAGCAGTTTTACAAGCCGCTACATACTCAGTTTCCATGGTGGAATCAGTAATGCAAGATTGCTTGATACTCATCCACACTATGGCTCCACCACCAAGGGTGAATACTGATCCAGAAGTTGATTTCCTACAATCCTTGTCTGACTGAAAGTCAGAATCTGTATATCCTAACGGGATCAAATCCTATCCAGAATATACCAGCATATAGTTTCCCGTTCTCTGAAGATATTTGAGAATGGTCTTTACAGCAACCCAATGATCTAATCTTGGGTTGGACTGATATTTGCTGACTACTCTCACTGTGAAGCAGATGTCGGGTCACGTGCATAGTATATCATACATGAGACTACTTACTGCTGATACAAAGGGAATCCGTCTTATATCCTCACTTTCTTGAGGTGTCTTAGGACACTGTTCTTTAGATCAGTAAACTCTATGCTTGGAAGGTAAATTACCTTTCTTGGAGTTCTTCATCGAAAATAGCACAATAACCTTATCGATAGACGATGCCTGAGACAATACTAATAATTTATTCTTGTGATCCCTTATTAATTGGATTCCTAGAACATAACTTTTTGCTCCCAAATCTTTCATTTGGAATTGGTTACAAGCCAACCCGTTACTTCTGCCAACGTTCCTACAACATTCTCAATTAGTAGGATTTCATCTACGCAAAAGACCGAGAATACTACTTTCTTGCCAATGATGCGCTTGTATACACAAGACTCATCGACGTTTTGCTCAAAGCCATAGGTTTTGATAGCAGCATCAAATCTTATGCTTCAAGATCTAGATACTTGCTTAAGTCCATAAATGGACCTTTGCAACTTACAAACATTTTACTCTTGATCTTGGAACACGAATCCCTCTGGTTGCATCATGTAGATGTTCTTATCAAGATTGCCATTCAATAATGTACTTGACGTCCATTTGCCAAATTTCGTAATCGAAGTAGACTGCTATGGATAAGTGTATCCTAATAGACTTAAACATAGCTACTAACGAGAAGGTCTCTTCATAATCGACCCCGTCCTTTTGGGTATAACCCTTTGCCACTAGCTTTGCCTTGAAGGTCTCTACCTTCCCCTCTACTCCTATCTTTTTCTTGTAGATCTACTTACACCTTACGAGTTTTATCCCATCAAGTAAGTCTACAAGTTTTCAGACTGAGTTGGAGTACATGGACTCCATCTTGAGATTCATGACTTTTAGTCATTCCTCTTTGTCAGAATCTTCTATTGCATATCTAAATGACAATGGATCATCCACACTATCATTAGAAACGACACCATGTGCCTCTCCAATACCTAAATAGCATTCAGATTGTCGTACAACCCTCTCACTACGTCTAAGTGGTAGTGCATCATGACTAGGAATCGTCTGAATATCAGACGTTAATGGAACAATAACTTTATCAACAACCTTTGTTGACTGAGCACTGGTCATACCAAGTTCAAGCTCATTTAATACAATCTTAGATTGAGGTTTATGATCACTCATATAATCTTCTTCAAGAAACGTTGCATTTGTCGATACAAACACTTGGTTTTCTTAAGGATTATAAAACAAACCACCTCTAGTTTCCTTTAGATATCTTATAAACAAGCATACTTGTGAACAAGGTTCTAGTTTTCTACTTCTATTCTAGTTTTCTACTTCTATTCTTCAGTAAATGTACCGGACATCCCTAAATGCAAAAATGTCGTAAACTACCTTTACGATCATTCCAAAAATCTTAAGGAGTGTTAGGAACAGACTTGAATGGAACTACGTTCAAAATATATGTTACAGTTTATAGTGCATATCCGTAGAAGGAATATGGTGATGATGAGAAGCTAATTATAGATCTTACTATCTTCATCAGGGTCTCATTTCTCCTATCCGCGACACCATTATATTGTGGTATTCCTCGATATGTAAGCTAGGATACTATCTCATACTCAGCCATGCAGTCTTCAAACTCTTAGTCGAGATACTCACCTCCACGATCTGATTGAGCTTTGATTGTTTTACCTAATTGGTTTACAACTTCAGCTCAGAATTCTTTGAACATTTCAAACGTTTTCGACTTATGTTGCATTAGGTAAACATATCTGTATCTAGAGTAATCATTAATAAATGTGATGTAGTACTTATAACCATTTCTAGCTCTAACGCTCATGAGTCCGTAGACGTTTCAGTGCATAAGCTCTAGCGGTTGCATAGCTCTAATCCATTTTCCTATAAAGGGTCCCTTGGTCATTTTACCTTCTAGATTCGCAGACAGGTAAAGTCCAGATTTTTAACTTACTTAAAGGTTCGCCCTTTACTAGTCTGTCTATCTTGTCAAGATTAATGTGGCTAAGTCTTAGATGCCATAAATACATTTCATTATCTTGAGAAACTTTTTATCGTTTTGTTAGCGGAATTAAAAAGTAAACCAACTTTAAAAATTAACACAGCGAATTTTACGTGGAAAACCTCAATAAGTCAAAAACCACAGAACCAACTCATATACCACTTAACACATCACATACAGATTTTAACTAGTTAGTATATCATTTACAACTTACGTTGATTGACCACTCAATCACCCAACTCTTGTTATAACCCAATCCTACCTACCCGCAGACCTTTTACTAGCAAACCTTGTCGATATTACTCAAAGACTCCACGCGTTCCAAGACTTCGTGTTCTTTTTATCAGGTCAAAGAAACAACAACCCTCAAGTTATTGAGATCAGATCTAGTATTCAATAATGAATGAACAATCAAATAACATACATAATCAAAAAATATTATGAATAGACTAGAACAATGAAGCACAATATCAAAGTGTAATCTAGCATAGAAACTCTCTCATCTCTCACAAAAAATAATAACAACAAAGCATCAAAGCAACAAAACAAATGTGAGAGGAAATAAAAATTTGAGAACTTGAGAGCTTAAGAGAGATTAAGAGAACTAATGAATAATGAATTTTACTTCACTATTTATAGGCAGCATAGAGAAACCTGATTCTATTTAGAGTATGAGATAGTATACTAGTAGGTTTTCTAAAAAGACTTTACGAAAGAAAAGATTTCTTAAAATAAATAAAGTCAAAAGAGTAACTTCCTAAAAGAATAAGACTTTGAAGAATAAGAAGTTCTTTTGCTTTCAAATTCATTAAATCCTTCCCAAAATAAATTAGGAGTGCATTAAAACTTATTTGAAAGTCACCAGGAGACTAAAATAGGAAAACAGAAAAACCGAAGCCATACAGGAATCGGACCAAGCAAGTCTCGCATGCTTGAGGCATGTATCCATGCCTCTGGCATGGAGATATTGCTAGGCAGCCATGCCAAAGGCGTGTATCCACGCCTCTGGCGTGAGCTTGCTGTCATGTTTCCCCTACTCGACTTTGAGCCAACCGTTACCTATCCAAACGACCTTGGAATTTTTTATTATTTATACTATTGCAAAGATACGGATGTCTAGTTTCATCTCCAAAAAATAAAATACCTTTTGGATGTATAGATAAAAAGTTATTCCATTTCAAGCATCCAAAGGTCATATTTTCAAAAACATAAAAACGTTTGAAAATAAATTTCAAAACTAGATCAAACAAAATAACTAAGACTCAACACTTATAAAATATTAAAACCAATATGTTAGCACTGAAATAAAAATGCATGAACATGTTATATATGTGTGTGTAAATCTTATCCAATCTCAAGAACTAAGAGTGTTTGATTCTTTGAAACTTACCTTTACGTACTTTCCTAAGTGTTCTCGGAAGCTTGTCATCTTCGAATGATTTTTTCGAATCTTTGACACGCTCAACTCATGCTCTAACTAAGCTATCTAAAACTTATATAAAAATACATTTTGCTCATGGAATCACAGCTAACAAAATAATGACCTTACAACTCCTAAAAAATGGATATTTGTGAGAAATAAAGCAAAGGTTTGCAGATAAACCTAATGGAAATTATTATTATAGATATGATATAAAATAAAAATCAAACACATATAAATTCTATGTATAGAAAATTCTCCCAAGAAAAAATATAATAAAGAATAAATATTATTAATTTTATTTTTATCATGTTCTAAATCTCTTTATTTTGGGTTCTAATTTTGATCTTTCTTTGATTAAAGGATATATATCTAAACAATGAGTTGACTGTCATTGACAAGTAAGATAGAGACCTACGTCAAGCCAATAGAGCAATGACACAATTCTGCAAGATCAGAAATATTTCTTAAATTTTGACTTTTCTTAAAACAAAGTCAATACTGATAGGTTCATCAGATCTGATTGAAGGTTCCAGAAGAACCACAATCTTTTGATCAAATGGTATTAAATTTATGATGCTTTACATTGAAGCAGATCAAGAAGAAAACTGTTGTTTTTCAAAGATATACGGTGTAATGAATATCATATTAAGACTACAAATAATAAGAATGTTGAACATTTGTGCATTACTTCCAATTATTCGAGCTAAAAGCTCATTATAGAGAAGTTGTGTACTTTTTCATATGTGTTATATTTTACAGTTATAAAAATTTAGAAATGTATGTTGTTACGAACTAGCAGTTCTTAGATCAAAAAATATTTATGTTATGATATGACCATTTAGGTCACCCAGAGTCCACAATGATCATAAAGATCATTGAAAATTATCATGAACATTCATTACAGAATCAAAAGATTTTTTTATTCTATGAGAATATATGTACTGTACGTTTACAAGGAAAATTGGTGATTAGACCATCTACTTCTAAACTTTGTTTTAAATTCTCATCACTTTTGCAAAAATTTCAATGGGACATATGTGGACCTATTAATCAAGTGGATCATTATGCTATTTTGTGGTTCTAATTTATCTTATGCAAGATGACACTTGTTTATTTATTATCTAATCATAATGTTATTTTTTCTATATTACTTGCATAGATTTTCAGGCTTCAAGCTTAATTTTCAAATTATCCAATAAAATCAATATGTCTTGATCATGTTGAACAAATTAGTAGAATTATTCATTAAATATCAAAAAATATATGGAATTTTTGACCGGTGATCTTTTTTATTGCATCATATTCGGATTGTCATTCTCGATGAAATAATTTTTCATCCCATCAGAGGAAAGAAAAGCTTCTCTTAGAGAGAGAGTGAAAGAAAAGTTACTCTTGTATAGGTTTGTGAATCTTATAAATGTAATAATTATATGCATTCAACCTTCGCACCACTTAATACAAATGTGAATGATGATTAATCTTCAAATTATTATTGTTAGTTAGTAGATGTATTTACAAACTTTCTTTAAAGGTAATGTAAATTTGAAAGCTGACAAAACATTAACCTGTGTGATTGTTCCTGAAGAACAGTATGAGCACAAAGGGTAGTGTGAGATCATTATTTTAGTTTGCTTTGATTCCCTGAGGAGAACTCTTTTTGTTTGTGATTCTTAGGTAGCTTAGCTAGTGTGTGAAATAGACGTATTGAAAATTTGAAGAATTCAAGCAAAGGTGACAAGCTTCCAAGAATACTCAAGATAGTGCTTTAAGGTATTTTCATTAATTCAAAACTCTTTAACTCTAGAGATTTCGTTAGGATTCCACATATAGACACACACATATAACATGTTTATTAATGACCAAAATTATATATTGCAAGTGCACAAGTCCATAAAATAATGTAGTTTTGGTAAGTTCAAGAGTTGATCCCACAGTGATTGATAATCTAATTTATTAAAACTAATTTCAATCTAATTACTATAAAAATAAAGAGCATAAAAGTAATAGAAAGTTGATTAATTTAAAAGAATTAAAAAATGACAACTAAGTTAAGTAACAACAAAGTTTTTTGGTAGAAAATATATATGGAAGAGACTAGATAACTAATGTATCCAAACACAATTACTCAATGTGACAATTAACTCTATGAAAATATGTCTATTCAAGTCTAAGGTTCATTCTTATCTTTATTATGGTGATTACTGCTTGGGTCACGGACTTAATCAAGTGTTTCTAACTATTAAACCCATTACCGCTTGGGGCATGGGCTGAGCCAATTTACATTCAAAAACCCATTAAGTTCTAAATTGAAGAACCAACCCTTAACTTATCACAGTCATGCATAAGTTAAACATCATTTATTTACAAGAGTATAATAGTTAAGGTTTAGCCATGGTGGGTTTATTATACTATCTCTTAACTTCTCAATAATCCTAAATCTAAATTTATGCCAAGAATTGGTCCTTTATTAATATAAACAAGAATTAAAATATTAAATCATTGAATAAAACAATAGTTGTGTTAAATAACAATAAAAATAGTTAACATATCACATGAGCACTTGTTGTTTGTTAGATTGGTTCCCTAGTTATGCATAGTTACATATCATAAATGAAAGACAATAAAAAAGAAATAAGAAATAAAGAACTCATAATGATCATCCAAAAGCTCTCAATCTTCTATATCATCTGTTAAATTCCTCTCAGGCAAGTAAGAATATTCTTGTTCTTCTTTTATTTTAATGTTTATTACTTTAGAATGGATGGAAGATGGTAATTGGAAGAATTGGTGTGTGGATAAGATGATTTGATGGAGGAATGGTGCCCTTGGTGGCTTAGGAGCCAAAAATAACCCTCATTTTCGTTAAAAATGAATCCCTATATATAGGTTCTTCCAATTGAGCTTTCCTTTTCTCATCTTGAAACCTTAAGGCGGCCGCCGTGAGCTCTATCGTAACTCGTGTTCGCGGTACTCACTCGCAAATTGTGCACTGGTACGAAAATAAGCATAATTTCCTCCGCATTACGAACTGTAGTATTTGCCGGAAACTAGACTTCTAGATCTTTCTATAAATATGTGATTCGAAACTCAATTCATCCTGTAGAATTCAGACGACCTCTGAACCATGACAGGTCCGCACAAAAAACAAAAAATCTTCAATTTTCCAATTTTAGCCTCGAAAACTCTTCAATTAAGCTCAATAACTTATTTAGGATGATAACCAACACAATACTCACAAAACACACTAAAAAATCAATTTGACACGAAATAAAGCATACATGATAGGAAATAGGGCCCTAGAACATGTGTAGAAATGGTGTGATCAAATACCACAAAACCTATGTTTTGCTAGTCCTTTGCCAAAATTGAAACAAACAAAATTTAAAAATTTAAAAAAAAAAATAAAAGCAAAAGAAAACTAATCTAGGCCACTTTCCAAGCAAATACGATGACCCTAGCATGTGCCACAAGACTTTAAACCTATAAGTGTCTCTAGTGGACGAGTTATCGTCTCGTTAGAGTTTACCAGCTATGATACCCCTAAGTGTCTCTTATGAAAGTGGCAAACCAAGAGAAAAGATTTTATTTTTAAGGCATCTCAATCTTTGCCACAAGCAGATTCTTCTTTTATCATGGATTTTGCATTTATTTCTATCAAAGTAAACTGAATAATCATTCTGCATAAGCTGGCAAATACTAAGGATATTGTAAGTTAAATTTGGAACATATAGAACATCTTTGATGAACATCCTCTTGCATCGCTTAGTGTAGACGACAATGGTGCATTTTTCTTCCGCGTTTTGCAGCTTCCCTTTTCTAAGTTTAACTTGAGAAGTCACACTTTCATCAAGCTCCATAAAAATATCACGATTTTCAGTCATATGATTATTGCATCCATTCCATATTCTATTTTATTCATCTTAATCATTTATGCATGAAAAGAGTAACCATTCTCTATTGCTTTCATTGTTAGCTCTTTTATTCTTCCTATGATACCAACTATCCCTATCAGAATGATTAGGAATTTTGCATCTTCAACATTTATAATAGCATTCTCCAGCCTTGCAATTATTTCTCTTGCAAATAATGCAATGAGTTTTGTCCTTACGAGAGCTTTCTTTTGAACTCTCGCCATCCTCAGAATTTTTCTTTCTCCTTTTTGATACTTACGCGACATTGCAGTGCTTCTTCCACCTCGATATTTGCTTTGTCCTCAAGGCACTGTTCATGGGCTTGTAGTAAACCCATTAATTCATCTAAGGTCATGACATTGAGATTTTTTTACTCTTCAATGGCAATGACTTTGTAATTGAATTTCGAATTCAGAGTTCGAAGAATTTTCTACATAATCTGAATATCTGAAATCGTCTCACCATTGGACTTCATCATTTTGACAGGTTCTAATGTCCGTGAGAAATAATTTTCAACTTTTTCTAACTTTTTCATTTGAAGAAACTCAAATTGCCTGCGCATGGTCTACAAACGCACATTTTTCACCCTTTCAACTCCTTTATAAGTGTTCATCAACATATCCCACACTTATTTTGCAGTTGTTACATGTGCAATTTTTTTAAAGATTTGTGGGTCAATCGACTGGTTGATGAAGAATCATGCATTCAAGTCTTTCTTCAGTGTTGTTGAATATGCAAGCTGCGTATAGGCTTGTTCTATGATTCCCCAAAGTTCTGGACTCAAATAGCAACTGCATCTGAGCTCTCCAATACTCGAAAATCGATTTTCTGTCACATTTCAAAATTTAGGACTGAAATATGTTATTATTGTTTGTAGTGATGTCTACTTAATAGTTTGGAAGATAGGGGACACTAAGTTCACATCTCGATTTTATCTTATTCGCGGCAGATCGGTATAGATCTAATGGCAAAGGTTCGGCTACAATGTTAATTTCGGCTTCGATTCTCTCTCTTCGAAGCTCCAAAACTTGAAATGACACTTGGGATTGACTCACCGGCGCCTGAGAATTATTTTCCCAGCGGCGGTGTCGGCAAACTCACTGAATTTCTGTCAGTTGACGAGAAGGGGCAACTATTCATCTTTGTTGGTGATTTTGATGGGTTTTCGTTGCTCTTTTGGCAGTGGCCCTCTGGAGAAGTGTGAAGATCTGTGGGTTCCACTCACTCTGGTGGTAGCGGTGTCAACTCACTTGCAGTGACTATCAGCAGCACGTGTGGTGGCGCATGGCTCTAGCAATGACTGCTGCACTGCCCTGGAACAACTCCTGCTCTGCTCCGGACCTCTCCTTGATCTTCTAGATCTCCTTGAATCTTTAACTCTAGCTCTGATATCAAATGTAAGAAAAATAATATTTCCTAAAAATATTTTTAATTAGGCTCTTTGTCCTAATTAAATTTTATTGATTGATATTTCTGTGAATATCTCAATATTTCTTAATTATTTATGATTGTTGAATTTGTTCAAGTTGACAAGCCTATTTATAGGGACTAATTAATATTCTAAATCCCATTAGAATTCAGATAATAAATTCTAACTTGGATTAGGAAATCTAATTTGATAAACACTACAAATAACAATCCTACTTAAAATAGGCTTGGTTTAATTTCTATAATTATGTTCTAGAAAACTCTCACCAAATAAATTGTCTCTAAAATTAGTTCAAAAACAATTCTCTAAATCTTCTCAATAAATACTTCTGATAGAGTTGAATATAATTAAATAATAAGCTCAGTTACAAATTAAAAAATAAATAAGAAAAATATTAGGGACAAAATCAAAACGGGCCAAAAGATTATGGAAAGAATTGTTTTTAACCTGAAAAAATGAAACAATCGTTTTTAACCATTTTGAAATTGGTAAATTATAATTTAGTCCTTATATATATAGATGGGTAAAATCTCACTTGAACCCAAAATATTTTTTTTCAAATTTCATTTATTAATTAAAATACCTAATTTTTTATTAATTTCCTAAATAATTTTTTATTAATCTCATTTATTAATTTCCTAATTAGTTTTTACCCTAAATTCAACCCTAACAATTTTTCTCATCTCTCTCTCGGCCGCGTGCAGCACCTCACCCTCCCCCTCTCGCTGCCATCTCGTCGCCACCTCGCCGTGCCGTTTTCGTCCATCTCATCGTGCCGTTTCCGTTGCCGCGGCGGGCATCTCCCTCTCTCTCTCTCCTTTACCGTTACCTCGACTTATCGCCTGTCGCCGCCTCTGTCTCCTTCGCTGCCTCTCTCTCCTTCGCCATTTCGGTTTCCTTCGCCGTTACCCGGACTTCGGCGTCTCCCTCTCTAGTTCGCTGCACATTACCCGGTCCTTGTCTCCTCTAGCCATTTCGAACTCCCTCGCTGTTTCGTTTTCCACGACGCCGCCGGCCTCTCCCTCTCTCGTTCACCGCACATTGCCCGGTCGTTGTCGCTTCTCGCCGTTTCGTATTCTGCTTGGTCACATACGCGATTGAGGTATGTTATCAAAACGATTCAGCTTATTTTGACTGCTCTGCCTTTATTTCGGTTCTTGTTGTTGCTAACCCTGCAAACACCAATGCATTGATCGTGAAGGAATTTGCACCATCAATTCCTGAGAAAACCATTACATGCTTGACCAGGCTTGATCATAACAGGGCATTGGGCCAAATCTCTGAGAAACTGAATGTTCAAGTGTCCGATGTCAAGAATGTGATTATTTGGGGAAACTGAAATTAAGTGGTATTTTATTTACTTTTTCATTTAATAAAGTGAATGTATTGTGTATTAACAGGGCATTGGTATTTTATTTTTCGATGTAAAAAATGTGATTGTGTATTTTATTTAATAAACTGAATGCTCTATGCATTATCTGCTGCTGAATTCCTGTGTATTTAACAGGGCTATGAATGTTTCTGTGTAAATTTCAGTGTAACAGGGCTCTGATTGTTTAACAGGGCTCTGAATGTTTCTGTGTAACAGGGCTCTGAATGTTTAACAGGGCTCTGAATATATAAACTAAATTCCTGTGTATTTAACAGGGCTCTAAATGTTTCTGTGTAAATTTCAGTATATATCCTGGAGTTCCTGAGGTGATTTCAACTGAATTTATCTATTCCAACTTTGGATATGAATCCCGCCGAGGAGCAAACAACGGTCAGTTGTTAAATTTTGTATAAAATTTGTGAAATATTTGGTTTGTAAAATGTGTGAACGGTTGTTGTGAAATATTTGGCTTATTGAAATGTTTGGTTACTAATTGTTATTGAAATGTTTTGTTAGTGAAATATATTGTTATTGAAATGTTTGGGAAGTGAAATATTTTGTTATTGAAATGTTTGGTTTGTAAATACATTTGGCTAGTGAAATATTTGAGTAGTGAAATGTGTGGTTTGTGAAATGTTTGATTAGTGAAATGTTTGAGTAGTGAAATGTGTAGTTTGTGAAATGTTTGATTAGTGAAATGTTTGGTTTGTGAAATGTTTGATTAGTGAAATATTTGATTTGTGAAATGTTTGATTAGTGAAATGTTTGAGTAGTGAAATGTGTGGTTTGTGAAATGTTTGATTATTGAAATGTTTGAGTAGTGAAATGTGTGGTTTGTGAAATGTTTGATTAGTAAAATGTTTGATTTGTGAAATGTTTGGTTAGTGAAATATTAGGGTAGTGAAATATATTCCCCTTTAAATATAGCTTTTACTTCTGTTTTAAATTTAAAATTTGTCAAAAGTATTTTGTTCATGATTCAAATATATGTCTTTGTTTTTAAATATAAGAAATTTAGAAAGTAAAAAATTAACGAAATGTGTGTCTATAACCATTTATGTTTTTTTTTTTTTCACGCAGGTCACGGATGATGATGGTGCACCTGAGAAATGGCAGTACAAGCTTGCAACTGAAGAATGGTTACCTGCACGTGTTAACATGTATTGTCGTATCAGTGAATTAAAAACCTTACAGGATGTCTTCAGCAGAGATAATATGCTCGACAAATGGAAAAAAAGTATATTTGGCAAGTTTTCGAGGATGCGATGTGACCAATTATTTAGTGGCAAGTTGTGCCACTCATTATTATGTCGCGAGATCCATTACCTAGGAGCCAGAGAGGATGAGATATGGTTTGCTATCGGTGGGCATGCTATAAGATTTGGGAAGGAGGAGTTCCTGCTATGCACCGGTCAGAAGTTTGGACCCCTCCCAGCTGCAACGGTTTCTGAAAGCAAGATAGTGGATGATAGTGTTCATGTTAGACTATTTGATGGATTGCTGACCCCCATACAAAGCGTTTTGGACAGGTTGAACGAAGGGCGGTTCAAGACCGACGATGATGCCATTAAGTTAGGCTATGTATTCTTCGTTTCCCATATTTTGCTTGGACATGAAAAGAGCCGGATTGTTCCACCTTGGTTGTGGGGTTTGGTGGATGACCTTGCAGCTTTTGAGGCTTTCCCTTGGGGGACATATGTATATAGTTTAACGCTGTATTCGCTGCGTAAAGCTCTTTATTCTCGAAGTTATACTAAGAAGAAGAAAAAGAAGAATACGGACGTTGCCAAATCACAACTGTTTGGGTACAACGTTCGTGGATTTGCTTGGGCGCTTCAGGTTTGTAATTTAAATAACAACTGTTATATTTCATCATTACACTTCACAAATTTCAATATTAAATTCTGTTTATGTACTGTATTCGCAGATTTGGGCATTGGAAGCCATACCTAGCTTGAGGGACGTTGTTGGGATCTATGACGGTGACGGATTACCCCGTTGTACAAGGTGGTTTAGCAGGAAGAAACCGACAACTTTGGAAAAGGATTTGAACGAAGAAGTACGTTTACAGATTTAACTTTGTTAATTCGGTATTATATTAACAAACTAATTATATTTTTATTATCATTTGTTATTTTCAATTCAGAATAGTCCTCTACGGACCTTGTCACCGTCGGAAGCGGAAAAGGCCACGGATTATTACTCATCCTTTGATCCTGATCAAGTAGTGGGTCCTACACTTCATATGGAAGGGGGTTTAGGCAGCCACTCTGATAATGACGAGGAAGACATTGATAATGTAAGTGAAAAGGAGCTGTCTAAGGACATACTTCAGCGAGAGAACCAGTCAAAGGCAAAACACGATCGACCGGGTAAAAATAATGTCAAGGTTACTGGTAAAAAGCATATGCGTCGTACAATGGATAATGAACAGGTATCGTTTTTTACAGACTTGTGTTTAAGAACGTGTTGTTAAAATGATTAACAATTTGTGTTTTTGTTTAAAAAAGGTTCGTTCGGACGACAGTACTAGGTCGTTTGTTGCAGATTTGGTTAAGGAATTACGTGATGAATTATTGGCTTCTGAGGCTCGGAGTCGTGATGAATTAATGGCTTCTGAAGCTCGAACTCATGATCAATTACTGGCTTCTGAAGCTCGGAGTCGTGATGAATTACTGGCTTCTGAAGCTCGAACTCGTGATCAATTACTGGCTTCTGAAGCTCGGAGTCATGATCAATTACTGGCTTCTGAAGCTCGGACTTGTAAGCTTATATACGATCTCAGGGATGACCTTCATGCTTTATTTCCTAATTTTCCTCCAGCACCTGATATCCGTTCTCCTCCATTGTCCACACAAAGGGAGGTAACATAAGTTTTTGCTGTTGTCCATTTTGATGTTATATTCATTTTTTATACTTTGTTGGTGCGTAAATATAAAGGTTGTTAACACAGGAGTCCCAGAGGGAGGCAGCTGTATCATGTGAAAAGGTGGGTGATGGATCGGTCATGCCACATGCGAGAGCAATATTTGAAGATCGTCCTAGTGATGTATGTACTTCTTATTAGGTTAAAAGGAAGTTAATTTTATAAAACCTAATATTCTACGTATATATTAAGTTATGTGATTCTTTTTCTTCATGTTTTCTGCTCCATTTTTTCTCTAGTATCAACAGTTGGCTGTGGCCATTTCATTAATGGGACGAATCAGCTATCAGAATAGTGTTGTACAATTATTTAGTGCAATAATTAACTCATAGCATATCACTTTCATAGTAAGATCATTGGCATATTGAAATCTACAAGGAAATGAGATTCCATCCTCAAGAACAACAAAACTGTTAAGATGTCTTATGATTTCCATTTGTGTTTAGTGTGGATATTCTGTATCTTATTATTGTAAGTTTACTGTTAATATTGTTAGTTGATTATATCAGCTAATCAGATGCATTGTTAGCTATTCACTGAGATTGCTGAATTGTATATTTGTAGGGCTGTGATCTCTTATTGTAACTGAGATCTACGTTTGAGCTTAGGTTGTATATATATACTCTATTGTTTTCAGATTGTTAATCAATGAGAAAACACATCACTGTTGCCATTTTCTCTCATTCCAAAATACTCTGATTTTCATCTTCTTCTCTGTGTTTCTAGTTTGCTTGTGTTGAACAACTGTCTATTAAACCTAGGTACAGATAAAGGAATAAATGTATACTTTTAATAGACTAATAACAGAGAAAATAATGAATAAAGATATACTTTGGTAGAATGAGGTTTAGTTTTTTATCTCTATGTTATCAAAACGATTATGATGCGTCTTAATAGTTTCAAATTTTTAGCCAAGCTTAGAATTGTAGGAGATATAAATATCATACCATTGCCTAATGGTTCATTTTTAAGGGTTTTTTTTAAATTATTCAAAAAGTGGGTGATTGAGGGTTGTTTATGTTATTTTTTTCTCCAATTGGCTAAAAACGATTATTTTTACATCTGCGGTTAAAAATAATTTCACCAATAATTTTTAGGTCATTTTTAACAATTTTCACACATATATATATATATATATATATATATATATATATATATACACACACACACAAATGGTCACGTCAAATCAATAAAAATCTATATAATTTCTTTATCTCTATGCTTTAACGTCTACCAAAATTCAAAATAAAGAAAAATTGAAAGTAGTGTCCCAAAATAATTCAATTATAAGAATTATTAATTTTATTTATTCTTACCTCTTTTTCTTGGGTTAATTTCAACCTATCAATAATAATCAAAATTTCAGAAAAAAATAAAAATAAAAATTATACGACTGGTCAACGTGGTTCAGCGGTAAAAAGGCTCATTTAGTCCGATAATATTTTTGTTTGAGTTGTAACACCCCTAATTTTTCATAATTATGAGAAGTATTATTATTAATTATTAAGCATGAAATAGTCAGGTATGTGATTTATATTGGTGGAAAGTATATATATTCGGTATATGGTTGAAAAATGAATAGTGATTTTAACCGAGTTAAATCCCATTAGAGATATTAATTTCATGGTGCATTTGGATAATAATGGGTCCAATTGAATATTGGTGAAATCGATTTGGTAATTGGATAGGTGTGGAATATTTTTTGGAATAATTATCGAGATTGGATGTGATTAATTGTAAATTGTTTGCCATTTGGTGATTTATGGAAGTCAAGAGAGCAAATTGCAATTGTGAGATATTTATATATATTATAATGTTAGTGGAGATTGCCATGATCTTAAGAATATATATATATATATATATATATATATATATATATATATAATAATAATAATAATAATAAAAAGGGCATTTGACACCTAAAAGCATTTGAAACTTGGCAACATGCATGTATTCACTCATCACCTAATTTCATAAAGCAAGAGAGCAATGAGAGTTGACCATGAAACATGCAATCTAGCAAAGTTGGTGTGAAAGAGTGAGTTATAGAGAGAGAAAGAGAGAGAATTTAGAGAGAGAAGGTAATAGAAGAAGAAGAAGGAGAGTGATAGAGAACTTGGAGAAGAAGAAGTCTAGATGGAGAATAGCATTTCAGGTTTGGTGATACCGTTTTCGTATTTTTCAGATTTTTCAGAAATTTTCAGAATCATTATATTATATTGTTTTTAGTTTATTTGAGATATATGGATTATGATCTGTTGTTTGAAATTGATTTTGGGATAATTTGATATATATATTGTTTGTTATAAATTGATTTTGAATATATATATATAATCAAAACCATTACAAATAATATATATATAACATCAAAATCATTACAAATATTATATATGAGATATATGGATTATGATATGTTGTTTGAAATTGATTTTGGGATAATTTGATATATATATTGTTTGTTACCATTACAAATAATATATATATATATATATATAACATCAAAATCATTACAAATATTATATATATATATAATATTTGATGTTATATATATATTGTTTGTAATGATTTTGATGTTATATATATATTATTTGTAATGGTTTTGATTATATATATATATATATATATTATTTGTAATGATTTTGATTATATATATATATATATATAGTGGTAATAAATTAAATTTTGAATATATTGTTATATATATATATATATATTATTTGTAATGATTTTGATTATATATATATATATATATATAGTGGTAATAAATTAAATTTTGAATATATATATATATATTGTTACTGATTTGGATTATATGTATTTGGAATATATTCTGGATCCGTAATATTGTTTACGAAAAATATTCTGAATTGATTTTCGATATATTTTTTATTATAGTAATATTACGGATAATATTATTAAAATATATATTATTTTGCGATTTGTTTCGAAAAGTAATTCGGGGCATTTGGATTTATTATGGATTTACGATATATAATTGCATGAGATTTTAAATGTGATTTGAAGCGATTTCTGGATTCAGAAAATATTTTCGGAAACGATTTTGTAATTTGCTTGTATATGTATATTGATGCGATTCGGATTTTGGAATTATGTTTATAGATATGGATATGATTTGGATTTAATTTTATAAATTGTATTGTTTTCGAAAAGTGATTTGGCTCTGATATATGTAAATATATATATATATATATATATATATATATATATATATATATATATATATATATATATATATATAAGGATATAGGAGATTGACATGTCAATTGGGTTCTCTGAGTAGTACTACGCCTATATGTATGATAGAGGTACCACCCTTTAAGGGTTGAAAATTTTGATCTGGGATACGCAGCGAGTCCTCCGTTGGTATCCAACTCTGTTATGATATATCTGGGATACGCAGCGGGTCATCCGTTGGTATCCATCTCTGTTCTGTATAGCCCGTAATCCAGTCCGAAAAGTATGTTTAGTATATCAGGAGCCTAAAATGGAAATAGAAATGAAATATAATTTGTTATATGATTTGATTTGGTATTAATAAGTTTGATACGATATTTTATTCTGATTTCGGAAGATGTTGTTAATAATTGCTTTGATATGATATTTGTTATCGTTTTTCCAAGGGATATATAAATATACATATATATAGATATATAAATATACATATATATATATATATATATATATATATATTTGAAATATTTGATTTAATTGTGCCCCATATGTTGGTTTTATATGTTATTTGCGTTATTGAGCTATTATATTATGTTTATACAATTGGATTTTGGGTACACCTACTAAGCGTTATGCTTAGCGTGTTGAGTTTCTCACATGCAGGTAAGAGAGCCAGAAAGAAGATAAGGCTGAAAAGAGTTGAGTCTGCAGTGATTGAGTCCTGAGTCACATCGCTCCCGCATTTTTGATAGCCCATTATATCTTTGATGTTTTATATGTATTATATCGGCATGCATGGATAAGAATGTTTTTGTAAATATTTGAAACAGTATTTAGTTTTTATGTACGTTTTGTAAAGTTTTGTAATATTTGGGCCCATGGAATTTAATGCTTTTGAAGTTGAATATTTATAAGTATTTTGATATAATTTGTTTTGGTAAGTCGCATCGTCTATGGAAGGGTGCGCAATTTTATTTGAGATTATAGAAGTGTGGATTTTATGACTTGTGAAAACAGGTTTTGGAAAGTCAGAAAAACAGAGGAAATTCTGGCGAAATTTTTAGAAAATCTTTTTAGACCATAATTTTAAATATTTATTCGGACCATTACTTAAAGTTCCTGTTTTGAAATTTATTTTCCGTATACGGTAGCGCTCCCTGATTCGGTCCGAGCAGATTCGGGTCGGGGCGTGTTCCAGTTTTTGGTATCAGAGCCATGGTTTAGGCGTTCCTAGACCAGAGCGAAATGTTTTGTAAATGTAAACTGTTTTGTACATGCATACATTTTAGAAAAGAAAATAGGAGAATGTGACTCTAATCTGCAGTATTCCTCTTCTGTCTTATATAGGAAAATGGAAAGTAGAGGAGATAGAGATAGACCTGGGAGCCCCGCTAGTGTGGCTGGGGAAGCAGCGAAAGAATCAGTGAGTCCGAGAATGGTTGGACCGGAGATCCAGGATCAGCCAGTTAATGTACGACAGATGACTAAGATTCTGCAGACAGTAACTAGAGCCCCACCTCAGATATCAGCAGTTGAGAGGTTGGCTAAACACCAACCTACAGATTTCCGGGGTAAGAGTGATGATGATGTTACAGCCGCTGAATACTGGTCGGACAGAGCGCATATTACAGCAGATGCACTGTACCCCAGAGGAGAGTCTGGAGTGTGCCGTTTCCTTATTACATGAGGATGTTTACCATTGGTGGATAGCCATTACCAGGACATTGCGGCCAGCGGAACGAACTTGGGAGTTTTTCCAGAGAGAATTCTGAAAAAAGTATGTGAGTCGTATTTACATAGAGAACATGAAGAGAGATTTTGTGAATCTGAAACAGAGACAAATGTCCGTTACTGATTACGAACAGGAGTTTAACCGATTGAGTAAGTACGCCAATGACATGGTGTTGACAGAGGAGAGCAGGTGCAGGAGATTTGAGGACGGTCTGAATAATTATATCCGTCTTCAGGTTACTGCATTGGAGATAGTTGATTTTACTAGGCTTGTATCTGTAGCCCTTAGTGTTGAAAGAGTACAAACAGATGAACAGGCCAGGAAGAGCTGGAGTCAGCAGTGGAGAGGTCAGGGACAGTCCAGTTCGTCTCAGTTGCCAAGCAAAAGGTATAGGGGACCTCAGAATAGTGGTCTGTGGCAATCCCAGAGACCTCCAGCATCAGCTAGACCAGGTTAGTCCACATCATCTATGGCTAGTGCTCTTGGTAGTACAGCTAGGGGACCAGCCTTAGCACCTTGTAACTATTGTGGAAGGAGTCATTTGGGTGAATGTCGAAAATTGACGGAGCCTGCTTCAGATGTGAGTCCTGCAATCATTTTCTGAGAGATTTTCCGAGGAGTCAGGCTACTTCTGATATTCCATCGGTGAGACCAGCTCCCACCGTTCCCAGGGGGAGGAGACCTAGTCAGACAAGGACGGAGGTCAGTAGGCCCGGAGGGGCAACAGAGTCTTCAGGGCATAAAGAGAGTCGGGCACCAGCTCGAGCCTATGTTATTATGGCTCAGGAGGACAGGGATGCACCAAATGTGATTACTAGTATGGTTTCTATTTTTAACCTTACTGTAACTGCATTGATAGACCCTGAATCTACACATTCGTATATTTGTGATGCCATGATTAGAGATAGATATCTGAAAACTGAGTCTACTAAGTTTGATGTGATAGTGAGTAGTCCCTTAGGTCACAGTGTGATCGTGAATAGGGTTTCTAGAGATTGTCCTATCAGAATACAGGAGTATGAATTTCCAGATAATTTGATAGAGTTGCCATTCCATTACTTTGATGTAATTTTGGGCATGGATTGGTTATCCAGACACCGGGTTATAATTGACTATAGTCTAAAGCGAGGACGCTTAGGACAGCAAATAGTGCAGAGGTATTAATGGTAGGCGATAGAAGGGATTATCTCTCTAATGTTATTTCGACCATTAATGCTCTGAAATTGATCAGAAAGGGGTGTGAAGCTTATTTAGCACATGTGGTCGATTCACGGAAGGTTGATTTCAGTCTACAGAATATACCTATCGTATGTGATTTTTCAGATATATTTCCAGAAGAATGTCCTGATCTACCACCGGTGAGAGAGGTGGAATTTGTGATTGATGTGATACCGGGAATTGCACCAGTATCAATTGCTCCGTATATAATGGCACCTACAGAATTAAAAGAGCTGAAGTTGCAGTTGCAAGAGTTGTTAGATAAGGGATTCATTCGACCTAGTGTTTCCCCGTGGAGAGCACCGGTACTATTTGTGAAGAAGAAAGATGGGTCGATGAGATTGTGTATCGATTACAAGTAATTGAATAAGCTCACAATCAAGAATAAATATCCGTTGCCTAGAATCGATGACTTGTTTGATCAGTTGAGAGGAGCCACTGTTTTCTCGAAAATTGATCTCATATCAGGATATCACCAGTTGAGGGTGAAAGATTCTAATATTCAGAAAATAGCTTTCCAGACACGGTACAGACACTATGAATTTGTGGTGATGCCATTTGGGTTGACTAATGCACCTACCGCATTTATAGATCTGATGAACCATATCTTCCGTCCGTATCTGGATCTGTGTGTTGTAGTATTCATCGATGATATTCTGATATACTCTCAGACTGCAGCAGAACATGATCGGCATCTCCGAATAGTATTACAGATTCTGAGAGAAAATAAGTTGTATGCCAAGCTCAGCAAATGTGAATTCTGGCTGAATGAAATTGCTTTTCTGGGACATGCAATATCGGCAGATGGTATTAAAGCAGATCCCAAGAAAATTGAAGCAGTTCTGGAGTGGAAGCCTCCTAGAAATGTTTCTGAGATCCGGAGTTTTCTAGGTTTGGTCGTATACTACATACGGTTTGTAAAGGGGTTTTCTTCCATAGCTACTCCTTTGACTAAACTGCTGCACAAGAATGTCAGGTTCGAATGGAATGAGAAATGTCAGGCGGCTTTTGAGAAATTGAAAGCGATGTTGGTTGAAGCACCAATTCTTGTACAGCCAGTATCAGGAAAAGACTTTGTGATTTACAGCGATGCTTCACACAATGGCCTGAGATGTGTATTGATGCATGATGGGAAGGTAGTTACATATGCTTCCAGACAGCTGAAAACGCATGAACAGAATTATCTGACGCATGATCTGGAACTTGCAGCCATAATGTTTGCTCTGAAAATATGGCGGCATTATCTGTATGGAGAGAAATGCTATATTTACCCTCATGTCAATTGAAATTTTGGCTATTGAAATTGGCAATAATAATGTATATTCTCTTATATACTACAAATTACAACTAACGAGAATAATAATACTATGATACTGCATATTCGATTGGCACAACGTCTACAGCAAAGCCATATCACGACATTCCCATTGGTGAAAAGTTTGGAATAACTCCCTTTTGGAACCCAACTTTAAAGCCTTTTCATCATTACCAACTAATTCTGCATCTGAAACTGTTTTCAAACTCTTACAAATTCTCTGCATTGTACCCGAGAGATTGTTCAACAAGAGTTGTTGTTCTAAACTTCCCATCATATTGGTAGGTAGGATTAGGAATAACTCAAGTATATAATCATCATTACCAGTGTAGGTACTTCTTAACTTGATTGTAACGACAACATTCAAGCCAAACTTTCGTGTATGATGGACAATTGGATATTCACTTATGTCATGTGATTTTACATCACGGAAGAAAAATGAATGATCTAATTACAAGGCTTTTCCAGTTATACCTTGTCCTTCCTCGACATGATGCTCTGCACAGGCATGCATAAATCCTTGCATCTCTTTATCATTTTCACATATAATTTGCCTATAGCATGTGCAAATTAACAACCAGAGGAACTAATACTATAGTTACAATTGAGTTATGCATATTTCATTAGGATTATCATCTGGTATGAAATTTCATCACTAGTATTATAAAGAGTACGATTCTCTATACCCATGAAAGAAGAATAAGAAAAGTTAAGTAGTTATTTGAATAAATTTTCAAATATATTTAGTTTGATAATTGGTGAGAAGGTTACAAAAACAAAGCCTACATATGCCTTACGTTGAACTACATTAATGATAGATGTTGAAGGATAAAATTCTTTGTTTCATAAAGCTAGCAGTATGTTAGAAATGTGCTGGAAAATTGATAAAAAAATTATTTTATACTTGATCTTGATCATAGCGGGAGGCTTGAGAATCTATGAAGCCAGAATAATATTTGAGATTCACTTCCTCTCGGTGGACATTTTTTATATGTTGGTTCCTAAAATGGTATGATTTTCGAATATGATATTATTCAGACTTCTCATTTGGACATTCTATATTGGTGGGATGTTAGTGTAAAGAGTTACCCACGGTTGCAAGGATGGTACGGGTGACACGAATGGCATGAGATATCTTGACTATACCATTTCATACTCCTCTTTTGGATAAAGGCAGTGAGCTGAAGTAAAATATAATTGCAAAATAGGTATAAGACGCACCTAACTAGTAACATGTAAAATGAAGGAAATTCAATTTCTTAAACGCACAACTTTTAATTTCAAATATTTTTAAGTTATAAATAAACTTAATTCATAAAACAATTATGATCTAACAACTTTGAATTAGTTCAATAACAATTGCGGGAGGAGCCACCACAATAACCACTTATATAATTATTTTTTCACTTTTGTTTTTCAATATGAACGCAATGAGAAATATATGTAGTCTAAAACTGAAATTAAACACCAAAAAGGAGAACAATTATTGTTGTAGATAATAAAAAATTGCAAAACAAGATACAATAACTTTAAATGCTTAAATTATCAAATGCACACTATTATGACATCAATAGTTATGCAAAGAAAGTCAGTAATAACACTTCATGAGAGATTTATCAATACAAACTAACATGAAGAGCGTTGCAAACACTTTCTATCTCCGAATCAAAAAGTTGGCTCCTCTTTCAAGGTGATAAGTTCCAGCACAACACAACAGGGCATTTCAGGAGACTCAAAAAAAGATATAGCAATGGAACCACAAATAGTGTGTTTAATTGCATGTGTCACCCTCAAGTACTCAGCTTCATTGTAATGATAAACATCTGAAGTCCATTCTAGAACTTTAGAGATAAATACTCAACCAAGAAGACCTGGAAAAGAACCCGACTTCTCTTCCGTAGAAAAGGTATACGTCCTCGACACTTCACGATACCCTGCAAGCATTTGATCAAGCAAATATGGTTGATCAGAAGTGCTCAACGCCTCAACACATAATGATCTCCACACCTTATTGGAACCAAGACTTGAGCCAAAATGCCCCATTAGATGAATCTTTAAAAACGGACAAAGCCTTGAGCATCTTCTCGTCAAGTGACCGTGGAATTGCCTAGAAACCAAATAATGCTAAGTATCTGACATGTTTTCTCAATAACTTTGTTGGTTGTTTTAGGAAACAAATCATTTGCATCTTCAGGATCCCATGGATAACAAGACTCGATAGTTGTTTTCTGAAAAACCATCTTGTCTCCACAATTGTAAGAACTCCCAATGGCATTCGATGCACCAGCATCATCAGAAACTATAGAAGAATTGTGGTTTGTGATGTTGAATGCATTAAAAGAAGTATAAGGCAACGACTGAACCGATGGTAACTTATAGGATGATGACATCTGGCCTGTCACAGTTGGGCTCTTGCACTATCTAGTATAAACATCAAAATTTATCAACTCCGTTTAAGTTGTTGACTGGATCTTCAGAACTCAAATTTTTAGTACCACTATCATATGAGGGTGGATTCTTCATCCGTACTCTTCGTAAAACCCAATAACCTGATCCTTTTGCTTTAGGTGAAAAATGATACTCCATTTTCAAGTAATAAAAAAAAAAACCCTATCCTAAGCGAAATGTTAGTGTTTTATCAAAAAATATTTGCTTAACACAACTCTTGTTTTAGGTATTTCTTTCCCTGTTTGCTTATTAGGAACTTTAATTTTTATTATAAATTCCATTAAACTTTTACCTAATGCTCAGATTTTATCCAATCAAATATCTCAATTTCACTAGTAAACCTAATTCCCAAGTGAAATTGGACTAACCCATAGGATGCAAATATCTGATTTGTCACAATTAGGCTGTTGTACTATCCTGTATAAGCATCAAAATTCATCAATTTCTGTGAAGTTGTTGACTGGATCTTTAGAACTCAAATTCTTAGTACTATTATCACATGGGGCAGGATTCTCCATCTGTGCTCTTGAAGAAATTCAATAAATTGATCATTTTCTTTAGGTGAAAAAAAGATATTTCATTTTCAAGTAATCAACAAAAAAACCTCTCATAAATGAAATGAGGGAGTTTTATCAAAAAAATTAGCTTAACACAACCCTTGTTTTAAGTATTTATTTTCCCGTTTCCTTATCAAGACCCTTAAATTTTGTTATAAATTTCATAAACTTTTGCCTTATATTCATATTTTATCCACTCCTTCAAACATTCGTGTTGGGTTTGATTTAAAAATAAAGAAGGAAAAAATCGGTAGGGATGCCAATCCCACATTGATAAGGAAAGTAAGAAGACAAGGGGTATGAAGACTATATAAAGAGTATCTAGGCCTTTGTTTCAAATATTGCACCGGTCAAAAACACTTTAAGCATTATATTTGACTCTGTTTAAATTTCTTTATTGTTTATATTATTTAGAATGTAGAAAGGTGTAAGTTAATATTTACTTTGGAGAGTGTGGGTGTATTGGGGTCATGGGATTTGAGAGAATAGTCAGTATAATTGTAACAATTTTCTATATAGTGAATATTTTTTGTGGTTGTCTTTTGACAACAATAGTGATTTTTCTCCGGTTTGGGAGTTTTCCACGTAAATTCTTGTGTTTGGTGATTGTTATCATTTTCTGATTATTTTTCTGTTATTTTTTATATTTCTACAAAAGGTAGTGTCTTCACGGGAGGTTTTGGGAACCGATATTCCCAACAAGTGGTATTAGAGTCCGACTGTTAAGTTGGTGGATTCTTAAGAAAATTCTTAGTATGCTCTGTGGTTAGCATTGTCTGATCTTCCACATCAGAAAAGAATTGTTCTTCGTTACTGAAAATAAGTGTGGTAGTGTGAAGGTGTATGTCTAAGAAGGTTTTGGTTAGGAAAGACTTGGTATTTAAGTTTGTCCATTTGTGACCCACCTTTCTTTCCTAGGAACTTACCTGGTACACTGTTAACGAGCTACGGGCACTATTATATTATACAGTTACTATTCATGAATACGGCAAAAATTTCAAAGTTTTCAAGCCCTGTTAGGTTTAATGTGGAGTTGGCTTGTGGCAAGTGCAAGTCATTAGTGTTTTGATTCAATCTGGATTACACAAGGTGGGGTGTGGACAATTTGAGCACGTCAAGAAAAATTGTCAAAAAGGGGGAACGGGTTTGGCAAAGAGCTCCAAAATGTTGCAAGCAGTTTGTCTTTCACCGAATCTGATGATGGAGGACATGTATATCCTTATGGCATGACTATTAAGTTGCCATGTAAGAAGATGTGTTGCTGCTAGCGGGTCCACAATTGCACATGGGCATTGGTTAGACAATATTGTAGGATGTGTGGTGGAAAAGATGTCAAATGCTGAGAAACTCTCGAGAAGTCTAACGTGGGGGTTGCACCATAAATTTTTAGCAAGTTTTTCAATATGTGCCGAAGTGAAATTCTTAGAATTAATTAATTTCAAGTGAGTGTACTCTTTTATGGTGGAGTATGATAATTCTCGGTATAGAGAATTATGATTGTTGGTGAAAACAGTGATAGCTGAAGCTATATTTATTTTTAAATCAAGGTGGAGATTGTTAGGTTTGATTTAAAATTAAGGGTAAATTGCAATGGAATACACTGACATTTGATCATATTGCAATGAAATCGCACTTTTACTTAAATTATAATGGAGTACCTTAGATAATTCTCAATTGGGTCCCTAACATATTATGAAATATTACTTTTGATCTGTTTTTTCTTTTTTAAATCATATGGTCCCTAAGTTTTAAAAATACATCAATTTAATCTCTATAATCAAAATTTTAACAGTCAAACCTGATGCAAAGTATAAAGTGATCATTTTAAACTTTTTTTTAATTAAATTATCCTGGAGTAGGCACCACTACAAATCGCTAATCAAATAAAATTTTCTTTTACTACCTTTAAAAGCTAAAATATTTATATTGGAGCTGAGTGTTATAGCTATGCCAATATATATATATATATATATATATATATATATATATATATATATATATTGTTGACGTATAAATCTAGTCAACGTGGTAAAACGATGAATACTATGTATTATAGGCATTGATACTGTAAATTGACAATGAAAGAGAGATTTTTAAAGTGGTTCGATTTGGAAGAATGCCTACATCCACTGTTTTTTATTCAAGTCGAGCTCGTTTGTATTTGAAGACGAAGCTCGCTTATGCATATGTGTTTCTAAGAAATTTTGTAATCTGTATAACGGGGGTGTGACGCTCCTCTTATAATATGAAGGGATGAGAGTTTTTGCTCTCTAGTTGGAATCTAATTACACGATTTGAGGGAGAAAATCTATCCCTTAATGGACGTGGTTTAGTATAAGCGTAATGGCTGATTGGGGGGAATTTGAGGTTGATTGGAAGTATGATTAGTTGACTTACGTTGATTCCTGTATTCTGAGGATTCTTCCTTAATTTGAGGTTTCGAGCTACTTTCTTCTGCGGGCTGCGTGGTCTGTGGGTTACGAGTTGCCTTCTTGGTGGAACGCGATATCTGGAGGGTGCGGTATTTCAAATCTTCTGCTGTTCTTCTTTGGTAGTTTATTGGGCTTTGGGGCCCGTTAGGTCTTGTGGCGCTTCCTTGACCTTTTGCGTATGTTGGGCTTTCCTTTGAATTTTTAGTGTTTCGGGCCTGTTTGGGCTTTGTGTGTGTGTGTGTGTGTGTGTCTATATATATATATGCATGCTTGATCAAGTACTAAAATTCAAATTAACATTTTAATTTTTTGAGCTAGAAAAAAGTAGTTCGGTTTACCTTGGTGACATGGTTGGATGCATATTTAAAAAATTAAGATATTCTTTTAGGAATTTCGGTTTTGCTTGACCCTCGATTGGAATGTGATATTTTAATCATTGATTTAAGGAGATGTAAGGTAGAGTTTGATACTGAGAAACAATTTCTGAATATTTTTGAATATATATTTGAGATTTACAAAAAGATATGATAAATGCATTTTAAATTATGATTCATTAAGTGAATTTTATAAATATTTAGCTAAAAATGATATTATTTAGATTCATTATTTGGAAATTCTATATTGATAGGGTGTTAAAGGTTAAAAAATTCCCTAAGATTGCAAGGACGGCACGGATGACACGAGATATATTAACTATACTTTTTTATACTCCTTTTATGAGATTAGATAGCATTATGCTGCTTAAATATATAATTGAATTAGGGGACAAGCTAGTACTTCTGATTGTTTTCTTTCAAAATTGAATTTGGAATTAAAATCTATTTTACTGTAAAACAAAATATGCTCTTTTTAAAGTAATTTGAAAGTAGAAATATTTGATCTTCTAGATAAATCTTGAGAAGTCTTTTTTTTTTTTTTTTTACCTAGAGAATTAACTTTATCTACAACAGTTTGAAACTCTTGTTATTGGATGATATCTTAATGGATATAATCAAGAAATTGTATTTTATTACCTTAAATATAAGGCTTGATCTAACACGAGAAACATGACCAAGAAAATCTACCAAGCAACCAACCTGTAACAAATCTCCAAGTGAACATTGATTTCTAAACCAATGTTGAATCTTATTATCTATTATCATTGTCCACTGACATTATAAAGTATATTCATGTCAATGTTCCAATTCAAAAGATTAAATTAAAATTATTCCTTTTTAGTTTCTTAGCATCAATAAAATGGATAGTTAAACAATAATTGAAAATTTGAACTTCCCCAATATTTGATTGATTAATAACTGCTTACCAAAATAATGAGTTTTTCCTTCTCTTCTTTGTAAGAATGTAGTATGTATGATTTTATGGAGTTTAGTAATGCAACATCACACTTAACAACCCTTCCTACCATTATTATTATTATTTTGAGATATGACACCTTGCGGGTTAAAAGGGTTAACGGGACGTAGTGAAATTAAACCCTACTAGCACGGCTCAGACATCGACTTACATACTGGAAGCCATCTACTCTCAATGCAGGAGATGTCTACTTACAATAATTGCACTTTTATGGGCAATAGTGAGACAATATTTATAATACCAGGATTTGAATCTTGATGACTTGAAGGAGTTTGTGAGAATTAAACCACCAAGGCAAATGACCTTTTATTTATGTGGTTCATTTATGGATCAATCACATTTTCTTTTTAATAAATAAAAACCAGAGTTGTTATGTTACCTCTTTCAATTTATTTATCTCCATCTTCATTTCTTCCATTTGTGCATCTTTCTAAATGAGTTTGGAGATGGGGTGTTCTGCTCTTTTCTAATGTACAAACTTTTCTTACAATGCTTATGTGTAGATCATTCCCTCCCATTTTATTCCATGTCCTTTACATATTGCTTTTCAAGATTTAACACCAATTTTCTTTGTTTAGAACATGAAAGCGTTACAGATATACACATTTAGATTCACCATCTCATTTGGTTTTATGATACGAGTGAATCATATCAAATGGATCGGGTCACCTGAGCCCAGTTGGTACTCGACCATCAAATTGAGGGCCAGGCCCACGTCCAAACCTTATGGATGAATGGGGCTGGGGCTTGACTAGAAGGCCCGTGAACTCGGAGGTCTGGCAATGAGGGAAGGACTGGGCTTAAAGAATGAAAAAATTTATGTATTATATACAAAATCAATTAAGCCCGACGGGCCACTAAGCCCATTTTTATGAGTTGGGTTGGGCCTCACCAAAATATTTAAGTCTCGAGCCGTACCAGCCCTCAAACCCGGTTGGGCTTTAAAATTAGAATCCCACCCGACCCACTTGATACCTTAATGAGATTTCCTGTATATATTAAAAATTATAATTTTATCACCAGACTATGAACTTAAAAAAAAAAAAAAAAAACCACCTAATCTAATCTAGCAAATTTATTCAAGCTCTCAATTTTAACAACTTTATAGAGAGTCTGGATAAATATTTTGTTGGATTAGATTAGGTTTATTCAGAAGAATTTCACCTTCTCCACATAATGTTGATTGGTGGTTACAAGGATCTGTCGAAAACTGATGAAATCTACTTTGTTGAGCATTATAAAATTTTAAATGCAATTTTATTTATTGATACCCTTTAGCCCCTAATTTTACGTAAATATATTAATTTGATCGCTCTGACTAATTTTGTAATAGTCAAACTAACTGAAAATATTAAAAAGATAATTTTGTCCTTTTCTCTATTTAAATGAGTTAAAATTACTATTTTATCCTTAACTTTTTAAAAATATTATTAATAATTAAAAGGGTAATGTAGTCATTTTATATTAATATTTTAAAAATAAAATTTTAAAAAATTAAAAAAATTTATATGAATCTCCACATTCTATCAAGATTGATGGACGATGGAGATCATATTGAATTTTTTTAAAAAAAAATTATAAATGGAGAATTAAAAAAAAAAATTTCAGTGAAGATCCAGACAAGAACAAATTTTTTTTTTTCAATTTTTTTTCTTGCTGATCTTGATGGAGATCCAATCCAAGATCAGCAAGCAAACAAGAACAAAAAAAAAAAATTGATGAAGAAACCAGATGTACGGTGGATATTCAATCTGGATCTCCATCAAGAACAGTAAAAAAAAAATTAAAAAAAAAAATTTGAATCTGGATGGACGGTGGAGATCCAATCTAGATCTCCACCAAGAACAGTAAAAAAAAAAAATTAAAAAAAATTTGATTTTCAATTTTCAATTTCTTTTTTTAAAAATTTTAATAATCTCCACCGTCCACAAATCTTTATGAACAGTGGAGATCCAACTAAATTTTTTTAATTTAATTTATTTTAAATTTTTAAATAGGGATAGATATGTCATTTTACTAAAAAATTTACTGTTAACCCATTGATAGGTTTAAAGACAAAAATACCCCCGGAACCGTTAAGTTTGACTAACAGTTAACTTACATATAGACCAAATTGATACGTTTTTAGAAAGTTAAGGCCCAAGGATATCAATAAACGAAATTGCATTAAAAAATTGATGATTATCCAAAAGTTAGAAACAAAATTGATAATTGCCCTTATTTTAACGCAAAAGATGTAGGTAGTTTCCAAAAAAAAAAACATGAGGATTATGAGGAAAAAGAACCCCAATTAAATTTTCGATAATATGATATGTATTGCATATATAATTATAGTTGAAATACAAATATATTTTTTACTAGTATTGCAAAATAAATTCTGTTGGATCTTGTCATTTTAAGTGGATAGTGAAGTAAGAAAATTTCAACAGGTAATTCAGATTAAATAATTTTAGACAATTCCTCTTTACTAGTTTCAACCTATTAGTGGTTCATTATAAATTAGATTATGGTTTTGTGTATAATGGATACCATCTTTTTGTTTTATTTCGGAGAGTGAATGCGTGAAAGAAATAGGTTTCTTTTTGTCTCTAATTAGGGATGGCCATGATTTTGAAATCGCCGATTCTAATTCCCCTTAGGAGGGAACCGGAACCAATGAGGAACTGTTGGTTCCGGTTCCATATCCAGTGCTCGGAATCGGAATCAAATTTTTTTTTTTACTCCCAACATGCAAAAATTTTTTTTTTCAATTTTTTTTAAATAAAGGAACTGGAACTAGCGGTTTCGATTCCTAAAAATAAAAAATCGGAACCAAGGCCGTGGGTCCCAATTCCGGTTCAGAACTGGCGGAGCGGTTCGAACCGAACCGTGTCCAACACTGTCTCTAATATATATTTAACATAGAAAAGCAAATAGAAAAATACAAAGTGTATTTCTTGTTTCGAACCGCTAAAAGTATACCCTCGAGTTTTATATTAATCTAAAAAAAGAGGAAATTTGTAAACGGAATTAAGAAGAGGGATACATACGTACAACCAACAACAACAATAATAATAATAATAATAATAATAGTAGTAGTAGTAGTAGTAGTAATAATTGGACACCCAAAAGACAGCATAATTTTTTTTGAAAAGAGAAAACTTCATTAAGCAACAACAACTAAACCAGAAACATCCTCCAAGACTAAGACTAGATTACAAAGCCAATTTGACAAAACGGCAGACCAACAATCAGAAAAACCAGTACCCAGAGCCCACTTTGCCACACCATGAGCAGCCCTGTTACAACATCTAGGAGAAAAAGCAACAGAAATGAAACTATTCTTACAAAGCAATCTTGCACAACATTATCTACTTCACACCTAGAAAAAGATAAACAAAGGCACAAGTCAACTACATTAAGAGCATCAGAAACCAAAGAGATAGAAGAAATGTCCATACTTAAAAACCAGTTGAATCCCTTCCAACACAGCAATAGCTACAGCAACTTCCACCTTAACACACCCCAAAAGAACTGTATGTCACCATTTTTTAAGAGAACTAGAGAAGAACTGAAACTAATTTACTGGCTTTCTAACCAGCTTTTTGTGAGCACCATAGCCTGTAGGATCTGAATATCAGAATCAACATTGTATTCAATGTCATCATCAATTTCAATCGTCCTCATAAAAGAATAATATGAAACAGCCTGAGAAAACGGTATTGCTAAGTAATCACGAGCCATCATTGCTAGAGTTGGGAAATTCGGAGTGTTGACCCGCCACCAGCCTAATATGTCAAACTCTTCAACTGAACGAAATCTGAAATCTTTCAAATACTGATCAAGTTCTGAACTTGGTGACACAACATTTTCATTATTGCTTGGACATGTTCGCGGCCTCCCAAGCCGGTCAAGCATCTTGTAAGAATCTGAACAATTGCTGAAGCAGATGGCATATTTGTTGTAAACACCTTCAAGGTGATCACTGAATGTCTTAAGATGTGTATCAGTATCATCATTACCATATATCTCCTTGTACCAAGATTCTACAATGTCCATTTTGAATCGTGGGTCAAAAACTGCTGCTATTGTTAAAGCCATTACACATTTTTCCCAATATCTGTCAAATTCTAACGCTTTGATGTCAAATGCAATATTGTTGACGAACTCGTACTTACTTTTTTCCCACTTCTGCAATTTCACATATATGTCACAGAACATAGGGAAATACACATTTGCTGTGTCGAATTTGCTCTCTGAAAAACTTTTAACAGCATTATTTATAGCTTTCCAACAATCGTAAATGGCTTTTGCCTCGTCCCATTCATCCGCTGTCAAATTTATTGGCTTGAAATCAGGATGTATCTGCTCTAATTTCCGGAATGCTTCTTTACATCTCACTGCACTCTTAAGTAATTCGAAGTCGGAAGTAAACTTAGTGGAAACAAGATTTGATACTTTCTTGCCCCAGTTGACTATATGTACTGCAACTGCAAACATGTGTCCATTGAATGGGGTCTCCCTCACATAATCAAAACATTGCTTCATCTTTTTAAACACATTCAAATGGTTGAATTGCCTGAGACTAAAAGTAATCTCTTCCAAAATATTTATCAACCAACTAACGTTATATAATTGCCCAACAAAAGGAAGTGAACCGCAATAACCATCTAGTTGGCTAGTTATCTCCCCAAAACATTGGTAGACATTAGGATAGCTCTCAACTACAACTAAAGAGCTCATATTTCTGTCAATCTTCCAATCCATAACCAAACTTTTAATGATTTCCAGGTAATGATCACCTTCTGAAAATTCAATCAAGAAACCAAGAACCTTCTTTCTTAGATTCCAACCATCATCAATATAACAGATATTCATAAACAAGTAATGGTTTGGTACATGTAATACAATATCAATTACTAAAGTGAAGCGACATGAAAGCTTGCTTAAACTTTCTCGTAGTTTTTCCTTCTCTTCTATATAAACACGTAGTATATCGTCCTTTATAGAGTCTAACAATGAAATCCCTCGCTGATGCTTAATAATCATGCGTGCCACATCCAAAGCTTTTGATTCAAGATCAAAATTAGATTTCTCCTTGACAACTTTCCTAATTTGGCATTTTTTCAAATGACCATTGAGATAAAGTGAGCATTCCCTTTCATCTAAATCTAACAACTTACTGCAATACTTGCATTTGGCCCAATCCTTCCCATCTTCTCCTTTATGCTCTATGAATTCTTCCCAACCCTCTGACAAATTTCTCCTTTTAGTGTCATTTTGATTACTCATTTAAGTGGTTTCCTGTCAAAATGTACAGATATGTGGTTCATATATAGTTAAGCAATAGAAAAGAAAAAATTAAGCCTGCAAGTAGGAGATAACATGTCTACACTACAGATAGTACGTATGTACAGAAGTAAAAATTAAACCAAAAAAAAAAGCAAGCTATATGAATGAAGAATATTTTACCTGAGGAAATGTGTTGCAGTGATAAAGGTGAAAACTATCGATCCCTGATTCCTGTAAATGAAGCCTTGTTTAGTGTATGGAACTATGAAATTGTAATGTTAATGACTTCTAAGGATCCTAATTATATATGTCGCTGATATGTCTACAAACTGAGGAAGAAGAGAAAGTCAAAAAGAATTAAATCTTTTAAATTAAGTTTCTGTAGACCTTTTTTTCAATGTATGTATTCAATTCTTATGCAATGAAAAGAAGAAATTAAGAAAGTTGAAACGTTAAATATAATTTATATTAAACTTTTAAGTTTCCAATAATATTAACATTTGAGAGACCTTTTGTTTCATTCTTATCAACATCAACTTGTTAAATTTCAATAAATGAGCATGGGATCGATAAACTCCTTTGTTTAATATTTTGAAAGGGTGCCCATCGAGTCAAGTGTGAAGAGTAATGCTCTTATCAATCCCATAAAATTTTTAATGAGACAGTTTTATTATTTTTTGAGTGTATATTAAGCTAATTAAAACACAGTATATGATAAAAAAAAAAATTAAATATGATTGGATGAAAGAATGAAATTTAAAAAGTTTCCATCTATTGGCTTTTGACGAGATTGGTTTCAACAAAACTGTCCCCCATGAAAGTTTTTCTCAATTAGATTGAACTTCCGGCGAATCATTAATAATGTGATTAAGGTGTGACTCAGATGTCAAACTGAGCTTCAAGTGGGGCGAGCTTTACCTGTGGAGCAGGAGTTTGAATCCCACTAGAAATATCTTGTGGCTAGGGCGAGACTCTAAACCCGAACGAAGATTGCTCGTAGTGCATGTAAGCTGGAACGGACGTCTCGTGGGATAAAAAAAGAAAAAAAAGAAAATAATAATAATGTGATTAAGGTGACAGCTACAAATTGTATTTCATAGGATGGATGCATGTCCATTTGTGTCCCTGTTTTATTAATTTGGATTATTAATAATTTGATTATATACATAATAGCGATGCTAGCCACAGTGCATTAGGACTGTAGCTACAGTTGCTCCTTCATGGAGCAACAAGTGTCACAGTTTTTTTAAAATTTTATGTATAATTTTTGTTTAATCCTTATATTTATATTTAACTTTTATAACTACTAAATTATTATAAATGTATTAATTTAGTCCATATGATAAAATTTTAGGATATTTATATTTTTTCGTTTGACGTTTTGATGACCGACAGTTTCCCCTATCTATTTTTAGAATTACTCACTTTCCCTCCTGCCATTATTAAACCATCCAAAAAGTAAACTTGACATTAAAGTGTAAGGGTAGTTTGGTAATTGCCCACCTACTAAAATAATAAATCATTTAATTCAAAAAAATAATAAATAATTTAACAAATAACAATAAAAAAAATATAACTCTCCCTCTCTCGAATACATCACTCTTTTTTTCACTTTCTCTCTCCCTTCCCCGTCTCTCTTCAGCTCCCCATTTCTCCTTCTTCCACTTTTCTCCACTCTTTCACAATCTAATCTCACTCTCTCTAAACCTTATCCTCTCTCTCTCTCTCCGGCGAAATTCTCTTCTCCCGTCTCTCCTCACTCTCTGAGAGAAGGAGAGAAGAGTTTTGATGATTTTGGTTGTATTTGGTGAGTTTTGAGTGTATTTGTTGGGTTTGAGTGGTCTTGGATTTTTTTTGTTGTGGATTTTGGTAGTTTTCGGTATTTTGGTGGTTTTAGCTTGTTTTGGTGGATTTGAGAGGTAGGAGTGGTTTTTGGTTTTCTTTTCATGGCTTTGGTAATATGGTGGTTTTGGGCTTATTAGTTTTTTTTTTTTTTTTTTTGAAAGAAAAAAAAAATGGATGGTGGTAATGAATAGTGATGATAAGATGGATGGTAGTGATGTGTTGGAGTTTTAATGTGTGGAATTGAGATAGTGTGATGAAGTGTGGGTGGTGATGAAGGTGTGGGTGGCGGTGATGACTAAAATGGAGGATGTTGCAGTATATTTTTAGAGAGAGAGAGAGAGAGAGAGAGAGAACAGGAAGAGAGAGAAGAGATTTTTATAGTTTATTTTAAGGGCAGTTTGTATTTATCATTTTAAGGGTATTTTGGTATTTACACTACCTGTTAGTATTAGAAACTAACTTTTTGGACTGTTTTCAAACAGTAAGGGGAAAATGGATAAAATAGAGGGGGAAATTGTCAATAATCCAAATGACAGGGGAGGAAAATATAAATATTCTTAAAATTTTTAATAGTAAAACGTAAATAAATCATAATTAATTATTATCAAAATTTAAAATTAAAAGTAAGAAAAAAATTAATAACAATTAAAATTTAAAAATTAAATAAATTTCACACACAATCTGTCCGAGATTTGACTTTTCGCTTGTATATGCAATTTTATAGTCAATTGACACAAACTTTCCTCACCATTGATGGAGACCAAGTCTAATCTCCATAGAAACGAGATCGATAGATACGAGGGCTCCATAATGAAGATCAGACCTGGTCAAATAGAAGTATAGAGATCAGATTTGGTTTTAATTAATGAAGATCAGGCTTCTAGATGAATATGAGGTCTCCATTGACTCCATGAAAACCATCTCCATCATTAGAGATCAAGATGAGAATCTCATCTCTTTTAAAAAAGAAAAAAGAAAAAAAAGGGTGAAGATCTCATCTCTATCTTTATTTGTTTTAATGATTTAAAAATTAACTATGTGTCAATTGACCATAAAGTTGTTATACAAGTGAAAAAACAAATCTCAGACAGTTTGTACGTGAAATTTGTTCAATTTTTAAATTATTTTATTTAATTTTTGAATTTTAATTATTATTAATTTTTTTTAAATTGTAATAATAATTAATTGTGATTTTATTTTCATTTTATTATTAGGGTTAATTGCACTAACATCCCCTTTATATATCATTTTTTGCACTCGCTAGCAACCTTTATCTTTATTGCACAACCATTCCCTGAATTTCGTTGACCAAACCGTTGACTGACGGAGAAGTTACGGCTTAGTACTGTAGTAAGGGCACATTCATCTTTTTCCCTTTAAATTAATTAAAACAATTAAAAAATCATTAAAAAGTTATTTTAATTTAAATTAATTTAACTATTCACCATCTTCTTCAATTAAATTCCTAATAACTATTTATCATTTTCTTCAATTTAACTATTCGAATTTTTGGATTCTTGGGTTTATATTTTTGGGTTTGTTGAAGAGGATTTGTTTGGAGAAGAAAAAAAAATCGAATTTTTAACTTTTGGGTTTGTATTTTTAGATAAGAAGAAGAAAAAGAAGAAGTTATTGAAGATAATTTATTTTGAGAAGAAAAAAATAAAATTTAAATTTTTGGATTTGAATTTTAGGGTTTATTGAAGAAGAAGAAGATGATTTGGAGAAGAAAAAATAAAATTCAAATTTTTAGAGGAGAAGAAAGAGGAGGAGAAGAAGAAGTAGAAGAAAAATAAGAAAAATAAGAAAAGGAAGGAGGTTTGAAGAAGAATATGGAGTTGATTTGTTTGGAGAAGAAAATAAAATTCAAAGGAGGTTTGAAGAAGAATATGGAGTTGATTTGTTTGGAGAAGAAAATAAAATTCAAATTTTTAGAGGAGGAGGAGGAGAGAAGAAGAAGTAGAAGAAAAAGAAGAATTTTTTTTTAGGAATTTATTTTAAAAAGATGATGAATAGTTAAATTGAAGAAGATGATGAATAGTTAACTTGATTTTAATTAAAATAATTTTTTAATGATTTTTTAATTAATTTAAGGAGAAAAAGATGAATTTGTCCTTACTACAGTACTAAGCCGTTAACTTCTCTGTCAGTCAACGGTTAGGTCAACGAAATTCAGGGGATGTTTGTGTTGAAAATTAAACTTACCTCTAGAAGCCTACAAACATGGACTCAACAACCACCATTCTAGAAGCCATCCACCATTGTTGAAATCAAACTTGCTAGAAGCCATGCAATATTGACTCAACTACCACAATTGACTCCAACAACCCTTATCTCCCCAGCTGTAATTTGCATGTGTTTTTTGATTGTTATTTTGTTTTTGTTTATCTCATTTCCTATATAAAGGAATGAAGATTGTATTAAATATGTGTGGAGTGGTGTAAGTTGATAAAGAGAGAAATAAAATCTTCTCCTTCTTGTGTGTTTCGAAATCTCTCACAGAGGTGCACCACAAGTGACCTCAAACCATACCATCCCACCAACAGTGGTATCAGAGCCCAGGAGAACCAAAAATACGAAGAACAGAGACCAAAGCCGAATTTGCCCAGAAATCAAAGTAGTCAAAATTAATTTTTGAGCATCCCAGTGTGTTCTACTCGTCCCCACGAGTTCAACGGTGAAAACCTCACCCAAATCGGAGTTCCAGAGAGTTCGCACGCGCTGTTTGAAGTTGGAGAGTGAACTACACGCTCCGGTCATCTTCTTCGCCCGTTTTCAAGATCCGACTCAAGATCCCACCCGGTATTTGATCCGTGTCCGACCCGGTATTTGACCCAAGATCCAACCCGGTATTGGATCCGTGACCGACCCGTGGACCGACCCGGTTGCTGACGTCACTAACGCCGTTATACCGGATAGAATATTCCGTTAGCCAAAGGAATATTCCGTTAACAGCGGTTGACTTTTCCAAATAAGTTTGACCGCCCGTTTCAGACGCTTCCGAACTCATTTTTTGACAAAATCAGAGTGGTTTCCAAGGTTTTGGACCATTCCGGACGCAACCGTGCTCTCCATTGTTGCAAATTCAGACTCTAAGTTAGTGTTCTAAGCACTTCAAGTCTTGATGGCCAACAATAACGCGCATATTGTCATTCCAAAACTCACCAAAGACAACTATGACAATTGGTGCATACAAATGAGAGCTCTACTAGGCTCTCAAGATGTTATGGAGATTGTAGAAGATGGATATACAGAACCTGCATCCAAAGAAGCTGAAGGAACCCTGACAGAAGCTCAAGCAACAACTCTCAGAGCCGATCGAAAGAAGGATTGTAAAGCAAAGTCCATAATCTATCAAGGACTGGACGAAGCGACGTTCGAGATCATAGCATCCGCTAAGTCATCAAAAGAAGTCTGGGACACCCTTCTCAAAACTTACAAAGGTGCTGACAAAGTGAAAAGGATCCGTCTTCAAACATTACGGGGGGAGTTTGAATCCCTACGAATGAAATCAAATGAATCCATTGCTGAATTCTATACACGAGTGATGGTCGTTGCGAATCAGCTAAGAAGAAATGGAGAAACTCTCACAGATATGAGAATTTCGGAGAAAATCTTGCGATCATTAGATCCAAAGTTTGATTTCATTGTTGTGGCCCTGGAAGAAACAAAAGATCTTGAGACAATGTCCGTTGAAGAACTAGTGGGTTCATTGCAAGCCCATGAGCAGAAAGTCACAAGAAGAAGTGACGACAGAGTATTGGAGCAAGCTCTCCAGTCAAAGCTCTCCATCAATGAAAAAAGATACGAACAAGGAGGGACCTCACAACAAGGAAGAGAACGAGGTAGAGGATCTCGTGGAAGAGGTTCAGAAGCCAGAAGTAGAGGCAGAGGAGGAAGAGACACAAATAGAGGAGGACGTGGACATCAGAACTATGTCCCACGAGGAAGAGGACGAGGAGGAAGAGGCGGATACAACAACCGTCCGATCATTGATAAAAGAAATGTCCAATGCTATAATTGCCACAAATATGGCCACTATAGCAACGAGTGCAGAGGCAACCCAAATGAGGTAAATGAAAGTTCTAACTTTGCAGAGAAAGAGCAAGTTGGAGGAGAATCGTTGATGTTGATGGCACACAACTCAACCTATCAAAACCAAAATGTTTGGTTTCTTGATTCTGGAGCCAGCAACCATATGACTGGCAGAAAAGACTTATTCACTGAACTTGATGAGAAAGTTCATGGAGAAATCTCATTTGGCGACCTCTCTAAAATCCCTGTCCAAGGAAGGGGAGATGTTATGATCAAGCAGAAGAATGGAAATCATGCTTTCATCTCCAATGTTTATTATGTTCCAGACATGAAGACAAACATTCTAAGTCTCGGACAACTCTTGGAGAAAGGCTATCACATTAGCCTTCAAAATATGCAGCTCACCATTACAGATGCTCGAGGAAAGCTGGTTACTCGAGTCCAGATGACGAAGAACAGGATGTTTCCTCTCGCAATTCACCATGATTCGCCAAGGTGTTTAACAGCCATCATCAATGATAAAGACTGGCTATGGCATCTCAGGTATGGACATCTCAATTTTGAAAGTTTGAAGCAGCTGGGAAGTAAGAAGATGGTGAAAGGATTGCCAAACATCCATCATCCTAATGAGATCTGTGAAAGTTGTGTTCTCAGCAAACAACACAGAAATAGCTTCGGAAAGGAGGCAAATTGGAAAGCAACCATGCCACTTGAGCTCGTTCACACAGATGTGTGTGGTCCATTGACGCCGGTATCAAATGGACAAAATCAATACTTCCTTACATTCATTGACGACTACAACAAGAAGACTTGGGTTTATTTCCTTAAAAGGAAGTCTGAAGTATTTGGTTACTTCAAAGAGTTTAAAACTCTTGTGGAGAAGCAAAGTGGCTACTACATCAAAACACTGAGATCAGATCAAGGTGGAGAATACACTGCAGGTGCTTTCCAGGAATTTCTCAAGCAACAAGGAATTAGACATCAGTTTACACCAGCTTATACTCCTCAATTAAACGGTGTAGCTGAAAGGAAGAATCGAACAATTCTTAACATGGCCAGAAGCATGTTAAAGGATAAAAATATGCCGAAAAGTTTTTGGGCTGAAGCAGTCTTGTGTGCGGTATATCTACTAAACAGATGTCCTACGAAGAGTCTTGATACAAAGACACCGCATGAAGTATGGAGCACGCACAAACCAAGTGTGAGCCACCTTAGAATTTTTGGCTCTATTGCCTACATCAAAGTCCCAGAAGCAAGAAGAACCAAACTTGAAGATAAAGGAGAAAAGTGTATCCTGGTTGGATACGGTGACAGAACTATGGGTTACCGACTATACAACCCCGTCACCAAAAAAGTAATCTTCAACAGAGATGTCATTTTTGAAGAAAATGAATCTTGGAATTGGGATCAGACCAAAGCTTCCACAAGTACAGAGTTAGTACATGAAGGAGAGACAAGAGAAGTGGCTACAGAGCCACAAATCCCCAGAGATCAGCAGACTCCTCAACATGATTTCCCTTCACCACAAAGGTATGATGCTCCATTACCAATTGAACATGAATTCTCTGATATGAGGCCTAAAGGGACACGTAGCCTAGAAGATCTGTATGAAGAAACAGAACAGGTGGAAGAAGATATTACTCTGTATTGTCTGCTGATGATAAGTGATCCAGTGAGCTTTGAAGAGGCTAACCAAGAAAGAAAATGGAGAAGTGCAATGGATGAAGAGATTCAATCCATTGAAAGGAACAAGACATGGGAGTTGACTAATCTCCCAAAAGGTCGAAAAACCATCGGAGTGAAATGGGTCTTCAAGACAAAAAGAAATGCCAAAGGAGAAGTCCAGAGATACAAAGCAAGACTTGTAGCAAAAGGCTATAAGCAAAAGGAAGGAGTTGATTACGGAGAAGTCTTTGCCCCAGTTGCCAGACAAGAGACCATCAGATTACTAATATCTTTGGCAGCCCAGAGAAGTTGGAAAATTTACCAACTTGATGTAAAGTCAGCATTCCTGAATGGCTTTCTTGAAGAAGAAATCTATGTGGAACAACCACCTGGATATGTGAAGAAAGGCAGAGAAGATAAAGTATACAGACTGAAGAAAGCTCTATATGGTCTGAAGCAAGCACCTCGTGCATGGAACATGAGGATTGATGATTACTTCCAGAAAAACGGATTTGATAAATGTCCGTATGAGCATGCACTGTATTTGAAGAAAGAAACTGATGGAAGTATGTTATATGCATGCCTATATGTTGATGATTTGATCTTCACCGGCAATAATCCAGCCATGTTCGAAGATTTCAAGCGGAGAATGGTGAAAGAATTTGAGATGACTGATATTGGTTTAATGGCTCATTTTCTCGGAATTGAAGTTGTGCAGAGCGAAAAAGGTATTTTTATCTCCCAGAGTATCTATGCTAAAGAAATTCTGAAAAGATTTAGTATGGAAAAATGCAATCCTGTTACAACTCCAGTAGAAACAGGATTAGAATTAAGAAAGAATGAAAAAGGAGATGTTGATCCGACCTATTTCAAGAGCTTGGTTGGAAGCCTGAGATACTTGACATGTACCAGGCCAGATATACTTTATGGAGTTGGACTAGTCAGCAGATACATGGAGACTCCTGATCAGTCTCACCTAAATGCAGCAAAGAGGATACTCCGTTATATAAAAGGTACCATTAATGATGGTATGTTGTATACAAAATGTGAAGATTGCAGGTTCACTGGCTATTCAGATAGTGATTGGGGAAGAGATCTGGATGAACGTAAAAGCACGACAGGTTTTACGTTTTTTATGGGAGAAACAGCGTTCACATGGTCATCCAAAAAGCAAGCTATTGTGACACTGTCATCATGTGAAGCTGAGTACGTTGCTGCATGCTCAGCTGTCTGTCATGGTATATGGATAAGGAATGTGTTGGAGTACTTAGGATTTCCACAAGTTAATCCTACAGAGGTTTACATCGACAATCGGTCAGCGATTGCACTAGCAAAGAATCCAGTATTTCATGAGAGAAGCAAACACATTGATACGCGGTATCATTTCATCAGAGAGCATGTGAAGAACAAAGAGGTGGAACTAGTATCTTGCAGGACATATGATCAGGTTGCTGATATTTTCACTAAGCCACTCAAACATGATGTGTTTTCAAGACTGAAGTCCATGCTCGGTATGACGAAACAATGAGAGTCAAGTTTAAGGGGGGATGTTGAAAATTAAACTTACCTCTAGAAGCCTACAAACATGGACTCAACAACCACCATTCTAGAAGCCATCCACCATTGTTGAAATCAAACTTGCTAGAAGCCATGCAATATTGACTCAACTACCACAATTGACTCCAACAACCTTTATCTCCCCAGCTGTAATTTGCATGTGTTTTTTGATTGTTATTTTGTTTTTGTTTATCTCATTTCCTATATAAAGGAATGAAGATTGTATTAAATATGTGTGGAGTGGTGTAAGTTGATAAAGAGAGAAATAAAATCTTCTCCTTCTTGTGTGTTTCGAAATCTCTCACAGAGGTGCACCACAAGTGACCTCAAACCATACCATCCCACCAACAGTTTGTGCAATAAAGGCAAAGGTTGCCAACGAGCGTAAAAAACAATATGTAAAGGGTGTTAGTACAATTAACCCTTATTATTAAAATTTTTATCATATGGACTAAATTGATACATTTATAATAATTTAATAATTATAAAAATTAAATGTAAATAAAAGAACTAAACTAATATTATATATACAATTTGAAAAAAAAAAAAAACACTAGTAACACTTGTCCTCCACAAAGGAGTAACTGTAGTTGCCTTAGCATCCCCCGTATACATAATTACATTGAAACTGATAAATTAAATATTATAATGACATTGACTACCTCTATATAACCGGTTGACTAATAATTAATTACCGTTAGAATATGAAGATGAGATACTACATGTTTATATAGAAGAGAAGGAAAAACTAAGAAAAAGTTTAAAGCAAGCTCTCATGTCACTTCAGTTTAGCAGTTGGTACTCTAGCACGCCAAAACCATTACTTTTTTTTTTTTTTTTAAGGGTGAATTGCACTCAAGTACTTTGATATTTATTATAATTGTATGTTTAATGTCAGTTTTACCATAATTACACTCTAATACTCTGTAATCCGTTGACCATCGTTAAAGTAACAGTTGACCAAACGGATTCAGGCAAAATGACGAGACTACCTCTCAAATGAAAAAAAAAAATGGAAAGTCAGATGATCTTCGAACCCAGATGAACTGGGTTTGCGATCGAACCCAGATCACTGGGTTTGAGCGAACCAAGAGATCTGGGTTCGCGATCGAACCCAGCTAACCCAACTCTGGGTTCGTGATCATAATTTTTTTTTAATTTTTTTTTTGTTCATGTGGTGGAAGAGATCAGATCTCTTCCACCTGTTTTTTTAATTTTTTTTAAAATATTTTTAATATGACGTGGCATGTTCTTATTGGTTGGATGATTTTTTAAATTTTTTAAAAATGAATTTAAACGTAAAAGACCATTTTGCCCCTGAATCCGTTTGGTCAACCGTTACTCTAACGGCGGTCAACGGATTATAGGGTACTCGAGTGCAATTATGGTAAAACTGGCATTAAACGTGCAATTATGATAAACGTCAGGGTACTTGAGTGCAATTCGCCCTTTTTTTTAACATACTATTTACGGTGTTGTCGACTCAAATATGAAAAACCAAAACTATTATTTATTTATAACTATATATGTTATATTGATGATGTTTGGGATCGAAGAAAGAAGATTCTTGATTTCTTGATTGAATTTTCAAATGGTGATCATTACACCGAAATCATTAAAACTAATGTTAGAGAATCTGCATGTGATTCTAATAGAAAATAAGATGATTTCCACATTAAAAAAATTCAAGTAATAGAAGGATATATATATTAAGATATGTCATAACTCAATAAATTAGTAATTTGAGTTATAAGATTATCCACAATATATATATAACTTCTCATAAAAATATAAAAGAGGTAACCAAGTACTATGTGTGCAAACTTAACATGGGATTAGCTCTTATCAATCCCATAAAATTTTGAATGAGACAGTTTTATTATTTTTTGAGTGTATTCATCTAATTAAAACACGTTATATGATAAAAAAAATAATAAATAAATGACTGGATGAAAGAATGAAATTTAAACAGTTTTCCATATATTAACTTTTGATGGGATTGGTTTGAACAAAACTGTCCCCATATATGAAAACTTTTCTCAATTAGATAGAAGTTCCCGCGAATCATTAATTATGTGAGAGTTAATTGTATCGATATTCTCAGAGGTTTTACCGATTATAAACGGAGTTAACTTTATTATTTTTTAACAAACACCTCCTCCCCTCTTATTAAAATTTGGTCAAATATAACAGTTGACCAATGGAGGTATTTGTCAAAAAAATCTAAAAGTTGACTAATGGGAGGAAAAGTTTTTGTCAATAAATCTAAAAATTGACTCTACCTGTAATTGAATAAACTTTAGAGGAGGTAGACATTATTTACTCATAATGTGATTAAAGCGACAGCTACACATTGTACTTCATAGGATAGATGCATGTTTTCTGTTAATTTGTGTCCTTGTTTTAAATAAATACAAGCAAGTTTTTGAATGTATCGTTATCTTTTCTTTGGCTTTTTTCCTATCCAATTTTCTCCTTCATTTCTTGTTGCTTTTAATAATATTATTTACAGACGCAACTGATGAATTAGACAATCTAACTGGAAAATGACAGAAGATGGCTATAGATATCAATTAGCTTCTTAGACGACATACTTGACTCAATTGAGCTGAAAATTTCCACGACTTTATTCAGTTTATAGAATTTTTTTTATCAAATTATAAACTGAACCGACCTGTTTTTATATTCATAGTTAAATATTATTTATAAACTACAAATGATCTCTTATCTTATACATGGAAACTAGAATAATATATAATATATACATAAAAATCAGAAGATATCACAATAATATCACACAATATATGATAAAATAATATTAAGTGATATTGATTAGATTAATATAGTAACAATCACAATTATTAAAATTACTCTAATAATAAATATCTTGTAATACGGAGAAATCTGTTTTCAAGCTGACAATTTATTTAACCTGTCCAATTCTTCGGTTTTGTCTTAATTTTTTTTTTTTTATATCAAAACACTTGTTTGAGAACTTTCTATACATGTAAAATTAAGTTTGAGTCACTTTGATTAAAGAAAAGTTTCAGTAATTATCCCATTATTTTCGGTAGTGAGTTTGATTGACTATTCCTCTACCTCAAGCTGAAATTTCAATATTTTAATCATGGATTTTCCAGAATGTTTTATATGATCAAATTTTAAGTATATGCAGCAAATTACGCAGCAATTCGAGATTGATCTTACTCTTTACTTTTTATTAACTTTCTACAACATTCAAATATAATATCCAATTAAGTAATGCTAGATATCCCACTTTTTATATCTCACTTGCATCCCAACCAATACCGTGTCAATTGATGAATGAATTTATATTAATATGATTTATGTCACTTGACATATGAATCCATTCACTAATTAACACATTATTAATTACAGTATAAGATGAGATATCTAATATTACTTTATAAAATTTTATGGTGTAATAGTAAACTAGATCTCATCCGTTGCTAACGTATCTAACATTTGAGATTTGATGTTTACACGAAGAAAAATGCCCTAATATGCCATTAGCAACACCTTTTAGTGGACCCGTAATCGACACGCACAATTAAGGTACACAAAGTCAAGTCAAAACCTAACTTTTTTTGTAAGTACTCCAAATTCATCACAGACATCACTTACATTTCTGAACTCTTAACATTATAAATACCCACATCTCTCAACTAAGATTTTGCACATCAAACACATTGATCCTCTCTCCTTCTTCGCCCAAACTTTCTCTGAAAAATGGCTCTCCTTAACATGAAACAAGATGTTCTTTTAACCTTTGTTTTACTAGGAATTGTTGCCCTAGCCATTCCCACACATGTGATGTCTCAAAGCGGCGTGGCCAATATTGTGACAGCGGCATTCTTCGATGGGATAAAGAATCAAGCTGCGGCAGATTGTGCTGGGAAAAGCTTCTACACGAGAGATGCTTTTATCAATGCTGCCAATTCATTTCCTCAATTTGGTAGTGGCTCTGCTGATGAATCTAAGCGTGAGATTGCTGCATTTTTCGCTCATGTCACGCATGAAACTGGACGTAAGTTATATTTCTCTTTTGCATACATAGACTAAATTGCATATGTAGAACCCAGGATATACTATTGGAGATTATATGATCTAGTGCATATTCTCAATTCAATTTTTAATAAGTGAGGTGAGAGACGAAACAAAATTAAAAGTTTTATATTTTTGACGTAGCGATTGAATTTTCATAGAAAATTTCAAAATATAAAACTTATATTTTATTTTGCTCTTTACTATACATATCAAAATTTTATTAGGGAAGTTGCATATATAATTTTATTTTGCTCTTTGCAGATCTGTGCTACGTAGAAGAGATTAACAAATCAAACAATTACTGTGATCAAGGAAACACACAGTATCCATGTGTTGCTGGCAAGTTCTACTACGGACGTGGCCCCTTGCAAATCACCTGGAACTACAACTACGGAGCAGCTGGACAGGCCATCGGGTTCGACGGACTAAACTCACCCGAAATAGTAGCCAACGACCCTGTTATCTCCTTCAAGACGGCCTTGTGGTTCTGGATGACCAATGTCCACTCTGTTGTAAACCAAGGTTTTGGTGCAACTATTCAGAAGATCAATGGTGCTCTTGAATGCAATGGCAAACAACCTGCTCTGGTTCAGGCTCGTATTGGATATTACACTGATTATTGCCAGAAATTTGGTGTCTCTCCGGGGGAGAATCTATCTTGTTAGATTCACTATCAGTCTGGCTAGCTAGCTGAATAAAAGAATGTTATTTTCATCATAAAGAGTTGTTTAATCAACTTATTTGATTAGTATCGTGCTGGGATTTTATGTACCTAAAATAAATTTATCTAAAAAGAAATAAAGTACGAACTCCATATGTTTGCTTACACAATGTTTTATATTTTGATTTTTCCAATAATTGAGGTTCTCTTTTAATTTAAACATTTAAGATGATAAAGAGCTTCTAACATATAATATTGTTGATACGAGTGATTGTGATTTATCTTCATTAAATTCTCTTTTCTTTTTTATTAAAACAAAAGGCAAACATTAAAATATTCTAAAATAAAAGCTCAAATGAGCATAAGATACAAGTTTTATTAGTTAACAAATAACAACTAGAAGTTTTTATTTTATACTATTTTGTTTTTTTTTTTTAAAAAAAAATCACCAGCTTTATTTAAAAAAAAAATTTCTCAAACAAACAATATCTAGAGAGGATACGAGAAGACTTTATTGAGTTTTTATTGAATGAATTAACTTACAATGCTTATGATACATTATTAGTTAAAAAATAATAACTAGAACTATTTATTTTCTACTATTTATTTTTTGTCTAAAAAAAATCACAAGCTTTATTTTAAAAAAAAAATCTCAAACAATTAGAGAGGAAACAAGAAGACTTTATTGAGTTTTTATTGAATTAATTAACTTATCAAAGCAGCTACTCTTACCATCACAGAATTTGACAAGAATAACTTCTCCTAACACCCTTTATAGCTAATAACATGAGGAATCCAAAATCTAAAATATTCGGACATGGCCAAAAGCTTAAATCCTAACCGTTGAAGGTGTTTGATTGACATGCAGAGGTTTTTATGATAAATCCTGTATCATTTTGGTTCTTTTGGAGTATTCTGGATTGGTACATTTAGAATGTGATTATTATGTTAATGTATCATTTTGGTGTACTCAAATCCAGTTATATATTTTTATCGTGACTTATATTTTAAACTCATATCAGGATTGATTAATTTTATCTAATTGTGACTCACACACACACATTAATTTTCCTTTTTCTTTTTTATGAAAAGATTCACATTAATTTTTAGTTGTGGTGGTCGTACATCACCTTCATATAAATAAGATACGTCATAAAATAATTTTAGGAGGAAAACATGTGAGGAGGAGTGTGGAAAAATATATTGTATAAGATACTATATACAATATAATGTATAAAGTGGGCAACAGTGTGGAATTCTCCTGCCAGATTCAATATATTGTATAAGATACTATATACAAGAATAAAAAAAATATAATAAGGTTATGTTTGAGATTACAGTAGTTTAAAAAAATAATCATTTATCCCTTCAAAAAAAAAAAATAGTCATTTATAATTTTACTTAAGAAATAATAAAATAATTATATAAAAATTTAAAAAAAATTAAAAATGTAACATGCGGGTGGTGGACTCACCACAACGGCACCACTGGCAACGATTGACGTCGGTGTCGTCAACTTTAACGTCTAAAGGCGACGTTGCTGGAGGTGGACTGTCCACCTCCGGTGTTGGAGGAGGTTGCGTTGGTAGAAATTCCAACGAGCCTCCATGGCCAGAGGAGGACTGATCTTCCTTCGGCTAGCTGACATAAATTAGTCAGCCACCACCCTTAAAATATTAGTCAAAACACCACCTTTATAATTCTGGTGAAAAAAATAAGGTGGTTGTTAACTATTTTTAACTAATATTTAAAAGTGTAGCATAAAATGATATTACTTTTAAAAGTAGTAAGAGAAATGATAATATCTATTTATTATTTAAAATTCAATTGAAACTTTTTTTTTTTTTTAAAATAAACAACTAACTCAAACCACAAACCCTATCAGGATAGAAACCCTCCCACAGAACTTAGAGAAAGTCGCGGAAGCCAAATCGTGGACCAAAACGTTTCCAAATGAAAACTTGATAATATAAACTTAAACACAAGACCTTTCCCTCACGCAAATGAACCAAATAATTGATTGGTACGTACATAGTCCAAAAACACTTACCAATTAGTTTCTAAATAATTACAAGCAAGTTTTTGAATGTGTCGTTATATTTTCTTTGGCTTTTTCCCTATCCAATTTTCTCCTTCATTTCTTGTTGCTTTTAATAATAATTATTTACAGACGCAACTGAATTAACAATCTAACTGGAAAATGACAGAAGATGACTGTGTGTTATCAATTAGCTTCTTAGACGACAGATTTGACTTGACTCAATTGGGATTTGAGATTTTACTTCATTTGACGATGAATAAATTAATTAGGTTTGCTTGGTTTTCTAACTTAACTTCAAGAAAGATAATTCTTAAAATTATACAATTTTTTTTTGTGGAACTATTATAATAAATTTTGGATTTTAGAAAATGAGACACGATTCGAATTCACAGTCTCAATATAAGTGTGAGGTGCATAAAACTTGATCAACCTTATCTTATTGGATCGATAAATCTGTTTTCAAGTTGACAATTTAACCTGTCCAATTCCAATTCTTTGGCTTTGTCTTTATTTTTTTTATATCAAAACACTTGTTTGAGAACTTTCTATACACGTAATAAAATTAAGTTTGAGAAAACTTTTATTAAGAAAAGTTTCAATAACAATCACATTTTCTCAATTGGGCCAAATATATTCTCGAGCACATTATCCCATTATTTTCGGTAGTGTCTTTGATTGACTCTTCCTCTACCCCAAGCTGAAATTTCAATACTTTAATCGAGGATTTTCCAGAATGTTTTATATGGTTAATTTTTTTTAAGTATATGCAGCAAATTACGCAGCAATCCAAGGATTGATGACTGGACTTTTCAAAATTATAACCAAATAGATATTGTATAGCTTGAATTTTCAGTTTGGGAACGTCTTGATTTAAATGTTTATCCAAATATACTTACTTCTACCATTGAATTATACAGACGATATTTATCTTAATTTTTTATTAACTTTCTGGAGCATTCAAACATAATATCAAATTGAGTAATACTGGACATCGCACCTTTTATATCTCAACCAATCATTTGTTAATTGGTGAATGAATTCATATTAATATAATTAATCTCACTCGACATATTAATCCATTAACTAATTGACATATCATTGGTTAAGATAAAAGTTGAGATATAAGGTGAAATATTTAGCATTACTTTATGGAATTTTACGGTATAGTACCAAAACAGAGCTCATGATCCATTGTTAATGTATCTAATATTTGAGTTTTGATGTTTACAAGAAGAAAAATGCCCTAAATACCATGACAACATATTTCAGTGGACCCGTAATCGACACGCATGCACGATTAAGGTACACGAAGTCAAGCCAAACCTATTTTTTTTTTTTTTTTTTTTGTAAGTACTCCAAATTCATCACAGACATTACTTACATTTCTGAACTCTTAAACATTATAAATACCCACCTCTCTCAACTAAGATTTTGCACATCAAACACATTGATCCTCTCTCCTTCCCCCAAACTTTCTCTGAAAAATGGCTCTCCTTCACATGAAAAAAGATGTTCTTTTAACCTTTGTTTTACTAGGAATTGTTGCCCTAGCCATTCCCACACATGTGATGTCTCAAACCAGCGTGGCCGATATTGTGACACCGGCATTCTTCGATGGGATAAAGAATCAAGCTGCGGCAGACTGTGCTGGGAAAAGCTTCTACACGAGAGATGCTTTTATCAATGCTGCCAATTCATTTCCTCAATTTGGTAGTGGTTCTGCTGATGATTCTAAGCGAGAGATTGCTGCATTTTTTGCTCATGTCACGCATGAAACTGGACGTAAGTTATATTTCTCTTTTGCATACATAGACTAAATTGCATATGTAGCAACCATGATATGCTATTGGAGATTAATATATTGGGTGCGGATGCACCATGTAATTATATGATCTGATGCATATATTCTCAATTCAATTTTTAATAAGTGAGGTGAGAGACGAAACAAAATTAAAAGTTTTATATTTGGGTAGCGATTGAGTTTTCATAGAAAATTTCAAAATATAAAACTTATATTTTATTTTGCTCTTTACTATACATATCAAAATTTTATTAGGGAGGTTGCGACGTATATAATTTTATTTTGCTCTTTACTATACATATCAAAATTTTATTAGAAGTTGCAACATATATAATTTTATTTTGCTTTTTGCAGATCTGTGCTACGTAGAAGAGATTAACAAATCAAACAATTACTGTGATCAAGGAAACACACAGTATCCATGTGTTGCTGGCAAGTCCTACTACGGACGTGGCCCCATGCAAATCACCTGGAACTACAACTACGGAGCAGCTGGACAGGCCATCGGGTTCGACGGACTAAACTCACCCGAAACAGTAGCCAACGACCCTGTTATCTCCTTCAAGACGGCCTTGTGGTTCTGGATGACCAATGTCCACTCTGTTGTAAACCAAGGTTTTGGTGCAACTATTCAGAAGATCAATGGTGCTCTTGAATGCAATGGCAAACAACCTGCTCTGGTTCAGGCTCGTATTGGATATTACACTGATTATTGCCAGAAATTTGGTGTCTCTCCAGGGGAGAATCTATCTTGTTAGGTTCACTACTACTCTTGCTAGCTTGCTGAATAAAAATGTTATTTTCATCATAAAGAGTTGTTTAAACAACTTGTTTGATTAGTATCCTGCTGGGATTTTATGTACTTAAAATAAATTTATCTAAAAGGAAATAAAGTACGAACTCCATATGTTCGCTTACACAATGTTTTATATTTTGGTTTTTACAATAATTGGGATTCTATATTAATTTAAACATTTAAGATGATAAAGAGCTTCTAACATATAATATTGTTAATATGAGTGATTGTGATTTATCTTCATTAAATTCTCTTTTCTTTTTTATTAAAACAAAACGCAAACATTAACATATTCTAAAACAAAAGCTCAAATGAGCATAAGATACAAGTTTTGATAGTTAAAAAAAATAATAACTAGAACTATCTATTTTCTACTATTTTTTTTTTTAAAAAAAAAATTTCTCAAACAAACAATATCTAGAGAGGATACGAGAAGACTTTATTGAGTTTTTATTGAATGAATTAACTTACAATGCTTATGATACATTATTAGTTAAAAAATAATAACTAGAACTATTTATTTTCTACTATTTTTTTTCTGTCTAAAAAAAATTCACAAGCTTTATTTAAAAAAAAAATCTCAAACAATTAGAGAGGAAACGAGAAGACTTTATTGAGTTTTTATTGAATTAATTAACTTATCGAATCAGCTACTCTTACCATCACAGAATTTGACAAGAATAACTTCTCCTAACACCCTTTATAGCTAATAACATGAAGAATCCAAAATCTAAAACATTCTGACATGGCCAAAAGCTTAAATCCTAACCGTTGAAGGTGTTTGATGGACATGCAGAGGTATTTATGATAAATCCTGTGAAGCCATGTTGCATGAGCCCTGATGCGATTTATATTTTATTTATTTCCTATATCTTGTAGATTAGTCTAATTATTTTTATTTTTTTTTGGACGTCCGAATAATAAATATGTTTAATGTTAAATATTTTGGAGCATTTTGAATTGGTACATTTGGAATGTAATTATTATGTTAATGAATCCAATTATATGTTTTTATCGTGACTTATATTTTAAACTTCATATCAGGATTGATTAATTTTATCAAAACGTCTCACACACACACACACATATATATATATTTCTTAAAAACAGGGTTTTATGATTTGCTCCTCGTTATGAAATTAAGTTAGATTCACATTAATTTTCCTTTTTTTTTTTTTATGAAAAGATTCACATTAATTTTTAGTTGTGGTGGTTGTACATCTCCTTCATATAAATAAGATACGTCATAAAATAATTTTAGGAGGAAAACATGTGAGGAGGAGGATCCCATTAGAGTTCATTTGAAAGGAAAAATATATTGTATAAGATACTATATACAATATATTGTATAAAGTGGGCAACAGTGTGGAATTCTCCTGCCAGATTCAACAAATTGTATAAGATACTATATACAAGAATAAAAAAAATATAATAAGGTTATGTTTGAGATTTCAGTAGTTTAAAAAATAATCATTTATCCCTTAAAAAAAAATCATTTATAATTTTACTTAACAAATAATAAAATAATTATATAAATTTTTTTAAAAAAATAAAAAATGTAACATGCGGGTGGTGGACTCACCACCACGGCACAATTGGCAACGATTGATGTCGGTGTCGTCAACTTTAACATCTAAAGGCGACGTTGCTGGAGGTGGACTGTCCACCTCCAGCGTTGGGGGAGGTTGCATTGGTAGAAATTCTAACGAGCCTCCATGGCCTGAGGAGGACTGATCTTCCTTCGGCTATATTAGTAAATCTTAAATGTATATTTGACTATTAGGAAATGTTAGGTGAGTGTTAGGTGTACTCTTGACTTTATGTAATGTTAGGTGAGTGTTAGGTGTACTCTTGACTTTATGTAATGTTAGGTGAGTGTTTGTTGTACTCTTAACTTTATGTAATGTTAGGTGAGTGTTAGGTGTACTCTTGACTTTATGTAATGTTAGGTGAGTGTTAGGTGAATATTAGGTGGGTGATAGACTTTATGTGTTATATCTTCATGTATATATACCTCATAAGATTAATGAAACGTATGTACATTTTTCCTCCATTACATTTTCTCTCACTTTCATCATTTTACACATTTCTTTCATTATATTTTCAGACATTTTCATTATTTTACATGGTATCAGAGACAGGTTTCTGATCCGGACAACGTCTTGCACAGAATTTTCATCGAGCAACTTCAACAGCTTTCTTGCCTTCATCAATGATGAGTTCAAACCATGGTGCTGGTAATAAATACACTTATGCAAATGCGACGGGTCTGTATCCATTTTCCAATACTTCAATTAATTCTGTATTTACAAAGCCATGGATTTAGATAGTGGAGCCACCGATCATATCACTTCTGATTCCACACTTCTCACCAAAACACAATCATCATCCATAACTATTGTTAATTTACCAACAGGATCTACAGCATCAATCACTTCAACTAGCACTGTATCTTTTAATTCCAACATCACTTTAGATGATGTTTTATGTGTTCCTAGTTTTCGCTTAAATCTAATTTCTGTAAGCAAACTTACCTCTGCCCTAAACTGTTGTGCCATTTTTTCCCCACCTTTTGTGTTCTACAGGACTTGGCTACGGGGAAGATGATTGGCTCGGGTAAACAACATGGTGGTCTTTATTACATGCCTCCCTTACAAAGGATGTCAACCTGTCATCAAATTTCACAGCCTTCTAATCTATGGCATATGCGTCTTGGACATCCATCACCATCTCGTCTTAAATTAGCTTATTCCTTATTATCTTCAAACAATATTTCTTATGATAATAATTGCACTGTTTGTCCCATGGCAAAACAAACAAGACTTCCATTTCCATTAAGCTCCATATCAACTCATGCTCCATTTGATTTATTGCATTGTGATATCTGGGGTCCTCACAAAGTTCATACACACTCAGGGGCACGATTTTTTCTTACCATTGTAGATGACTTTACAAGATGCACATGGATATTCCTTATGCAGCACAAGTCTGAAACTCAAAACATTTTGAAATCTTTTATTGATTTTGTTTACACTCAATTTCATGCATATGTCAAAGCAGTTAGAGTAGACAATGGTTCTGAATTTTTATCTATGAAAAACTTTTTTAGACTTCATGGCATTGAATATCAACGCACTTGTGTTTACACCCCACAGCAAAATGGAGTCGTTGAAAGGAAACATCGTCATATTCTCACTGTGGCACGAGCACTACTTTTTCAATCCCATTTACCTTTACATTTTTGGGGTGAATGTGTTTTAACTGCAGTTTATCTCATTAACCGGTTGCCATCACCATTGCTCTCAAATAAAACACCTTTTGAAATGCTATATAGTCGCCCGCCATCACTTGATCACTTAAAGGTTTTTGGTTGTCTATGCTATGCAACTATTGTACATCCCATTCAAAAATTTGAACCTCGTGCCAAGTGTTACATCTTTGTTGGATATCCGACTGGGCAAAAGGGATACAAACTATATGACATGGAAACCAAGAAATTTTTTATCAGTCGTGATGTCAAATTTCATGAATCCATTTTTCCTTTTTCATCTATCTCAACCCCATCCACTTCTGATTTTGTGGTGCCTAATTTTATATCTGAGACCACAGAAATGCAGTCTATCATACCACCATGCTCTTCTAACACCAATCCTCACCAATCCGAGCAAACAACATCTAATACACATGAACCTATCTCACCCACACCTGTTGTTCCCTCCAGCATTGATCAACCTTCCACAAACACACCAGATGCCGAAACCTTACCACCACTTTTAGACCCATCAAATATTCCTTCTGAAACTACTACCATTCCACCTCCGAGACAGTCAACACGGCCTAAGCGACCTCCGGCATGGCATAGAGACTTCCTAATGTCATCTCAGGCACATCAATCTACCTCTGCAGCAAGTCCTATACCAGGTACTCGATATCCACTCTCTAATTTTCTTTCATACTCACGTTTTTCACCTTCCCATTATACTTTTCTAGTTAACATCATAGATCACACTGAGCCTAAAAATTATGCTCAAGCTATCCTTAATCCATATTGGCGACAAGCTATGAATACAGAATTAGAAGCACTATAGCTCAACAACACATGGAGCTTAGTCCCTTTGCCCATTGGCCACAAACCAATTAGTTGCAAATGGGTCTACAAAATCAAATACAAATCTGATGGCACCATTGAACGCTACAAAGCTCGTCTTGTTGCTAAAGGATACAATCAAGTTGAGGGCATTGACTATCAAGAAACATTTTCTCCAACAGCAAAGCTTACAACACTTCGTTGTCTTCTTATTGTCGTTGCTGCTCGCCATTGGCACATCCACCAATTGGACGTTCAAAATGCTTTCCTCCATGGCGACCTTCATGAAGTTGTCTACATGGAACCTCCACCTGGTCTTCGCCGACAGGGGGAGCACACTGTATGTCGGCTCAACAAGTCTCTTTATGGACTTAAACAAGCATCAAGAAATTGGTTTTCCACATTTTCAGATACTATCAGAAAGGCCGGCTATCAACAATCAAAGGCTGATTATTCCCTTTTCACCAAAACTCAAGGTACTTCTTTTACAGCAATTCTTATATATGTCGATGACATACTTCTCACAGGAAATGATCTACATGAAATGGAACGTCTCAAAAGATTCCTTCTTAAACGCTTCCGTATCAAAGATCTTGGAAACTTGAAGTACTTTCTCGGTATTGAATTTTTTCGCTCCAGAAAAGGTATTTTTATGTCACAAAGAAAGTATGCGTTATACATTTTACAAGATTCTGGACTCTTAGGCGCATGTCCCAACAATTTTTCAATGGAGCAGAATTTGAAACTTACTCCCACTGATGGAGCATTACTAAATGATCCAACAAAGTACAGAAGACTAGTTGGCAGATTGATATATCTTACAGTGACAAGACCCGATATAGTTTATTCAGTTCGCACATTGAGCCAGTTCATGCAAGAACCTAGAATACCTCATTGGGACGCTGCCATTCGAATCCTCAAATACATCAAAGGTACACCTGGTCAGGGATTATTACTTCCCTCCATAAACAGTTTAACTTTGAAAACTTTTTGTGATTCAGATTGGGGAGGTTGTCGTGCCACAAGAAGATCAGTTACAGGCTACTGTATTTTCCTTGGAAGTTCTCTCATATCATGGAAATCTAAGAAGCAAGCCAATGTCTCTAGATCATCAGCTGAGGCTGAATATCGAGCAATGGCTAACACATGTTTGGAGTTAACTTGGTTGCGTTACATACTACATGACCTAAAGGTTCCTCAAACAACTCCTGCACCATTATTTTGTGACAATCAGACAGCTTTACACATTGCTGCGAATCCTGTCTTTCATGAGCGTACAAAGCACATTGAGATAGACTGTCATATAGTACGAGAAAAAGTACAAGCCAGAATAATCAATCCTTCTTTTGTTTCTTCACACTTGCAATTGGCTGATATATTTACGAAGGCTTTAGGAAATGATCAGTTTGTGAATTTACGTAACAAGTTGAGACTTCATGATATTCACTCTCCAACTTGAGGGAGAGTATTAGTAAATCTTAAATGTATATTTGACTATTAGGAAATGTTAGGTGAGTGTTAGGTGTACTCTTGACTTTATGTAATGTTAGGTGAGTGTTAGGTGTACTCTTGACTTTATGTAATGTTAGGTGAGTGTTTGTTGTACTCTTGACTTTATGTAATGTTAGGTGAGTGTTAGGTGTACTCTTGACTTTATGTAATGTTAGGTGAGTGTTAGGTGAATATTAGGTGGGTGATAGACTTTATGTGTTATATCTTCATGTATATATACCTCATAAGATTAATGAAACGTATGTACATTTTTCCTCCATTACATTTTCTCTCACTTTCATCATTTTACACATTTCTTTCATTATATTTTCAGACATTTTCATTATTTTACAGGCTAGCTGACGCAAATTAGTCAGCCACCACCCTTAAAATATTAGTCAAAACACCACCTTTGTAATTCTAGTGAAAAAAATAAGGTGGTTGTTAACTATTTTTAACTAATATTTAAGAGTGTAGCATAAAATGATGTTACTTTTAAAAGTAGTAAGAGAAATGATAATATCCGTTTATTATTTAAAATTCAAATGAAACTTTTTTTTTTTTTTTTAAATAAACAACTAAAACAACTAACTCAAACCAGAAACCCTATCAGGATAGAAACCCTCCCACAAAACTTAGAGAAAGTCGCGGAAGCCAAATCGTGGGCCAAAACGTTTCCAAATGAAAACTTGATAATATAAACTTGATAATAGAAATCCTCACGCAAATTAACCAAATAATTGATTGGTACGTACATGGTCCAAAAACACTTAATTATCAATTAGTTTCTAAATAATTACAAGCAAGTTTTTGAATGTGTCGATATATTTTCTTTGGCTTTTTCCCTATCCAATTTTCTCCTTCATTTCTTGTTGCTGTTAATAATTATTATTTACAGACGCAACTGAATTAACAATCTAACTGGAAAATGACAGAAGATGACTGTGTGTTATCAATTAGCTTCTTAGACGACATACTTGACTCAATTGATTAATTTGCTGAAAATTTTCGTGACTTTATCCAGTTTAGAAAATTTCTTTGTCAAATTATAGATTGACCAAACAGTTTTTAGATTCATTGCCGACAGTAAAATTGAGAATAATATTTATAGACTACACATCATCTCTTATATATGGAAATTAGAATAATATATAATAAATACGTGAAAATCAGAAGATATCACCATAATATCCCATAATATATGGTAAAATGATATTGAGTAATATTGATTGGATTAATATACTAACAATCCCAATTATTAAAATTACACTAATAATAAATATCTTGTTATATGGAGAAATCTATTTTCAAGCTGACAATTTATTTAACCTGTCCAGTTCTTCGGTTTTGTCTTAACTTTTTTTTTTTTTTTTTTTTATATCAAAACACTTGTTTGAGAACTTTCTATACATGTAAAATTAAGTTTGAGTCATCACTTTGATTAAAGAAAAGTTTCAATAATTATCCCATTATTTTCGGTAGTGAGTTTGATTGACTATTCCTCTACCTCAAGCTGAAATTTCAATACTTTAATCATGGATTTTCCAGAATGTTTTATATGATCAAATTTTAAGTATATGCAGCAAATTACGCAGCAATTCGAGGACTGATGGCTAGACTTTTCAAAATTATAACCAATTGACATATTATTAATTACGGTAGAAGGTGGGATATCAAGTATTACTCTAAAGAATTTTAAGGTGTAGTAGAAAACTAGATCTCATTCGTTGTTAAAGTATCTAGCATTTGAGATTTGATGTTTACACGAAGAAAATTGCCCTAATATGCCATTAGCAACACCTTTTAGCGGACCCGTAATCGACACGCACAGTTAACGTACACGAAGTCAAGTCAAAACCTAACTTTTTTTGTAAGTACTACAAATTCATCACAGACATCACCTACATTTCTGAACTCTTAACATTATAAATACCCACATCTCTCAACTAAGATTTTGCACATCAAACACATTGATCCTCTCTCCTTCTTCGCCCAAACTTTCTCTGAAAAATGGCTCTCCTTAACATGAAAAAAGATTTTCTTTTAACCTTTGTTTTACTAGGAATTGTTGCCCTAGCCATTCCCACACATGTGATGTCTCAAAGCGGCGTGGCCGATATTGTGACAGCGGCATTCTTCGATGGGATAAAGAATCAAGCTGCGGCAGATTGTTCTGGGAAAAGCTTCTACACGAGAGATGCTTTTATCAATGCTGCCAATTCATTTCCTCAATTTGGTAGTGGCTCTGCTGATGAAGCTAAGCGTGAGATTGCTGCATTTTTCGCTCATGTCACGCATGAAACTGGACGTAAGTTATATTTCTCTTTTGCATACATAGACTAAATTGCATATGTAGCAACCAAGATGTACTATTAGAGATTAATGTCTTGGGTGCTGATGTACCATGTAATTATATGATCTGGTGCATATTCTCAATTCAATTTTTAATAAGTGAGGTGACAGACGAAACAAAATTTAAAGTTTTATATTTTGACGTAGCGATTGAGTTTTCATAGAAAATTTCAAAATATAAAACTTATATTTTATTTTGCTCTTTACTATACATATCAAAATTTTATTCGGGAAGTTGCATATATAATTTTATTTTGCTCTTTGCAGATTTGTGCTACGTAGAAGAGATTAACAAATCAAACAATTACTGTGATCAAGGAAACACACAGTATCCATGTGTTGCTGGCAAGTCCTACTACGGACGTGGCCCCATGCAAATCACCTGGAACTACAACTACGGAGCAGCTGGACAGGCCATCGGGTTCGACGGACTAAACTCACCCGAAACAGTAGCCAACGACCCTGTTATCTCCTTCAAGACGGCCTTGTGGTTCTGGATGACCAATGTCCACTCTGTTGTAAACCAAGGTTTTGGTGCAACTATTCAGAAGATCAATGGTGCTCTTGAATGCAATGGCAAACAACCTGCTCTGGTTCAGGCTCGTATTGGATATTACACTGATTATTGCCAGAAATTTGGTGTCTCTCCAGGGGAGAATCTATCTTGTTAGGTTCACTACTACTCTTGCTAGCTTGCTGAATAAAAAATGTTATTTTCATCATAAAGAGTTGTTTAAACAACTTGTTTGATTAGTATCCTGCTGGGATTTTATGTACTTAAAATAAATTTATCTAAAAGGAAATAAAGTACGAACTCCATATGTCCGCTTACACAATGTTTTATATTTTGGTTTTTACAATAATTGGGATTCTATATTAATTTAAACATTTAAGATGATAAAGAGCTTCTAACATATAATATTGTTAATATGAGTGATTGTGATTTATCTTCATTAAATTCTCTTTTCTTTTTTATTAAAACAAAACGCAAACATTAACATATTCTAAAACAAAAGCTCAAATGAGCATAAGATACAAGTTTTGATAGTTAAAATAATAATAACTAGAACTATCTATTTTCTACTATTTTTTTTTTAAAAAAAGTACAAGCTTTATTATTAAAAAAATCTCGAACAAACAATATTTGGAGAGGAAACGAGATGACTTTATTGAGTTTTTTATTGAATTAATTAACTTACAATACTCATGATACATTATAGAGTCCAAGCAGCTACTCTTACCATCACAGAGTTTGACAAGAATAACTTCTCCTAACACCCTTTATAACTAACATGAGGAATCCAAAATCTAAACTATTCTGACATGGCCAGAAGCTGAAATGCTAACCGTTGAAGGTGTTTGATGGACACGCAGAGGTATTTGTGATAAATTCTGTGAAGCCATGTTGCATGAGCCCTGATGTAATTTATGTTGCATTTATTTTCTATATCTTGTGGACTAACGTAATCATTCTTATCTTTTTCAGACATCCGGATAATAAATATAGCTAATGTTAAATGTTCTGGAGCATTTTGCATTGATACATTTGGGATGTGATTATTATGTTAATGTACCATTTTAGTATACCCAAATCCAGTTATATATTTTTATTGTGACTTATATTTTAAACTCATACTAGGATAGGTTAATTTGGTCTAACGTGATATATGTGTGTGTATCAAAATAATCTACTTGTTTATCGGATTAATTAAGTAAAGCAGAGCAAAACCACAAATTTGCTTAACTTCAAATCTTGACTCAGTTCTAATATATTTTGACTGCATGAATGCCTACAAAAATTACAAACATAAAGTTGACGAAAGTTTTGTAAATTTTGTACTGAATATCTTATATGAATTCTGAGTGGTTAGGGTCATTGCCGGCCCCAGCTCTCATACCTATATGGCTTTTAAGATTACATTAAAATTTAGAAGAAAATATTTCATAAAAAACAATGAGTTTTATGATACACTCCTCATTATGAAATTAAGTCAATTAGATTCACATTAATTTTTAGTTGTGGTGGTTGTACACCTCCTTCATATGAATTTTATTGTGAATAACTGAAAATAAGATACGTCATAGAATACTTTTACGAGGAAAACATGTGAGGAGGACGATGCCATTAGAGATCAATTGACAACAGCGACGCCTAAAGTTGACGTTGTGGAAGGTGGACTATATATCCACCTCAGGCGTTGGAGGAGGTTGCATTCGTAGAAATTCCAATGAGCCTCCATGGCCGGAGGAGGATTGATCCTCCTCCGGGGAGCCGCCGTCGAACTCGGCATCGTAGGAGGAGGATTTGGCCTCCTTCGGGGTTGCCCACCTCCACCTCGGTAAAAATGGAGGATGTGAACCTCCTCTGTAGTGTGAATGGAGGTGGCTCTGCTTTCAACTAAATCTAACAACTTGCTACAAACTTACATTTGGCCCAATCCTTCCCATCTTCTCCTTTATGCTCTGTGTATTCCCAATCCTCTGGCAATTTTCTCCTTTTAGTGCATGAAAATTTCGACACCTTGATCAACATCTGAGATCTGCATTTCATTGTTGCCACCATGCAGACTAGCTTCAAAATTATTATATTGATTACTCATTTAAGTGGTTTCCTGTACACATGTACAGATATGTGGTTCATGTATAGTTAAGCAATAGAAGAAAAAAAAAATATTAAACCTGCCAATAGGAGATAACATGAAGAATATATATGAAATTTAAATTAGAAAAAAAAATAAATAAAAAAACAAGCTATAGAATGAAGAATATTTTACCTGAGAAAATGTGTTGCAATAATAATATTAACATTTGATAGACATTTTGTTTCATTTTTATCAACATCAACTAATTTTTTTTTTTTTTATATATATACTACTTGCGGTGGTGGCAACTCGAACCTTGAATATTGTCAGATTAAATGAGCGTCTTTACCACCGAACCATATTGGGCGCTATCAACATCAACTTAGTTAAATTTCAATAAATGTGTATGATATAAACTCCTTTGTTTAATATTCTAAAGGGGCGCCCATGTAGTCATGTGTAAGAGTAACGCTATTATCCATCTAATTAAAACACAGTACATGATAATAATAAAAAATTAAATATAATTGGATGAAAGAATGAAATTTAAACAGTTTTCCATATATTAGCTTTTGATGCATGTTTTTATCTGTTAATTTGTGTTCTTGTTTTAAATAAATACAAGCAGGTTTTTGAATGTATCGTTATCTTTCTTTGGCTTTTTTCCCATCCAATTTTCTTCTTCATTTCTTGTTGCTTTTAATAATATTATATACAGACACAATTGATGAATTGGACAATCTAACTGGAAAATGACAGAAGATGGCTATATGATATTAATTAGCTTCTTAGACGACATACTTGACTCAATTGATTAATTTGCTGAAAATTTCCATGACTTTATCCAGTTTAGAAAATTTCTTTGTCAAACTATAGACTAACGGATCTGACAATGAAACTGAGAATGTTATTTATAGGCTAAACATGATCTCTTTTATATTGAAATTAGAATAATGTATAATATATATGTATATGAAAATCAGAAGATATCACAATAATATCACACAATATATGATAAAATAATATTGAATAATATTGATTGGATTAATACAGTATCAATCACAATTATTAAAATTACACTAATAATAAACATCTTGTTATACGGAGAAATCTGTTTTCAAGCTGACAATTTATTTAACCTATCCAATTCTTCGGTTTTGTCTTAATTTTTTTTTTTTTTTTATATATATATCAAAACACTTATTTGAGAACTTTCTATACATGTGAAATTTAGTTTGAGCCACTTTGATTAAAGAAAAGTTTCAATAACAATCACATTTTTCTCAATTAGGCCAAATATTCTCGAGCACATTATCCCATTATTTTCGGTAGTGATTTTGATTGACTCTTCCTCTACCTCAAGCTGAAATTCCAATACTTTAATTTAATCATGGATTTTCCAGAATGTTTTGTATGATCAAATTTTAAGTATATATATGCAGCAAATTACGCAGCTATTCGAGGACTGATGGCTAGACTTTTCAAAATTATAATAAAAAAGATCTTGCATAGTTTGAATTCTCAGTTTGGGACGACTGATTTGAATGTTTATCCAAATATATTTACTTGTACCATTGAATTATATATATAGACAAGATTTATCTTACTTTTTATTAACTTTCTACAGCATTCAAGCATAATATCCAATTAAGTAATGCTACACATCTCACTTTTTATATCTCACTTGTATACCAACTAATAATATGTCAATTGGTGAATAAATTTATATTAATATAATTTATGTCATTTGATATATGAATTTATTTACTAATTGATATATTATTAATTACGGTATAAGATGAAATGTCTAGTATTACTCTATAAAATTTTACGGTTTAATTTGTTAACGTATCTAGAATTTGAGATTTGATGTTTACACGAAGAAAAATGCCCTATTATGTGCCATTAGCAACACCTTTTAGTGGACCCGTAATCGACACGCACAATTAACGTACACGAAGTCAAGTCAAAATTTTTTGCAAGTACTCCAAATTCATCACAGACATCACTTACGTTTCTGAACTCTTAACATTATAAATACCCACCTCTCTCAACTAAGATTTTGCACATCAAACACATTGATACTCTCTCCTTCTTCGCCCAAACTTTCTCTGAAAAATGGCTCTCCTTAACATGAAAAAAGACGTTCTTTTAACCTTTGTTTTACTAGGAATTGTTGCCCTAGCCATTCCCACACATGTGATGTCTCAAAACTGCAACTGTGCCCCAAACTTATGCTGCAGTCAGTTTGGTTTCTGTGGCACTAGTGACCAGTACTGCGGGCGGGGGTGTAAAGCAGGTCCTTGTACCACGTCCCCTACCCCTGGCGGCGGTAGCAGCGGTGGTGGCAGTGGCTCTGTGGCCAATATCGTGACACCGGCATTCTTCGATGCGATAAAGAATCGAGCTGCGGCCGATTGTGCTGGGAAAAGCTTCTACACTAGAGATGCTTTTATCAAGGCTGTCAATTCATTTCCTCAATTTGGTACTGGCTCTGCTGATAATTCTAAGCGTGAGATTGCTGCATTTTTCGCTCATGTCACACATGAAACTGGACGTAAGTTATATTTCCCTTTTGCATACATAGAATAAATGGGGGTGTATTCAATATCAACTTTTAATAACTTTTAATGACTTATATGGATTTTAAAAGTTTAGGTGTATTCAATATGGATTTTTAAAGACTCCATAAAAGTCAATAGGTATTCAATATGGATTTTAATATACTTTTTAAAAGTCTACAAAAGTTTTGAGGTATTCAATATGAACTTTTTTAAAGTCCATAAAAGTCATGGGGTATTGAATATAGACTTTTATGAAGTATAAAAAAGTTAGAGGGTATTCAAAAAGTTCATAACTTTTATGGACTTATAAAAAATCTAAACTTTTGTAGACTTTTATTGTAAACTATAAATACTATAATCTCATAATTTCTCCACCATTCACCCCACAAACTTTTGTAGACTTTCAATTTGAGAAGCAACAACGTACGGAGAGTGTATTCAATTTTGACTTTTAATGACTTTTACAGACTTTTTTTAAGTGATAGATTTTTATAGACCCCCCCTACGGTTCAAGTTATGGGTAAGCAAATCGTTTTTCTTATTTTTATGTTATTGTTTTCTTTTTTAAATAGTTGTTCTTGATTTGTTGATTTTGATCTTATACCTTTTTCATACTGCTCTCTTCTTTTGTTAATTTTTATTTTTTGGTTTTAAACAAAAAATTAACAATGTAGGTAGGACATAAGTGTAAGTTTGGTTATCAACATTTGCACACTGGTTTACATTCTATTTAGATGCATTGAAAGCACGTATAGGAAAAATGTTTTAATTCGTATCTTATTCTCCTCCACTATTTTTACCTCAATTTGCCTAAATTTATATGTTTATATTATCAGCTAGTCTAACAACAAATTAACTTGAGTGATTTGAAAATATAAGGATTAAGAAACAACCTAGATATAAAATGACACTCATTAACCCTGACAGTGTTTCAATTTCGAATTGTTAGACCACATAGTAATAGTTCTTCTTAAAAGGATTGACTTGGTTGGAACATACAAATTATTTATTTATTTATTTATTTATTTTGTAAAATCTCATTGAAGCTTTTTATTGTAAATTATAGTAAGGAGAGTGGAACAATTGATATAATAAATTTACAACAAATAAGTCAGAAAATAAATATAATTTAGACAATCAATACATCATTGACATGCGTAATCAGAATAACATGAACTTATGCAAACAATTAGTAACAGAAGAAAAAAAAAAGCAAAGAATTTTATGTCCATATGACATCGAAATACATGCTTATTAAAAAAAAATCACCATGATAGAATAAAATCAAAATATCATATCTTATTGTTGCTCAAAATTTAGTGCAACTCCACAAAAATAATAAATGCAAAGAGTGATGTATCTCCCATTTTACTTTGTTCTTTCCCTAATTGTTTTCTTTTTATCGAATTCTTTTTCTCGTTGTTTATCATTTGGGTTTGAAGAAATATGGTTCATGGAGCTTGAAATTGTTAGGGTTTTTTAGGTTTTAATTCTTGTTGCGGTATTTGTTTTATTTTAGATTAAAGATATTATATTAATGAATAATTAAATTATTTAAAAAACTTATTATTTTGGTTGTCAAATCATCAACGGGTATGTATTATTTATCTAAAAAATGTATCATATTTTTTTACATTATGTACTTGGTTTCAATATACCATTCAACAAATTTTGATATAATATATACTTATTTTAAAATGAAAGTCTATAAAAGTCATTTATAGAATTTCTTTCAACTCTATCAAAGTCAATAAAAATCTATTAATGTCAATAAAAATCTTTTAAAATGAAAGTCCATAAAAGTCTATAAAAGTTTATTAGAATTCTGTAAACTCTATAAAAGTCAATAAAAGTCGGTAAAGTCTATAAAAATCTATCACTTAAAAAAAGTCTGTAAAAATCATTAAAAGTCAAAATTGAATACACCCCCCTAAATTCCATATGTAGCAACCAAGATATACTATTGGAGATTAATGTCTTGTGTGCTGATGCACCATGTAATTATATGATCCGGTGCATATTCTCAATTCAATTTTTAATAAGTGAGGTGAGAGACGAAACAAAATTAAAAGTTTTATATTTTGATGTATGCAATTTAGTTTTCATAGAAAATTTCAAAATATAAAACTTATATTTTATTTCGATCTTTACTATACATATCAAAATTTTATTAGCAAAGTTGCAATATATATAATTTTATTTTGTTCTTTGCAGATCTGTGCTACGTAGAAGAGATTGACAAATCAAACGTTTACTGTGATAAAGGAAACACACAGTATCCATGTGCTGCAGGCAAGTCCTACTACGGCCGTGGCCCCATGCAAATCACTTGGAACTATAACTACGGAGCAGCTGGACAGGCTATTGGATTTGACGGACTAAAGTCACCTGAAACAGTAGCCAAAGACCCTGTTGTCTCCTTCAAGACGGCCTTGTGGTTCTGGATGACCAATGTCCACTCTGTTGTAAACCAAGGTTTTGGTGCAACTATTCAGAAGATCAATGGTGCTCTTGAATGCAATGGCAAACAACCTGCTCTGGTTCAGGCTCGTATTGGATATTACACCGATTATTGCAAGAAATTTGGTGTCTCTCCGGGGGAGAATCTATCTTGTTAGATTCACTACTACTCTTGCTAGCTAGCTGAATAATTGTTATTCTCATCATAAAGAGTTGTTTAAACAACTTGTTTGATTAGTATCCTGCTGGGATTTTATGTAGCTGAAATAAATTTATCTAAAAGGAAATAAAGTAAGAATCCCATATGTTTGCTTACTTATATTTTGGTTTTTACAATAATCGAGATTCTAAACATTTAAGATTAAAGAGCTTCTGACATATAACATTGTTGATATGAGTGATTGTGATTTATCTTCATCAAATTCTCTTTTCTTTTTTATTAAAACAAAACGCAAACATTAAAATATTCTAAAACAAAAGCTCAAATGAGCATAGATACTTCATACAAGTTTTGTTAATTAAACTATCTATTTTCTACTTTTTTTTTTAAAAAAAAAGTCACAAGCTTTATTTAAAAAAAAAATCTCGAACCAACAATATTTGGACAGGAACGAGAATACTTTATTGAGTTTTTATTGAATTAATTAACTTACAATGCCCATGATACATTATTTATTGAGTCCAAGCAGCTACTATTACCATCACAGAATTTGACAAGAATAACTTCTCGTAACACCCTTTATAACTAATAACATGAGGAATCCAAAATCTAAAATATTCTGACATGGCCAGAAGCTGAAATCCTAACCTTGAAGGTGTTTGATGGACATGCAGAGGTATTTGTGATAAATCATGTGAAGCCTTGCATGAGCCCTGATGTAATTTATGTTGCATTTATTTTCTACATTCCGTGGACTAGTGTAATTATTCTTATCTTTTTTAGACATTCGGATAATAAATATGGTTAATGTTAAATATTCTCGAATATTTTGCATTGGAATATTTGGAATGTGATTATATTAATACACCGGGGGGGGGGGGGGGGGGGGGTGTTGTGGTTCTCTCTCTCTCATAACCTTATGATATTTTGGATGGAGTGGCCTCCTCTGTAGCGTGAATGGAGGTGGATCTGCCGGCCGGCATCCTCCGGCGACACCGATGTTGCCGGAGCATCCGACTTACCTCCGGCATTTGTGGCAGTGGTGATCGCGGATGGTGGCTACCACCATCGGCCACCACCTGGTTACAAAAATCACAAATTTTTAATTAAAAATAATAATAATTGTAGTTTTAAATTTTTCAGTTTTTAAAAATATTAATATTAATTAAACATGAGGATATTATTGTCTTTTCATTAAAATGGTGAGGGTATTATAGACATTCTAAAGGTAAGGGATTAGCTTCTTTCTCCACTAATTAGTTTTCAAAAGCAACCTCTCACTAACTTTTCAAAGACTAATTATTAGAGGAGTAAATTATGAAATAAATTAATTTTGGAAAGTTTACCAAACACATTTTTGCTCAAAATTTATAAAATAAATAATTATTTCATATACGACAATCACAAACACAGTCTAAATTTACAAAAGTATCTGTGACTTCTTATGGTAATTGTTGTGTATTTCATATCATGTGGAGTTTGAGTTTACTCTTGTTATTGTAGTAATTGTTGAGTATTTTGTTATGTAATAACTAATAAGTAGCCTACGGATTTTCTGGAAGCGAGTTGTAAAATTTGTTTTAGAAAATTAGAGGTCTATCAATTTTGCTAGAAGCTAATACTTTTAGAGTGTGTTTGAGATTGGTGTAACTTAAAAAATAATTACTTATTTAATAAGTTAAAATAAAAAAAAATAGTTATTTCTCAATCTACAATAATTTCAAACGCATATTTACTCTGATTTATTGGTTGCTTTAAACTTAGTTTTATGGATCTTAAGGCAACTATTGGCTCTCCTGGATGTCGTGTTTCTTTAATAATTAGATGTATTAAGTTAATTTATTCTATTATCTTTTTCATATAACTATATATATATATATATTTATTTATTTATTTATTTATTTATTTATATATAAGAGATTGTAGATAGAACTATAATCTAATTAAGAAAAAAAAAAACTAGACTATTGTTAAATGAATCACAATACAATTGACAAAAAATAAACAAATATTTTTTATACAAATAAATGGTGACAACAAAATGAAACCCAAATTTTCTACCATGAAATAAACAAATATTATTAATAATAGCCGAAAACTATTTTGAGGGGTGCCAATATTGCTATAAAAAAAATACGATTTCTCCACTCAACTTATAAGTATGCCCATAAATTTTGAAGATCTAATTATTGGTAAAAATACCCAATTAGATGTAATTGGTAACCTCGTGGAAATAATTTTACACAGATGAGAAAGTGAGAAGGGAGAACATTGAAATGCTTTTATTCAACATTTGAACCAACAGTCAACAGAATACACATACTTAAAACAGAGTTGCACCGCAATACCATTTACAGTTTAAGTATTTAGTGCACCTTTCTCTTATTTTAATGGTGAGGGTTTAAATCCCACTATATAAATTTATCAGTATATATTATTAGTTTTCTCCTTATTATGGAGATAGATATTCAAATTGCGTTATCATTTTAAACATCGTAAAACCATTCCACGTTAATTTTTCTCCTCCTAAAGATAAGAGTCGGCTAAACCAGCTTCACGTGGACCAATTGTATTCCGCTACAAAAAATTAAATAAGGTTTCACTGGAGTAAGCGAATATCCAGTACTTGAGTAATGCGAAATTATATAATAATTTAAATTATATGACTAGTCCGAAAGTTTTGTTCTATATTAGTACTACTACAAATTTAAATAAATTGTTTAAAAATAATTACAAATATTGTTGTAAGTGATTTATCTGGTCATCCAAATTATATGATAATATAATAATTTATGACAAATCGTTGTTTGTCACATTATTTAAAATTTATTTTTTAGCAAAAATTTTGGGTTATGTTGCATTATTTTTAGAGTAAATGATAATAAGATTTACTGATATTTGTTTTTCTGCAAGCGTACATAACTTTTAGATTTATTAGTAAAGATGTCCCTTGTCGTTAGTCAAATTTCATCTAATTTAACGGTTGATCAGGTTTGACAATGAAAAAGACCAAAATACCCTCAAAATAATATATAAAATTATTAAAATTTATTAAATAAAAAAGAAAAAAAAATATAGTTAAGATCTCCACCATCTATCTCAACTATTTTTATTTTTTATTTAATTAATTTTGATAATATTATGTATTATTTTGGGAGCATTTTAGTCTTTTTCTATAGTCAAACTTGATTAATCATTAAATTGGATAAAATTTAATTAACAGTAGAGCAGGTCTTTACCAATAAATTCAAAGATTGTTTCCGTTTGTAGAAGAACAAACCTCAAAGATTTAAGTGTTATTTACTCTTATGTTTATCCTAAACAGTCTAAGTGATTTATCATGCAGAATTTTAAAATAATCCAATATAAATAAGCCTCTTTTTGCATATCCATTTTCAATGTTTTCTTGTTTTTCTTATTACCAAATATTAAATACATCAAAAAAAAAACTAACGTACATGAATTAGCTACTAATTAGTTTAGCTAATAATGTATTTTAATATTTCATAGTAAGAGATTCTATGACAATATGAAATTTCTCTGTCAGGTCCCACTACACAGCATAGAAACTAAGCAAAGCAACCCAATCAATATCGGATTAATCTGATTGCCTGCTTCCTGCAGAGTCAAAAGTACTTTAAAGGATCTCTAATTTCGGAGTATCCGAACACAAGCCATCATCTTTTTTTTTTTTTTTTTTTTAATTCACAAGGTGGTTTATATATATATATATATATATATATATATATATATATATTTTGGCATCAATCTAATTTCCACTCAGTCTAAGATATCAGTAAAGCTTTGGTCATAGGTACACTCTACTAATATGGAGATTACATTCGTTGGGATTCGAATTCGAATATTACCGAACAATTCGCTCTCTATCTAATATGTGGTGACTAAATACAGTACACTTGATGGTTAACAAACCATCATTTTCCTCTAGGAAGTCCTTGACTAATATATTATTTTTATTTGTCTACACAACATGGAAATCAAAATTGAATCAGCTGATCAAGAATTCGGGCATCCGACTATAGTCTTTGTCTTTCCAACTCTATAAATATTGACTCATGAAAAGCTCCTGACACGCACAAAAACAAACACAAACATGTTTTCATTACACTGAGTCTCAATGCAACTTTCTTTCTAATAGTTAATTATTGGCTCTCCTGGATGTTGTGTTTCTTTAGTCATTATATGTATTAAGTTAATTATTCTATTATCTTTTTCACATATTTTTTATATATATATATAAGAAATTGTAGATACAATTATCGTCTAATTAAGAAAAAAAAAAAGCTAGACTATTGTTAAATGAATGAGTCCATAAATCACAATACAATTGACACAAAATAACCAAATATATTTATTGACAAGAAAATGAAACCCAAATTTTCTACCATAAAATAAACAAATAGTTTTAATAATAGCCAAAAGCTATTTTGACGGGTGCCAATACTGCCATAAAAAATATAATTTCTACAATCAATTTATTTATTTTTTATTTTTTTAGTACGAAAATATTAAAAATAAAAAAATATTAATTATTTTTAATTAATTTTTAATTTTTAATATTTAATGTTAGGTTCTTTATAACTTTAATATAAGATGAAAGATAATTTAGTGCAAAAAATAATTTTATTAAAAGTTATGAACAGTTTCTCGCTTAAACTAGAAGTTAAAGTTGAGTTGAATAAACTTTACCTTTTAGCTGTAGATTTTGGACAAATTCTCCAGTAAGCTACTTCCGAAATGTTTACAAATCAAGACAGAATTTTAAAATAATCCAAATAAATAATTATCTTTTTTTTCTTATTAATAAGTATAAACATATATCCATATTCACTTATAATTCGAGTGGTTAGTACACATCACTCTCACTTTAGTGGTGAGGGTTCAATCACGTGATTCTACAAGAATAGCACGTGATTCTACAAGAATATCAAATTCTCTTTTAGATGCGGCTACACAGTATGGAAACTAAGCAAAGTAAGCAACCCAACCAATATCGGATTTATCCGAATGCGTGCTTCCTAAAGAGTAAAATGTCCTTTATCGGATCTAATTTCGGACTATCCGAAAACAAGCCATCACTGCGTGAAGTCCTTGTCTACTTAACATGGAAATTAAAATTAAATCAGCTGATCAAGAATTCGGACATCCGACTATAGTCTCTATCTGTCCGACTCTATAAATATTGACGCAAGAAAAAGCTCCTCACACAAACACAAACATGTTCATTCCACTGACTTTCAATGCAATTTTCTTTCTAATTATCACCCTCAGGTCCCAAATCCGTCCAACCTCAGACCCCCCATCATCATCGTCAACACCGCCACCATCTTCTTTTTCTTCGAATGCCGATGACCTCGAATCGCAGCCAGTTACTACTACAGCAATTGTTGCTGAACACAATCACAACCACAACCAGTTTACGCTCCAATGGCAAAACACTGTAATGGAATTTTGCTTCTTATCAGCACTCAAAATAGCTCTCCTATTCGAACAAAAGAAATCCCAACTCCCACTTTCCTTCTATTTGCTCTCTTTCGCAATCTTGCTTACCTTTCTGTCTCTCTTTGTTGCAAACTTCATCGGCCCCCATTTTAAAAACACAGCACAAGTGTTGGAGAAAATAGCAGTCATGCTTGGTGCCACGATAGTTGTCTTCACCATTACTATACCACTACCGCTGAGCCTCAAATGCATTGCCTGGGCTCTCTATGCCATCGCCTTGTTCACTGTTCTCATCTGTCGGTATCTTTGCCTCTAATAAGTACTCAAATGTTGTGCAATTAGAAATATATAATCTTCCTCTTGTTGTACTTTTTGTGTATTATAGATGTAATCAGCATAAACCCTGTAGTTGTAAAAATCCGTTTGAGGAAATTAAAGCTATAACTCTGTTTGGTTAGATGCTATTGCTATTACTCTGTTTCGTTGGCTGCTGTAACTCTGTTTTATCCTATGTAGTTTTTTCTTTTTTCTTTTTAATCCACAGGATGGTTCCCATATATATTGATATCGGACTAATCCCCGCTCGACCCGAGAGGTCGGTAAAGGGTTGACCACAGATGTACTCTGCCAAAAATGAAGATTAATCCTTCAAATTTTCAATCAATTTTCAATCTTCATATCTTACTAGTAAATTAATTGCTATACGAATAATATTAACCATTTATTTTTTATAAATTAAAAAGAACATATTTATATGTGTTGGTGCAAAGCAACAGTGATAGAATAGTCGATTCACGACAAGAAATTGCTCAAAATGAATGGTTTTTATTAATAATAATAATAATAATAAAGTCACATTATTTTGAAATAATAAGCATACTTATAATAAACTAAACCTAAAATTACACAATTGCAATTTTTCTAAAAAGATGAAAACAAATGTAAACAAGATAGGAAGCAAATGTCATAAAATGAAAATAAAATAAATCGTACTAAAATTGAAAATTCTTGTAACACCCCCTGACCCAATCCGTTCAGACCGAATCAGGGAGCGCTACCATATACTGAAATTTCTGCTTTACTTTTATAAAACCACAACTTAAAATTTTATTAAACCTTTTGAAAATGGTCCGAATAAATTTCTAAAAATTTCGCCAGAGTTTCCTCTGTATTTCTAACTTTTCAAAACCTGTTTTCAATGAAATCATAAAATTAACACTTCGAATTTATCATATCACTTTTGCGCACTCTTCCAAATTCAGTGCCACTTTTCAAACATTTCATACAAACTATTTAATCAAAATCAATTCAAAAGTGATAAAATTCATAGTTCCGCAAAACATAAATATTTTTAAAAAATATGTAAAAATAACACAACTTTTATAAATATTTACAAAATTCTTCTGTATATACATGCTAATAAAAAACATATAAATGGAACATAAAAACTACCCAAAAACTCAGGAATGATGTGACGCTGGTCTCTGTTCCTGCAGATTCACCTCTTCACTTCTTTTTCAACCCTGGAATTTTCTTTACCTACGCGCGATAAAAATCAATGCGCTAAGCATATTGCTTAGTGAGTGTATACAAAACTTGACAAATATACTATAATAACATTATTAATCGAATAATCAGAAATATAGATAACAATTAAATATTCAAATATGGGGCTCAATTCAACATATCAATTTCATAATTTCACTAATAATCTCAAATCACTTTTCAAATTAAATCACGTTTTAATTCAAATCACATTTCTATTTTCATATCGGGCTCCTGACATACATAACATAATTTCAGGACTGGATTACGGGTTGTTCAGCACTGGAACCCAACGGGGACTGGTTGTTGAATTATATACAGTCGGGTTTCCTATTTTAACATGAAATGGTATCCCTATACAGGTATCATTTCTGATATCGGACCCTACGGGGACTGCCTGACGGAAATATCTTCGCTCTAGGACCGTCCACAACGGTGGCTACACATAATCCAAATAGTGGTATCATAATCATCAAAATCTCATAAATCTCAATGCAGTACTGCTAAGTGAACCCAATTGACATGTCAATATCTTATATTCATATCTATGTTCATATATATCAGAGCCATTTCATAATATAATTTCTCAAATTCAATATCAACTTTCAATTAATCCAAATCGATATACATATTTATGAAATCCAAATTTTCATCAATATTCATATATACAAAATCATATTCAAATATATTTCTGAAACCACTAATTGCATCAAATCAATTCAAAATCGTATTCGAATATATTTCGTAAATCCATATTAAATCTCATATCAATTCAAAATCGTATTCGAATATATTTCGTAAATCCATATTAAATCTCAAATCAATTCAAAATCGTATTTGAATATATTTCGTAAATCCATATTAAATCAAACTGTCCCAAAATCATTTTTCGATACATTTCACAAACATTATATAATCAAAATCACCTTCAACTATATTTCTCATAACAATATTAAAATCAAAACGTATTAAAATCATCTCATAATATTTTTCACAATCAATATTTCAGATATAAACTATATTTTAAGAATACGTAAGTCAAATCATTCCAAAATCAATTTCAAACTATAAACTATAATCAATATAATTCAAATAATTCAACATTAATAAAATTCAATCAATCCGAAATATTCTGAAAAACTGAAAATTCGAAAACTAGTATACACCGAACCTGGATAATTTTCCAATATTTTTTTTTCCTACTCTTCTTCTCCTTCTTCTTCTCTTTCCTTCTTCTTCTTTTTCTTCTCCTTCTCCTTCTCCTTCTTCTCCTCCTTCTTCTCCTTTTTCTTCTCCTTCTTCTTTTCCTTCTGCTTCTTCTTCTTCTGCTTTTTCTTCTTCTCCTCCTCCTTCTTCTCATTCTTCTCCTCCTTCTTCTTTTCCTCATCCTTCTCCTCCTTCTCCTTCTTCTCTCCTTCTCTCATTCTTCTCCTTCTCCTTTTTCTCCTTCTCCTTCTTCTCCTCTTTCTCCTTCCTTTTCTTCTGCTCCTTCTTCTTCTTCTCCTTCTTCTTCTTCTTCTTCTTCTCCTTCTTCCTTCTCTCTCGGCTTTCACTCCTCTGATATATTTTTTTGTTTTTTTGTTTCTTGCTTTTGTTTCTTTATTTTTATTTGAACAAGTGGAATACCACATTCCACTTGTCATGTTTTTGTATTACATATATATATATATATATATATATATATATATATATATATATATATATATATATATATATATCTCAACAATTGCAATTTGCTCCCTTACACTTCTTAAAATTCTAAAATGGCAAAAACTTCACAATTAATTACATGTGATTTATCAATCATCCTTGAATTATCAAATAACCCACCAATCATATTCCATTTCAATAATATTCCAAAAATATTCCACACTTATCCAATCACCAAATTGACTTCACCAATATTCAATTGGACCCATTATGATCCAAATGCATCATGAAAATAATATCTCTAATGGGAGTTAAATCGGTTAAAAATCACTATTCGTTTATGCACCATATAGCAAATATATACTTTCCACCAAGTTAAATCACATACTTGACTGTTGCATGCTTAATAATGATTAATAATAATAATTTTCATAATTACGAAAAATTGGGGGCGTTACAATTCTCTTCAATTGTCTTATATCATATTCATCCCTCTTTAAAAAAACCTCATCCTAGAATTGATTTTTGCTATCTTCTTTTTTGTATTTATGGACACAAAATATCTTGTTATAATATAAGATATTTTGTTAACTTTTTTTCCTTTGCTTTCTAAAATATTTGTAATATTCTTCTTTTTTTTCTTCAGGATACATCTTCCTGGAGGCTGCATCTTGAGGTTGTATCTCCTAGACAAATGCTAAAATCTTTGATACTAAATTTCTTGTTAACAAAAGTCCCACAGTCTTTAATGTTTTAAAGAGGCAAAGCATTGAAGACTAGTAAAAAAATCGCATCAGTGACTGAGCTTTTGGCCATTGATGTTGACGATGGTGAAGTTGGAAAGGCTTCTAGTCGGAATCCTTGCTTTCTTCATCATGACCCCAAATGTTGTTGTTGATTCAAAAGATGCTGGAGGTGCAGAAGATGGTGCTGATGTATTTCTTAAAGGAGAAATATATGTTGCTGCCAAAGCGCTAATAAAGATGTCGAGGAGAATAAGGATTGAAGAATCTGCATGACTTTACTTCCTATTGTTTTTTTCATGTTCTAGACTTCTTACTGGAGGTTTAAAATTTTTTGTCGTTAAGCATGAAGCTTGGCTTTTGTTCGCAGCTTTTAGACTGTGAAGGTTGCTTTTATTGTGACTTCCGTTTTGCATGTGCTATTTCTCTTTTCCTACTTGTGATATGCTCAATCTTGTTAGGAAAATTGTGTTGTATGTTGTAGAGGAACCTGTAATTGCTGTTGGCATTCATGACTTGATCATTCTTTGTATCACACACTTTTATATCTTCGTCTTCATGTCCCGGACGTGTAGATAGCACTTAGTATGCATGTCGCTTTATCCTAGACGGTTTGTCGCTTTGTCAGTTTGAGAAATTACACATCTTTATCGCTTTATCCTCGATGCTTTATAGCTTTGAGAAATTACACATCCTTGTCGCTTTGTCCTGGACGAGCAGTGAGCCTTTAGTATGCATGTCGTGGATAACTGATTGTCAAAATCGACATGCTGGAGCTTGTCTGTGTCATGGTCTTTGTGTCATGGACGCCCAGAAAGCCCATATGTATGCATGTCGTGAACAACTAATTGTCAAAACCGACATGTCGGAGCTTGTCTATGTCCTGCTCTTTGTATTTTTCCTAGATGGAGATTCTCCTGGAGGATATTTTCTACTTCCTGTGAATGGAGAATTTCTTGGAAGAATCTTCATGTTCTTCGTAGATAGAGCTTCTTCGAGAGGAAATTTCATGTTCCTCTTGGATGGAGCTTTTCTTGGAGGAAATCTCATGTTTCTCGTGCATGGAGCTTTTCTTGGAGGAAATCTCATGTTCCTCGTGGATGAAGCTTTTCCTGGATAAGCTTCCTCAAGTTGTCACCATTCTTGTTTAAGTTCTGAAGTATAGTATTGTCCTGGTGATTCAGGAGTTGATTCTCCGCCTTAGGCATATAGCACTGTTCTGGCCATACATGATTTGTTTTTCAGCCCTAGGCATATAGGACTGTCCTGGACATACAAGAATTGACTATCAGCCCTAGGCATATAGGACTATCCTGGACATACAGAAGTCAGTTTGCCCGCTCATGATGCTCGTCAGCATGTGAGCTCATCTCTACAAAATTTCATTTCTGGAGGAATTAAAAGGCTTAACTCGATGGAAATCCGTAGTTATTGCAATGGGTTCTTCATGAATAATTTATTTTCAGGGGAATTATGTAATTAAATATGATATGCTTATGGATGAATAATAGCATATCGTTCTTCATGGAGATAGATATCGTTCTTCATAGAGATATATATCATTCCTCGTGAAGATATAGATTTTTCTTCGTGGAGATATAAATTATTTCTCGTGGAGATGTAGCTTTTAGTCCTCCGTGTAGTAGGGTGTTGTAGAATGATCTACGGGTAGAATTTCTTCAAATGATCAGTGTTCCATATATGTTTGATTGCGTTCCCTTCCATATCTCCCAGTTTGCTCCCAATGCTCCTTCTCCTGGTCGCCTTGTGTTCTGGGTTACCTTCATTGCATTTTTTAAAAATATATATATATATATATGCAAAAAGAGAGATGTCACTTACCTGGAGAAAATTATCAATCATCCGAGAGAAGTGGAGGAAATTAATCTTTGTGTGATATCCTAGATGAGAATTTACTTTCTGGAGAATTTCATCTTCCTGATATATTCCTCGTGCACTGCTTCTAGACGAATGTTTGCTTTATGAAGAAATTTATATTCATGGCATATGTCTCTTGTAATATTCATGAACGAATGTCCGACTTATAGAGAAATAAATCTTCATGACGTATGTCTCATATAATACACCTGGGCGAATGTCCAGTTTCTGGAGAAATATATCTTCATGATATGTCTTGTATAATATTCCTAGACGAATGTCCGACTTCTAGAGAAATATATCTTCGTGACATGTGTCTTGTATAATACTCCTAGACGAATGTCCAGCTTCTGGAGAAATATATCTTCATGACATATGTCTTGTATAATACTCCTAGACGATCTTTTACCTCTTGGAGAAATTCAGCTTCCTTGCATGTCCTTTCTTGAACTCTAGATTTTCTCATCTTTCTCTACTTCACCTGTTTTCTTCTGTAAAATCACATTTTTTGTTGTTACCTGCACATATTACTTAAAAAAGAAAAGTAAGGTTAGTGGAGGTGAAATAACACTTCCTGTAGGTAACTTCTGGAACTAATTTTCTGCAACTGTATCAAAAGTTGTAGAGAACATTCTGCATATTAGCCTTTTTCCGAAACATTCTGAATTTTCATCTGTTAGCAGTATCCAAATGGTTTAATGGATCGCTGGATCCCGTGTATATCTCCTGAAATGTTCTCATCTTTGGTGGAAGTGTTGCCACTTTTATCTCCTCGGTGAATAGGGAATTAAGTTCCCTGAGGGGATCATTTTCTCCGTCTGCCTCTTCAGTCTTTCCTTTCTCGAGCTCTTCCAACTCTGTTACGATCCTGGAGATTTGTTCTTGGACTAGATCTACTGCTTTGCCCTTTGATTGTACTTTCTCGCCATCGTTTCCTCTACAATCTGCATCAGAACTACTGAAGAATATTTTTTTACCTTCGTTACGATGGTTTTTAGCTCTGTCTTTTGGTTCTCTAAGCCTGCTCCTAGTGCTAGATCTCTGAGGTGTTTCCTTCGTGAATATTTGTTCCTGGAAGATTTTTGCAGGACCTCTATCTGAGATCATAGTCTAGATGGCTCATTGGCATGAGGTATGGAGCTAGCCTAACTTCTCATCAATGGATCTCGCTAGCTTGGTCTGCTATTTGGTCCGGTTACATTTGGGTTGACGGTTGTTCGTTGATGAGTCTGTATTGGCTCCGGGAACATTGGTAGTTAGAGTCCTCCAATAGCATTCACCACCATGGTCATCGATCATTCTTCCTTATGTCTCATTCTCTTCTGGTTGTCTATCATTGTTTGTATATTTCTTTTAAAGCATCAGTTATATTCTCTTTTACTTTTCCCTTCCTCCCCATATTACTGACAGTAAGGTTAGCATTAGAGTCTCCCTCCTCCTTATTCACACTATGAGTAGCAAGATCTACACCCTCTTGTCGTATGTATATCATACTTCAACAATCTTACAATAAAGATATATCACGATAAATGTTCAAGGAAATAGGAAATTACAAATAAGATTCTAATTGATTACTAGAAATAAAAAATATATATATAAAAAAAACATAAACCGAAATAAGCTGGGACTTCCTCACAGTGACGATGCTAACTATTAACCTCAACTTTGTCACCAAATAAAAAGTTAACAAGTAAGGAGAGTATATAGATATCTCTTCTGGAGAAAACATCCAGGACACCTCTTAGAGAAAATGTCCAGGACGCCTCTATCTCAAAATTCAATATAGATACGAGATAATGTATTAAAAATATTGTTAACTCTAAAAATGAATAGAATAACTTCTAACGAGTAAAAGTAATAAAATAGAAATCTCGTGGATGAAATATAATGAACAATATATGAATAAAAGTATAACATAATGTATGAGTGAGTATTTAAACTAAATATTAACTCAAAATGTGTTCACAAACAACAGTTAATTAGTAAAGAGAAAATATGAATATATCTCCTAGAGAATATGTCTAGGACATACTCTTCATATAATAAATAAAAGAGTATGGAAATAGTGTATATGACAATAAGCATATATAAAATAATATCAGAATGTGTAAATGAGGTTTAAACATTTTTAAGAGTGTTTGTGCTACTTTTCTCAACTGGTTCCTAGAAAATTCACCTGAAAGAAGTTTGTAAAGACAGACAAAAACACTTAGGGTCAGTGTGGTTGCTGGTGGTGCTCCGGCAGCCACGCTCCAATGCCCAAGTTAGTATAGAAAAATTTTCCTTAAGCCTTTAAATATGAACTGCAAATAAAAGAAAAGGAATACAAGAGATATGAAAAAAGTAGCCAACCTTTTCAAATGAATTTGCATGGATATTTATAGGATCCAGGAGATAGATATCTCCTCACAGCTCTGCCATGTGTCTCCTTCTTTATGGTCCTTCATTTTTCCCTTTCTAACCTGCCTTTGCCTTCATCATCTCCCCTGCTTATGTGGTAAACACACGCTTGAAACCAATGAGTATTGGACACGTAGATTATAGGTTGTGACTCATGATCCTCCTAAACAGTTTGGCGCCTTATTATCCTCCTCTGATAGGTCAGATACTCTGTCCAGGTCAGACTGGTCCCTCCAGGTATAGGTCCAGCTGCAAAAATCTCCAAATGTCCTCTTCTGATACTGCCACCTGGATATCTTCATGTTCCTTGTGAGGGGACATGCTTTATATGAGATTTTTGTCTGCAGCACTATCGTTTGCTCCACTTTCTCACTCCTGACAGCTGTTTTTGGTTCCCTTCTTGTCCTTTTCATGGTTGCTTTTATATTTTTGTCTCATATAGAATTGATTTTTGTTGTCTTCTTTTTTGTATTTATGGACACAAAATATCTTCTTATATTATTTGTTAACTTGTTTTCTTTACTTTCTGAAATATTTGTAATATTCTTCTTTTTTCCTCCAGGATATATCTTTCTGGAGGCTGGATCTCTTGGACAAATGCTAAAATCTTGGATACCAAATTTCTTGTTAACAAACGAAAATAGTATTATCTTTTAGGGTAATGCTAAGTTATACGAAGATATCGTCGGACTTTATTTGTGAAAATATTTAATTTGTGTTTTATGATATTGTCATGTTTGATCTCAACGGCGTTCGAATTTATAAATAAAGTAGTACTTTGAAACAAATATATTATAAAGAATTTTAATTGATGAGCATATTTCGGTTTGCCCTGTGATTCGATTGACTTTCTATAGGAACTTTCCATGAGGGGCACCTAAGAAGACAGCATTCTTAGAAATCTTGAATTCGGAGTAAAAATCCGAATTTTATTAATTTATTATAAAGAAATTGCAGGTCTGAATATTCATCTTTGTGGGATCGTCAGTCCGATGCATGTTGATTATATTTTGGTGTAGTGTCACCAACTGCTAGGCAGTAAACAACATCACATCAAGATCTTAGCTTTAATTTATCTATTGAAAAGTCATACTAAACAAATTTAGTGCTTAATTTAAAATAAATTATTGAAAATTGGTTATGCACAATTAAATTTGTGAATGTGGTTCATGACAATAGTTGTAAAAGGTTGCACGTTAGAATGAACAAATCTCACTAGCACTGGAATAGTATTCAGCAACTTGATTCTGATTTCCCTTCATTCATTTTCCATTGAAACTTGATTTTCTTTAATTTTTATTACCGATTAGTAAACGTACCCCTAAATATATGGCATAACAAATCTAATAGATCAAGTTTTATCATGCGCTATTATTAGTGGCTGGTGACACCACTGATAACCACCCAATAGCGTGACGCCATGTGGAACCGGAACACGTGGCACCCCTCGAATTTTTATTACTATTATTATTATCGAATAAGGGAACCATCCTCCGTGAGAGACTCGGTGGACTAAATCCTTAATTTCCCTCTTCAGTGTTGAACAGAGAAACATCGAATCCATTGTCATATCAAACAGTTACCAGGTGTCAAAACCAACTTACAGTAATGAGTGCAAAATACAACTATAAATAGAGAAAGAAATGGTAGAGAAAGGGAGACTTTTTTGAGAGCTAGGTTTTTAGATTAAATTCGGTGTTTAAAATTATCTAGATACTGACTTGATCGTCGGAGGGTAGTTACCGACCCACGGTCGGTGCTCCTTCTTATTGTTTGCATGGTTGCAGGTTCAAATTCAGAAGTGAAAAGATAACACATCCCAAAAGGTTGCTCCTCCACCGAAGGTCCCAACCAATCCGTGGATCAACAGTGGCAATAAGTAAACTCCCAATTATAAGAGTAGATATAATAGACAACTTAAATAATATTTAATTTCAGTAAATCCGACTAACATATAAAACCCAATGGCTCAAAGGAAATTTTTATGACTTTTTTTTATAGAATTCGAGAGGTTTGGTTCCGTGATGAGACAAATCCTTAAAAAAATAAATAATGTTTTTTGTGATTGCCAATTCATTTTCCTAGACCACCATCCATAAGTTTGTAAAGTATCGGATATCCGAAACAATGAGACATTTATAAATTTTCGGATTAATTGGAAAGCTGCTTTGACAGCCCATTACAGTAAAATGTCATTTAGCGGATCGGATTTCGGATTAATCCGAAAGCTTATTGCCTATAAAGTATGAAAGTCATTTTCAATATTTCTCTTGTTCTTTATCTACTCATTATCTTAGGGAAATTAAAAGTCTAAATTCTGCTTGTTATTGCTTTCACACACAAAACACATATGTGGGCATTGCATGGAATGCCTTGATTAATTATGAATTTAAATCACTGTGTTGTGTTAGAGTGCTTTTGTGATGAGCACTACCGGAATTAACAGTCCCGACAACTACTCTCAACAACAGTAGGTGTCCACTCCCAATACGGGGAGAGGTTTACCCAGACAATTGTATTTTTATGGATAATGATGAGAATATATATTTACTATGATTTGAATTATCTAAAGTTTACTTTTTAAAATTTTATTTATCAAATATATTAAATCAAAACTCGACCATCAGTATTCTATTCACTTTCTCAATTATATATTCTAAAAAATAAATTGCTTTCTCAATAGATGGGTTAATGATTAGTCAATCTAATGATTCGCAAGGTTTGGTTCAATGATTCATTTCCCAGGAACACCATCCCAGAAGTTGGTAGACTATCGGATATCCGAAACAAGGAGACATTTGTAAAATATCGGATTAATTGGAAAGCTTTGACGTCCATGCAGTCAAATGTCATTTAGCGGATCGGATTTCGGATGAAAGCTTCTTCCGGTAAAGTATGAAGTCATTTTCAATATTTTCTTATTCTTTCTCTATTTTTTTTTTTAAATTCTGACAGGTGAAATTTGAACTACTATTGCAGAAATGATTAATCAGTTTACTATTAGTGGATGAGTTGAAATGCTTTGATTTAATTATGAATTTAAATCACTAAGTTGTGTTAAGAGTGTTTTAGGAATTGTATTTTAAAATAAGTTTTTTATTTCATAATTTTGTTTGTACTTTATAAACTGTTTTGTTTTACTATGAATTAAATTAAGAGATTTACAACATAAATAGATTACCTTTTTGACATCATTGTTCTTTGTAATTGAGATATAGTTCACTAACATAAAATTCCTTGAAAAACAAATGAGAAAAATATTTGGTAATATAATGTATGGCTTAAAGAAAGTTTAATTTTCTTCCATTTGTTCCACCTCACCATCACTTTTTAATTTTCTTCCATCTGTTCCACCTCACCATCACTTTTTAGAATATCGGATTAATCCGAATGCCTACTTCCTATAAAGTCCAAAAGTCCTTTGTTAGATGTAATTTCGGATTAATCCGGCAACAATATATTATTGTTGTTTGTAGTGAAAACACAATTAATTCGGATATCCGACCAGTCTTTAATAAATACCGAAGAAGGGGAAATCCCCTGAAACGCCGAAAAAGAATGTCCATTACAAAGTGTCTCCAACCAATTTACTCTGCATTTATCAGCCTCATGTCCCGAATCTATCTAACCTCAGATCATCCGTCATCCTCAGGGCCGCTTTCTTCCTCATCGAGTACTACTGAAGTGCAACCAGTGACTGCTCCAGTAGTTGCTGTAGAACAGAATCACAACCAGTCTTGGCTTCAATGGAGAAACATTGTGATGGCGTTTTGCTTCACATCAGCACTGGAAATAGCTCTCCTTTTCGCACAGACTAAATCCCAACTCCCACTTTGCTTCCATTTCCTCTCTTTTGCTATCTTGCTCACCTTCCTCTGTCTGTTTGTAGCAAATTTCATTGGCCCCCATTTCACAAACATAGCGCAAGTGTTGGAGAAAATAGCAGTCCTGATGGTTGCCACGACACTTGTCTTCACCATCGCAATTCCGCTTCCGCTGAGCTTGAAATGCATTACTTGGGCTCTCTATGCCATCGCCTTGTTCTATTAGTAAATCTTAAATGTATATTTGACTTTATGTAATGTTAGGTGAGTGTTAGGTGTACTCTTGACTTTATGTAATGTTATGTTAGGTGAGTGTTTGTTGTACTCTTGACTTTATGTAATGTTAGGTGAGTGTTAGGTGTACTCTTGACTTTATGTAATGTTAGGTGAGTGTTATGTGAATATTAGGTGGGTGATAGACTTTATGTGTTATATCTTCATGTATATATACCTCATAAGATTAATGAAACAGATGTACATTTTCCTCCATTACATTTTCTCTCACTTTCATCATTTTACACATTTCTTTCATTATATTTTTATACATTTTCATTATTTTACATGGTATCAGAGCCAAGTTTCTGATCCGGACAACGTCTTGCACAGAATTTTCATCGAGCAACTTCAACAGCTTTCTTGTCTTCATCAATGATGAGTTCAAACCATGGTACTGGTAATAAATACACTTATGCAAATGCGACAGGTCTGTATCCATTTTCCAATGCTTCAATTAATTCTGTATTTACAAAGCCATGGATTTTAGATAGTGGAGCCACCGATCATATCACTTCTGATTCCACACTTCTCACCAAAACACAATCATCATCCATACCTATTGTTAATTTACCAACAGGATCTACAGCATCAATCACTTCAACTGGCACTGTATCTTTTAATTCCAACATCACTTTAGATGATATTTTATGTGTTCCTAGTTTTCGCTTAAATCTAATTTCTGTAAGCAAACTTACCTCTGCCCTAAACTGTTGTGCCATTTTTTTTCCCACCTTTTGTGTTCTACAGGACTTGGCTACGGGGAAGATGATTGGCTCGGGTAAACAACATGGTGGTCTCTATTACATGCCTCCCTTACAAAGGATGTCAACCTGTCATCAAATTTCACAGCCTTCCAATCTATGGCATATGCGTCTTGGACATCCATCACCATCTCGTCTTAAATTAGCTTCTTTCTTATTATCTTCAAACAATATTTCTTATGATAATAATTGCACTGTTTGTCCCATGGCAAAACAAACAAGACTTCCATTTCCATTAAGCTCCATATCAACTCATGCTCCATTTGATTTATTGCATTGTGATATCTGGGGTCCTCACAAAGTTCATACACACTCAGGGGCACGATTTTTTCTTACCATTGTAGATGACTTTACAAGATGCACATGGATATTCCTTATGCAGCACAAGTCTGAAACTCAAAACATTTTGAAATCTTTTATTGATTTTGTTTACACTCAATTTCATGCATATGTCAAAGCAGTTAGAGTAGACAATGGTTCTGAATTTTTATCTATGAAAAACTTTTTTAGACTTCATGGCATTGAATATCAACGCACTTGTGTTTACACCCCACAGCAAAATGGAGTCGTTGAAAGGAAACATCGTCATATTCTCACTGTGGCGCGAGCACTACTTTTTCAATCCCATTTACCTTTACATTTTTGGGGTGAATGTGTTTTAACTGCAGTTTATCTCATTAACCGGTTGCCATCACCATTGCTCTCAAATAAAACACCTTTTGAAATGCTATATAGTCGCCCACCATCACTTGATCACTTAAAGGTTTTTGGTTGTCTATGTTATGCAACTATTGTACATCCCATTCAAAAATTTGAACCTCGTGCCAAGTGTTGCATCTTTGTTGGATATCCGACTGGGCAAAAAGGATACAAACTATATGACATGGAAACCAAGAAATTTTTTGTCAGTCGTGATGTCAAATTTCATGAATCCATTTTTCCTTTTTCATCTATCTCAACCCCATCCACTTCTGATTTTGTGGTGCTTAATTTCATATCTGAGACCACAGAAATGCAGTCTATCATACCACCATGCTCTTCTAACACCAATCCTCACCAATCCGAGCAAACAACATCTAATACACATGAACCCATCTCACCCACACATGTTGTTCCCTCCAGCATTGATCAACCTTCCACAAACACACCAGATGCCGAAACCTTACCACCACTTTTAGACCCATCAAATATTCCTTCTGAAACTACTACCATTCCACCTCCGAGACAGTCAACACGGCCTAAGCGACCTCCGGCATGACATAGAGACTTCCTAATGTCATCTCAGGCACATCAATCTACCTCTGCAGCAAGTCCTATATCAGGTACTCGATATCCACTCTCTAATTTTCTTTCATACTCACGTTTTTCACCTTCCCATTCTACTTTTCTAGTTAACATCACAGATCACACTGAGCCTAAAAATTATGCTCAAGCTGTCCTTAATCCACATTGGCGACAAGCTATGAATACAAAATTAGAAGCATTGCAGCTCAACAACACATGGAGCTTAGTCCCTTTGCCCATTGGCCACAAACCAATTGGTTGCAAATGGGTCTACAAAATCAAATACAAATCTGATGGCACCATTGAACGCTACAAAGCTCGTCTTGTTGCTAAAGGATACAATCAAGTTGAGGGCATTGACTATCAAGAAACATTTTCTCCAACAGCAAAGCTTACAACACTTCGTTGTCTTCTTACTGTCGCTGCTGCTCGCCATTGGCACATCCACCAATTGGACGTTCAAAATGCTTTCCTCCATGGCGACCTTCATGAAGTTCAAAGGCTGATTATTCCCTTTTCACCAAAACTCAAGGTACTTCTTTTACAGCAATTCTTATATATGTCGATGACATACTTCTCACAGGAAATGATCTACATGAAATGGAACGTCTCAAAAGATTCCTTCTTAAACGCTTCCGTATCAAAGATCTTGGAAACTTGAAGTACTTTCTCGGTATTGAATTTTCTCGCTCCAGAAAAGGCATTTTTATGTCACAAAGAAAGTATGCGTTGGACATTTTACAAGATTCTGAACTCTTAGGCGCATGTCCCAACAATTTTCCAATGGAGCAGAATTTGAAACTTACTCCCACTGATAGAGCATTGCTAAATGATCCAACAAAGTACAGAAGACTAGTTGGCAGATTGATATATCTTACAGTGACAAGACCCGATATAGTTTATTCAGTTCGCACATTGAGCCAGTTCATGCAAGAACCTAGAATACCTCATTGGGACGCTGCCATTCGAATCCTCAAATACATCAAAGGTACACCTGGTCAGGGATTATTACTTCCCTCCATAAACAGTTTAACCTTGAAAGCTTTTTGTGATTCAGATTGGGGAGGTTGTCGTGCCACAAGAAGATCAGTTACAGGCTACTGTATTTTCCTTGGAAGTTCTCTCATATCATGGAAATCTAAGAAGCAAGCCAATGTCTCTAGATCATCAGCTGAGGCTGAATATCGAGCAATGGCTAACACATGTTTGGAGTTAACTTGGTTGCGTTACATACTACATGACCTAAAGGTTCCTCAAATAACTCCTGCACCATTATTTTGTGACAATCAGGCAGCTTTACACATTGCTGCGAATCCTGTCTTTCATGAGCGTACAAAGCACATTGAGATAGACTGTCATATAGTACGAGAAAAAGTACAAGCCAGAATAATCAATCCTTCTTTTGTTTCTTCACACTTGCAATTGGCTGATGTATTTACGAAGGATTTAGGAAAGGATCAGTTTGTGAATTTACGTAACAAGTTGGGACTTCATGATATTCACTCTCCAACTTGAGGGGGAGTATTAGTAAATCTTAAATGTATATTTGACTTTATGTAATGTTAGGTGAGTGTTAGGTGTACTCTTGACTTTATGTAATGTTATGTTAGGTGAGTGTTTGTTGTACTCTTGACTTTATGTAATGTTAGGTGAGTGTTAGGTGTACTCTTGACTTTATGTAATGTTAGGTGAGTGTTAGGTGAATATTAGGTGGGTGATAGACTTTATGTGTTATATCTTCATGTATATATACCTCATAAGATTAATGAAACAGATGTACATTTTCCTCCATTACATTTTCTCTCACTTTCATCATTTTACACATTTCTTTCATTATATTTTTATACATTTTCATTATTTTACATGTTCACTGTTCTCATCTGCCAGTATGATTGCTTCTAAGTACCTAAAGCAAATGTTGTGATATTATCTTGTTATTGTTGTGATTTGTTGTACCGTATCTATATATGATGTAAACAAATTGGCTTTTTATTGTAAAACCTGTTTGAGAAAATTAAAGATATCTCTCTGTTTTTGGCTCTTTTTACTCTGTTTTTAGTTCTTCATAGAACTATAGGCTCTGTTAAATGTTTGTGCTTCTGGGGACATGTGCTTCGAATTACAGAAGATAAATAGGTTGTTGGTTTGTAAAATGTGACATCATATTCGTGATGAACCGGAAAAATGAATAATTTCCCGATATTCTTTAATTAAGTAAAAAAAAACTGCCTGTTTCGTTAATCAGTTAGTCGGTAACAGTGTCGGATCCTACAAATTTCCGTGTGATCCATTATTAGACCAATTGAAAATGAAATGTGGGCAACACTCAACAGTGTCGGAAAGAGTAATGCGAAAGCCTCAAAACCGCGAGACATTTATTAAATTTAAATTATATGACTAGTCCGAAAGTTTTGTTCTATATTAATAATACTACAAATTTAAATAAATTATTTAAAAATAATTACAAATATTGTTTTTTTTTTTAAAAGTGTACAATTACAATATCAATAACTGCCGGGACCTGCTGAGGTGGGAGGGAGGTACACTAAACACTTTACTACAAGTGGATATACAATTACAAATATTGTTGTAAGTGATTTATCTGGTCATCCAAATTATATGATAATATAATAATTAATGACAAATCGTTGTTTGTCACATTAATTAAAATTCATTTTTAGCAAAAAAATTTGAGTTATGTTGCATTATTTTTAGAGTAAATGACACTCAGATTGACTGAAGATTGTTTTTTTATAAGAGGTAACAACTTTTAAATTTATTGGTAAAGACATCTCCTACCGTTAGTCAAATTTCATTCAATTTAACAATTGATCATGTTTAACCATAAAAAAAACCAAAATGCCTGTAAAATAATATTCAAAGTTATTGAAATTTATTAAATAAAAAAGAAAAAGGAAATATAGTTAAGATCTACACCGTCCATCTAATTTTTTTTATTTAATTAATTTCAGTAATATTATATATTATTTTGGGGGCATTTTGATTTTTTTTTTATAGTCAAATCTGGTCAATTGTTAAATTGAATGAAAATTGATTAACAGCACGGAATGTCTTTACTAATAAACTCTAGTGTTTCCGTTTATTGAAGAGCAAACATCAAGGGCCGGTCTACCCTTATCTTTATCCTATACAGTCTAAGTGATTTATCGGGCATAATTTTAAAATAATCCAATATTAATAAACCTATTTTTGCATATACATTTTTAATGTTTTCTTGTTTTTCTTATTACCAAATATTAAATACATCAATATATATATATATATATTAACATACGTTAATTAGTTTAGCTAATAATGTATAATATTTCATAGTAAGAGATTCTATGACAATATGAAATTTCTCTCTCAGGTCCCACTACACAGCATAGAAACTAAGCAAAGTAACCCAATCAATATCGGATTAATCCGAATGCCTGCTTCCTGCAGAGTCAAAAGTACTTTAAAGGATCTCTAATTTCGGAGTATCCGAACACAAGCCATTATTTATTATTATTAATTTTTAATTCTATATTGGTATAAGCTTAATCCCTACTCAGCCCGAGAGGTCAGTAAATGCCTGATCATAGATGCACTTCACTAATGTAGAGATTACATCGGTTGGGATTCAAATTCGGACATTACCTAACGATTTACTCCCTATTTAATAAGTGGTGACAAACTACACTACACCTGATAATTAACAAACCATCATTTTCCTCTAGGAAGTTCTTGACTAATATTTTTTTTATTTGTCGACACAACATGGAAATCAAAATTGAATCAGCTGATCAAGAATTCGGACATCCGACTATAGTCTTTGTCTTTCCAACCCTATAAATATTGACGCAGGAGAAAGCTCCTGACACGCACAAAAACAATCACAAACATGTTTTCATTACACTGAGTCTCAATGCAACTTTCTTTCTAATGAAGTTAATTATTGGCTCTCCTGGATGTTGTGTTTCTTTAATAATTATATGTATTAAGTTAATTATATATATATATATATATATATATATATATAAGAGATTGTATATACAATTATCTCCTGGATGTTGTGACAAGAAAATGAAGCCCAAATTTTCTACCATAAAATAAACAAATAGTTTTAATAATAGCCAAAAACTATTTTGACGGGTGCCAATACTGCCATAAAAAAATATAATTTCTCCACTCAATTTATTTATTTTTTATTTTTTTGGTACAAAAATATTGAAGATAAAAAAATATTAATCATTTTTAATTAATTTTTAATGTTTAATGTTAGGTTCTCTATAATTTTAATATAAGATGAAAAATAATTTAGTCTAAAAAATAATTTTATTAAAAGTTATGAACAGCTTCCCGCATAAACTAGAAGATGAAGTTGAGTTGGACAAGATTTACCTTTTAGCTATAGTTTTTGGACAAATTTTCCAATAAGCCACTTCCGAAATATTTACAAATCAAGGCGGAACTTTAAAATAATCCAATATAAATAATTATCTTTTTTGCATATAATTATTAATGTTTTCTTGTTTTTCTTATTAATAAGTATAAATATACATGCACATTCACTCATAGTTCGAGTGGTTAACGAGATTTAATTTTTTAAATCCCCCTCACTTATTTAGGGATGTTTGATATAAGATTTCATGTAAAGAGATTCTATGAGAATATCAAATTCTCTTTCAAATCCGCCTACACAGTATGTAAACTAAGCAAAGTAAGCAACCCAACAATTATCGGATTAATTCGAATGCGTCCTTCCTACAGAGTAAAAAGTCCCATTATCGGATCTAATTTCGGACTATCCGAAAACAAGCCATCATTTTCCTGTGTGAAGTCCTTGTCTACTTAACATGGAAATTAAAGATCGTAATACCAAGTTCTTTCATTTGTCTACCATGATCAGAAGAAGATATAACAAAATTGAACGTCTTAATGACCTGAATGGTGTATGGGCTGAGGACAAGGCTGGCCTAAATCGGGTGGCTTGTTCTTACGTCAAGTCCCTCTTTGCTAGTAAGGTTGCATATCTGAGTTACCAGTCCCTACCTCAATTATTCTCGATCGTTGACGCTTATGCTATGAGTAACATTTGTAGGGATATTGTAGAGGAGGAGGTTAAGAATAGTCTCTTTGGTATTGGAGGCCTTAAAGCCCCTGGGCCTGATGGTTTTCCTGCGGCTTTCCTCCATGGTCAATGGGATTTATGCCGGTTGGACCTGGAGAATTTGGTGAAGGATAGTTTCAGATTATGGAGGTTCCCTGTGGAACTTAATCAGACACTTATAACCTTTATCCCTAAAATTCCTATTCCCCTTGATATGGCTAATTTTAGACCTATTAGCTTATGTAACACGGTTTACAAAATTATCAGTAAGATTATAATTAGTAGGTTGAGGGATGTCATGGCTGACCTGGTGGGGTCTAATCGGGTTGCTTTTATTCCTGGAAGGCAGATTCAGGATAATATAGTGGTGGCGCAAGAAGTTTTCCACAAGTTTCGTACCTCAAAGAGTAAGAAGAGGTTTATTGCTTGGAAGATTGATCTATCTAAGGCTTATGACAACATCCAGTGGGATTTTATTGAGCATATGTTGGTAGAGGTGGGCTTGAGTTAGAAGATTATTGAGTTGATCATGTTTTGTGTGAGGAGTGTGAAGTTTAAAGTGTTACTCAATGGTGAGGCGTCTGATTCTTTCTCCCCTGGTTGTGGTATTAGACAAGGAGACCCCATCTCGCCCTATCTTTTTGTTCTATATATGGAGAAACTCTCTCATCTCATTGTTGACAGTGTGAGCAAGGGTCTGTGGAAGCCTATTTCGGTTAGTAGAGGTGGCCCCTTAATCTCACACTTATTTTTTACTGACGACCTTATTTTGTTTGGGCACGCGTCTGTCCAACAAGCAGAGATTATGCAGCAGTGCCTTGACTCCTTCTGCAGGTATTCTAGCCAGGAGGTCAATTATGCTAAATCCAGAGTGTTTTGCTCTAGGCTGGTTAAGAATGGTGCTGCTAGGAATTTTGCGAGGATCTATGGCTCCCCTATCACGAGTGACCTAGGAAAGTACTTGGGAATTCCCCTCTCGCATGGCAAAGTTACTAAACATATCTACAGTGAAATTCTTGAGAAGACTCAGTGCAGACTTGCTTCTTGGAAGAGTTCGACTCTCTCTATGGCTGGGAGGCTTACCTTAATTAAGGCTGTTTCTACAGCCATTCCAGTTTACTCTATGCAAACAGTTAAACTTCCTAGTGATCTTTGTAGCAAGCTTGATAAGATGAATAGGAAAAGGTGGGCTTGGTTTAAAGTCTATGAAAACTATGAACCAAGCTCTCTTGGCTAAGGCTGGCTGGAGACTGACTCAGGGTGAGAATGGGATATGGAGTCAGTTGCTGTCTTGCAAGTACTTGAAAAAGGGTTCTCTCTGCAGCTCCAATGAGATTCCTAAGGGGAGATGTTCTAATACTTGGAAGGGAATCAAGTTTGGAGCCAACATCAAATTCTCTTTCAAATCCCCCTACACAGTATGTAAACTAAGCAAAGTAAGCAACCCAACCATTATGGGATTTATCCGAATGCGTGCTTCCTAAAGAGTAAAATGTCCTTTATCGGATCTAATTTCGGACTATCCGAAAACAAGCCATCACTGTGTGAAGTCCTTCTCTACGTAACACGGAAATTAAAATTAAATCAGCTGATCAAGAATTCGGACATCCGACTATAGTCTCTATCTGTCCAACTCTATAAATATTGACGCAAGAAAAAGCTCCTCACACAAACACAAACATGTTCATTATACTGACTTTCAATGCAACTTTCTTTCTAATTAGCACTCAAAATAGCTCTCCTATTCGAACAAACCAAATCCCCACTCCCACTGTCCTTCTAATTGCTCTCTTTCGCAATCTTGCTTACCTTTCTGTCTCTCTTTGTTGCAAACTTCATCGGCCCCCATTTTAAAAACACAGCACAAGTGTTGGAGAAAATAGCAGTCATGCTTGTTGCCACGGTAGTTGTCTTCACCATTATTATACCACTACCGCTGAGCCTCAAATGCATTTCCTGGGCTCTCTATGCCATGGCCATGTTCACTGTTCTCATCTGTCGGTATCTTTGCCTCTAATAAGTAATTAAATGTTGAGCAATTATAAATATATAATCTTCCTCTTGTTGTACTTTTTGTGTATTATAGATGTAATAAGCATAAACCCTGTAGTTGTAAAAATCCGTTTGAGGAAATTAAAGCTATAACTCTGTTTTGTTAGATGTTATTGATATCACTCTGTGTCATTGGCAGCTGTAACTCTGTTTTATCTTGTGTAGTTTTTTTTTTTTCTTTTTCTTAATCCACGGGGTGGTTCCCATGCATATTGGTACCAGACTAATACCTGCTCAGTCCGGGAAGTCGGTAAAGGCCTGACCACATATGCACTCCACCAAAAATGGAGATTAATCCTACAAATTTTCAATCAATTTTCAATCTTCATATCTTACTAGTAAATTAATTGCTATGCAAATAATATTAACCATTTATTTTTTATAAATTAAAAAGAACATATTTATATGTGTTGGTGCAAAGCAACAGTGATAGAATAGTCTATTCACGACAAGAAATTGCTCAAAATGGAAGAAGAATTACTCTCAATCCCAATAGGACCAATGCGAATATCAGCTGCAAATTGGATGCCATGCAATACCGCCTCAGCCTTAGCAACATCTACTGAAACCAGCGAATTATAATTCTGGGCAGAAGCTCCCATCACCAAGCCATTTTCATCCCGAATTATCACCCCGAAACCCACCATTTTATGCTGAGCATCTACCGCAGCGTCACAATTCAGCTTGAACCAACCTGAGGAAGGGGCACGCCATTTCTCCTCCATTTCTCCATAGGAGGGCAGGGATTCAACAACTCAGAAACAGAAGAATTAGCTACTGTAAATTCAACCAAAAAAGCCTTGGACCAATGCACAATATCATCACAATTCAAACTTAATGTAGCAGAATGTAAAAGGCTGTTACGAAGAAACCAAATTCTCCACCACACGACGCACACAATTCAAAGTGCTCTGTGGACAACGAATCTTTGCAAAATAAAACATAATCAGCAAAGCAATGAAAATCACGGCTGGAAATACCTGTCATGAAGCTGCAGCTCAACCTCACTTGCTTCAACAATCTGCAACGCCACAATGCATGGAATGTTGATTCAATTTCAGCATGGCACAATGGGCATAACTGATCAACCGAGATATGTCTCCGAGCAAGGTTGCCATGGGTTGGAATCCAATCCTGGAATGCACTCCACAAAAAGATTTTAATCTTAGAAGGGATGTGAATGTGCCAAAGGAATTTCCACCACCCCGAAATAGCTGTTGAAGAGGAGGAACTACCTATCACATTATTCACCAAATTCATCCCAATCCAATAAGCACTTTTCACCAAAAATTGGCCATACTTATCATAATGCCAACAAATGGTATCCGGCCTTGGAGAGGGAGGTATAGAGAGGATACAATAAGCTTCATCTTCGAAAAAAGAGGTACGGACAAGATCCATGTTCTAGGTCCCGGATTCATGCTTCAAAATTGCCACCTTTGAGTCCAAAGGAAGCTTGGCCAGAGAATAAGTACGAAAAGTATGGGGTCGAGGAATCCATCGATCATGATAAATGGAAACATCCTGACCATTGCCAATACGCCAACGGATGCCAAGTTCCGCCAAAGAAACGAAGAAGAAGCAGAAGTTGTAGCCTACAGGAAAGATGAGTTAGCTAAATATATTAAAAATCGAGAGGTCACAGAAGTCAAGACCACCATTTAATTTATTATCACATAGTTTTTACCAGGAGCCTCATTGCATTTCTGCTTAGTGTCCAAACTTCCCCACTAAAATCTCGCCATCAACCGGTGAAGATTGAAAATAAGGCTAGCCGGAAGCTTGAATAAACTCATAGAGTAAGCAGTGATGGATTGAATCACTGCTTTGATTAGAACTTCTTTACCACCTGCAAAAAATATTTTACACAGCCACATTTTAAGCTTCCTCCAAACCTTATCTTTGATAGAGTTGAAAAGGTTGTGTTTCGAAGCCCCCACATAACTTGGAAGTTCCAAATAACAGTCATAAGTAGACATTAGCTTGATACCCAAACAAGATCGCAACTGCTGTTGTCTAGCACAAGAGAGACGCTTATTGAAGCAAACTGTAGATTTATCCTTATTAATAACTTGCCCCGAAGCCTTCTCATAAGCACTCAAAATGCGAGTAACAGCAGAACATTCAGTCTCTGATGCTTGGAGAAAAACTAAATTGTTATCTATAAAAAATAAATGTGAGATCCTAGGACCCCCTTGACCACATTGAATACCATGGATTTCACCCCTCGCCTCAGTGCTTCGGAATAGAGAAGAAAGTCCCTCTGCACACAACAAGAACAGGTAAGGCGAAAGATAATCACCTTGCCTTAAACCTCGCGACGGCTTTAAAAAATCCCTAGCTTCACCATTAATGAGATAAGAATACGACACTGAAGAAACACACATCATGATTTTCCAAATCCAACTATCCGAAAACCCAAGTTTAAGCATCATTCCCCTGATAAAAGGCCACTCAACCTTATTATAAGCCTTGGACATGTCAAGTTTAATAGCCATAAACCCGTTTTTCCGCCTTTGGCGCTTCTTTAAAACATTAAGACATTCAAACCCAATTATAGCGTTGTCTGTAATTAATTTCCTTGGGATAAAAGCACTTTGATTATCAAAAATAGCAGACCCTAGCACAAGCCTAAACCTATTAGCTAGTGTCTTAGCAATAATTTTCTAAAGTACATTACACAAGCTAATAGACCGGAAATCCACCATCCGTGTAGCAATTTTAATTTTAGGCACCATAACAATAACAGTCTTATTTAAAAAATCAACATTCATACCATCATTTAAACAAGCCAAGCACGCACCAACAACATCCTGACCAACTACATCCCAGAATTTCTGATAAAATATAGCAGGCATACCATCTAAATCCGGAGCTTTCGATGGATGCATATGTTTCACCACAGTCCAAATATCCTCAGCAGTGAATTTAGCATCAAGAACACAATTCATAGAATCTGAAATATTTTGATCAACTGTGTCTAGGAAATAATTTAAATCTGAAATGGAAGGGTTACTAGTAGCAAAGATATTATCAAAATAATTATGAATCACAGTTTCCATACCTTCCACATTCGAATGCCAAAAATTATTTCATCATATAGCCCCAATAAAGAATTTTTCTTCCTGCGCTGATTGGCTCTGAAATGAAAGTACTTCGAATTCCTGTCACCACTTTTCAACCAAGATGCACGAGCCCTTTGGTGCCATTATTGCTCGTCTTTAATCAACAGCCGATCGAGCTTGAACTCAAGATCATGGAGAGTACTCCACGAGGGACAAGGAAGGCTGTTATTTGCTGCTGAAATTCGGCCTCTGGTTCTAGCAATTTCTCGCCTAAAGTGCTGCCTATTTGTCTTGTTCCAACTCTGAGTAAAATTGCAATTTTTCTAAAAAGATGAAAACAAATGTAAACAAGATAGGAAGCAAATGTCATAAAATGAAAATAAAATAAATCCTACTAAAATTGAAAATTCTCTTTGATTGTCTTATATCATATTCGTCCCACTTTAAAAAACCTCATCCTCGAGTTTTTTTCTCTCTTTTTTTTTAAATCTGACACCTTGCGGATCAGAGAACTATCGGAATCAACCGAGATTAAATCATATAAGTTCTGCCTCAAGTCATTTTATCTACCCCTCTGTACGGCTTGATCAGCTACCCTGTTGCCATTAGCCATCAATAACAAAAAATAAAAATATTTAATCTAAGTAAGTTCGACAAAATCCTAACTTACCAATATGTGTGGGTAGTTTCCTCCCTTTATTGTGGAAGTAGATGTCTCATATTATGGGAGTAGATATCCGAGCCGTACGTTTAGTGATTAATCTGGGCAGGTTCCGACAGTTATTAATATTATAATTATACCCTTTAAAAAAATATTTAATTTCAGTAGTTCCGACTAACATATAAAACCCAACGGTTCAAAGGAAATTTTTATGACTTTTTATATAGAATTCGAAAGGTTTGGTTCCGTGACGAGGCAAATCTTCAAAAAATAAATAATGTTTTTTGTGATTGCCAATTCATTTTCCTGGACCACCATCCATAAGTTTGTAAAGTATCGGATATCCGAAACAATGAGACATTTATAAATATTCGGATTAATTGGAAAGCTTGCTTTGACAGCCCATTATAGTAAAATGTCATTTGGCGGATCGGATTTCGGATAAATCCGAAAGCTTCTTGCCTATAAAGTATGAAGTCATTTTTAATATTTTTCTTGTTCTTTCTCCATTCATTATCTTAGGGAAATTAAAAGTCTAAATTCTACTTGTTATTGCTTCACACACAAAACACATATGTGGGCATTGCATGGAATGCCTTGATTAATTATGAATTTAAATCACTATGTTATGTTAGAGTGCTTTTGAGACGAGAACTATCGGGATTAATGGTCCGAACAATTACTCTCAATAATGGGAGAGATATCTTGGTTTGCCTTCATCTATTAGTAGGAATAAGAGAAGGGTCTTTGGAAGGATTAAAAACAAGGTTTAGCATAAGCTTCAAGGGTGGAAAAATGGTTTATTTTCAACTGAAGACAGAGAGGTTTTGGTGAAAGCAGTGGCTTAAGTAGTGCAAACCTACTTTATGAGTTACTTTAGACTGCCTGGCGGTTTGGTCTCAGATCTTCAAATGTTGTTTGCGAACTTTTGGTGGAGTATGAAGGGTGAGAAGAAGAAAATCCATTGGTTGGTATGGAAGAAGATGTGCCAACCGAAAGAGCTTGGGGGTATGGGCTTTAAAGACATGGAGGCTTTCAACCAAGCTACGTTGGCTAAGCAAGGGTGGAGGATCTTGTGTGCCCCTAATTCTCTTATAGCTTGTGTTTTGAAAGCCCGTTATTTTCCAAAAACTTCTTTCCTTAATAGTTTGCAAGGAAAGCAACCCTCTTATGTTTGGAGGAGTATTGTATGGGAGAAAAATGTGTTATTAAAGGGCTTGAGGTGGAAGATTGGGAATGGTTTGAATGTTGCTGTTTATAATGAACAATGGCTGCCTAGACCTTCAACCTTCAAGGTTATCTCTCCTCATATGTTGCCAGATGGGGTCACTGTTTCAACCCTCTTTTCTGAACCTGGGAGGTGGAGTGCAGAGCTGGTGAGGAGGCACTTTATTAAGGAAGATGTTGATTGCATTTTGGGTATTCCCTTTAGTATTAGACCTAGTTAAGATGGATTCCTTTGGCACTATGATAAGAAAGGTGATTTTTCGGTGAAAAGTGCATTCAAACTAGCTTTGACTGGGTAGAATTCTCAGCTGGGATCTTGCTCTTTAGGTCCTGATGGATGGTGGAAGAAATTGTGGCAGCTGCAGCTCCCCAGCAAAAATAAAATTTTTGCTTGGAGGGCTTTTAAAGATATTCTCCCAACAATGGCTATGCTTTTTAAAAGATATATTACTGGTTCAGCTTGTTGTTCTTATTGTGCAGGTGCTATTGAGACAGTAGATCATGTGCTGTGGAGCTGTGGGAGGGTGTTTGTAATACACCCTCCCGATAGATTGTACTGTACACATATAGATATTGTAATATATTTTATAGAATTGATTGTACGGTACTATAATGGAGTTTATTGGACGATTAGTACGATTTCGTAAAGTATATACGAAATCCAATTATATGTTTCGAAATTTCTAATGAGTATTTTCCATAAATTGTTAAAAGTATTAAGGGTATCAGAGACTCGGAAAATGTTTGGAATAGTTCCAGATGGTTATTAAGGTTCCATAAAGTATATAAGAAATTTAAATTATAAGTTTTGGAGAATATGGTAAGGATTTCCATAAATTGGAGTATGAAGAATATTTATTGGAAGTTAAAATATATTTTTATGATATGAGATTATCATTTAATTAATTGATGGAAAAGTAAATTGGAATGGATTTTTATGAAAAAGAGTTAATGTATTATTATGGATTAATTTATAAATTATAATATTGTGGATCAAATTTATATGATTAAATTATATATTAGTGGTCATGTTATAATTAAGAATATATATTATATATAAATATATATTATAATATATATAATAAGTTAGTGGATATTTCCACTAACTCAAATTCAAAAGTCAAACCAACAAAAAAAGCAAATCAGAAACAAAAACATAAGTGTATATATATATATAAGCATGTGAGTGGAGATTCACTCAAATCAAACAAAAAAGAAAAAATCAAGTGGCAAAGTCGGTGAAACCAAAAACAAATAGAAACAGAGGCAGAGAACAATCGGCAAAACAAGAAAGAAAAGAAGAAAATTCGAGAACAGAAGGGAGAGAAAAAGAAAGAAGGGTCGGCCGAATAGGAAGAGAAGAAGAAGAAGAGAGGAAGAAGAAGGTGCTGCCAGCAGAAGAGAAGGAAGAAGAAGAGAAGAAAAAGGAAAAAGAAAAAGAAGAGAAAAGGAAAGAAGAGGAAAACCAAGAGGAGTTGGGTAAGTGTTGATAAAATTGATTTGGAATTTTGATGAAATTGTTTGTGTTATAGAGTTAGTAGTTAATAATTGGTGAAATTAATTTGTTTTAGAGGTTTGAGTGATGATGGATTTTGTTGATTTAGAACTGATTGCGTTTGAATTTCGTTTGAAATTGATTGTTGAATATAAAGTAAAATTGATTGATGGATTTTATGATTTTAGTGTTTGATTTGAGTATTTGGTAGTGTTTTATTTGAAATTAATTTAATTGGAGTTGATTGAAATAAAAATCGAGGAAATTAGTAAGTAAAGAATTGGGGGATTTGTTGATTTTGAGTTTGAATTAGTTAATTGAGATGTTATTTGTGTAATTTGAGTATTTTTGAATTAATTGATGGCTTGAATTTAGAATCGTTAAGTAAGGAATCAAAATGATTCTCAAATTAGTGAATTTGCATGATGCTGTGTTTGGAATGAAATTGAATCATTAATTTTAAGGATTTTTGAAATTAAATTCGAAATTGAAACTCAAATTAGTTTAATCGAGTTTAATGAAGTTGAATTTGTTGTTGTTAAGTAAAAGAAATTTATTTATGTTAAATTGATGAATATTAGAATGAATAATTGTGTAGAAATTGAAATTGATAGTATACAGAATTCGATTTATGGGTAATTAAGTATTAGACATTGTATTTGTATGAATTGATACAAATTGGTGTTTAGAAATCCAAGAAAATGTATTGGATTGTGTTGTATGAGATTCAATTTAAGAGAAATTGATTTATTTAAGGAATATATAATTTTAGAGACATGATTTTCAACAAATTAAATGTAATTGATTTTATGATAATAGAAGAAATTGAAGAATAAAGTGTTAAATGTGTTAATTGATTTTTATTAGTTGTAGTATTTATATTAATGAATTATTTGGAAATATATATTACTTTAGGGAGGAAATGAAATTATGTAGAAAGGCAAGAAATGTATTGAGACAAAGGAATCGGAGCACCAAGTTTAGAGAAAACCAGAAACCAGTAAGTGTTAAACTATTTTAAGCACAATGATATTTTTAATTGAAATATACTTTAGTGTACTTGGATTTAATTTAATTATTTATGACTTGATATATACGTTGTTTATTTATATGTGCTTTATATTCAAAATAGAATTGATTGCTTCAGTGATATATTTAAATTAAGGAGTTTTATATTTCAGAATTTTTGAGTTTATATTCAGCTGAGAAAATATTTATGCTTGAAATTTAGTTAAAGAAATATATTTTTATGTATATAATTTAAGTTTTTAGATTAAAAAGCTAGTTTTCAAAAGTAAAGAAAATAGTTTTCAAACCATGGATACCCATTTATTATCAGAATTTATCAGAATTATCATAATTTATCAGAATTAGACCCGGCCGGTACATCCCAATTGTGTGTGGCAAGTTAAGGGGGGACAGTCCGCTAACTCCAGGGGGGTTGAGTCTGTCAGTCGCCTATACATTAGGGTGTTGTCTCACTATATGTTGCGACGCAGTATACCGCACATAGACAGTGAGATGTCTTTTATCAGAATATCAGAAGTCCTTAGTGTGGCGCCAGATTAGCCGCCTGGTGACACCCTCCATATGGTACGGCGCCAGTTGGGTCGTCCTATGGAGTATCAGAAATCAGAAGGGTTCCATGGGTTTTATCAGAAAAGTATTTATTAGAAAAAGATTTATTAGAAAAGTTTTATTAGAAAAGCAATATCGAAAAAGTTTTATCAGAAAAGCATTATCAGAAAAGTTTTATTAGAAAAGTTTTATTAGAAAGGTTTATCAGAAAGATTTTATTAGATAAGTTTTTAGAAAAGTATTATTAGAAAAGTTTATTATCAGAAAAGCATTTTATCAGAAAAATATTTTATCAGAAGAATATTATCAGAAAACTATATTATTAGAAAACTTTAAATTAGAAAAGTTTCATCAGCAAAGTATTTTTAATAAAGTATATTCTTTTAGCTGTTCAGTTTTAGAAAAGTACATTATCTCAGAATTTCAGTTTTCAGAAATTAGATTTCAGAATAGTTTTCAGTATAGATTTCAGAACAGTTTCCAGAAAAAAAATAAGAGTATTACATCAGTTTCTCAGTTTTCAGAAATTAGATTTCAGAAAAAGAATTAAAGTTTATTTAGAAACTAATAACACTCACTGAGCTCCTTTAGCTCATATTAGTTTTATGTTTTATAAATCAACCTCCCCAGATACAGGTAGAAGTGCAGACATTGCAGGGACGCCGAAGACCAGCGGGACCAGTCAGAGGATGCTGTGACTGTTTTACAACCATATAAATGTTTCAGTTATTAAGTTTGTATTTTAGTATTGTTTTAAGTGTGTGAGTTTTTAATTTAAAGATTTGATTTATTTATTTTGATAATTATTTATTTGGATATTTAAACTGTTTGAGATTGTGGTTGATTGAGATGGACCTGAGGTCCTAATGGTAGTTGAGAATATGAAAATTAGAAGTGTTCAAGTTTTTATGCAGGTCTCCAAGATTTGGTAATTTCAGAAAAACAGAGGAGACTCTGCCAAAATTTTTATAAAATAGTTTTGTAAAAAAAAAAAAAAAAATTTTCTTACTCAGATTTTCAAGTTAAGAAACGGCTTAGCTTTATGGAAGTCTTTCAGCGGGGCAAGCTTCGACTGGGAAGCTACCGTGGAGTGCCGGTAGACCGCCTAACGTGAGATAGTAGGTTTGGGGCCTATCAGTGTTGTCCTCATGTCAGACTTGCCCACTTTTTCTGTTTTAAATGGCTTGAGTCGTTGTAGCTTCATGGATAGAATTGTTAAGGTGGATTCTTTGGGAGGTAAAAAAAATGTCATGCAGTTTATTGTTGCAGCCTGGTTTGCTTGGAATGATAGAAATCTATTTGTTTTTGGTAGCAAATTTCAGGGCAGAGAAGATTGCTGGAATAGAGCTGCTGGGTTTTTGTTTTCATACAGGAGTGCTATTGTTGCTAGTCATCTTGCACAACCAGTGTTAGTTGTGAATGCTTGTTGGGTGAAATCAGCCCTTGATACTTCTAAATTGAATGTTGATGCTGCCGTTTTTAAGGGCAGTGATTGTTTTGGACTGGGTATTATGGTTAGAGATGACAGTGGCATGCCTGATCTTGCTGCTTCTATGATCGAGCTGGGTTGTTTTTCTATGGAAATTGCAGAGGCAAGAGCAATTCTGGTAGGGCTGAGACTGGCTGCTGAGAGAAATCTGTTTCCTCTTGTGATTTGAGTCTGATGCCCTAAATGTGGTGAGGGTCTGTAGGCAGGAGGATTTTACTAGAAGTGATTTGAATAATTTGATTCAGGATATTCAAGATTTATTATCTCTCCATTCTATTACTGCTATTAGTTCTATTCCTCGTGATGTGAATATTATGGCTAATGTTTTAGCCAAAAAAGCTTTAAGCTTTAGTTGTTCTGTTGTTTGCAACAGTTGGTTCCCTGATTGGCTACTTTGTTTAGCCTCTGCTGATGTTTTCTATTCTGTTTCTTAATGAAGTTTGCTTTTTCTCAAATAAAAAAAAGATCGGAAGCAAATGTCATAAAATGAAAATAAAATAAATCCTACTAAAATTGAAAATTCTCTTTGATTGTCTTACATCATATTCGTCCCTCTTTAAAAGACCTCATCCTCAATTTTTATTTTTATTTTTTAAATCTGACACTTTACAGATTAAAAATTTATTAAAATCAACTGAAATTAAATCATACAAGTACGGTCTCGAGTCATTTTATCTACCCCTATGTGTGGCTTGATCAGTTATCTCGTTGCCATTAGCCATCAATAACAAAAAATAAAAATATTTTATCTATGTAGATTCGATAAAATCCTAACTTAGTATCAACCTTGAAAGAAAAACGAAAATAGTATTATCTTTTAGGGTGATGCTAAGTTATATGGAGATTTCGTCGAACTTTATTTATGAAAATATTTAATTTGTGTTTTGTAGGATCATCAGTCCGATGCTTTTTGATCATATTTTGGTGTAGGGTCACCAACTGCTAGGCAGTAGAACAACATCATATCAAGATCTTAGCTTTAATTTATCTATTAGTCGTAATTGAAAAGTCATACTAAACAGATTTGGCGCTTAATTTAAAATAAATTATTGAAAATTGGTTATGCACAATTAAATTTGTGAATGTGGTTCATAACAAAAGTTGTAAAAGGTTGCACGTTAGAATGAACAATCTCACAAGCACTCTAGTAGAATTCAGCAACTTGATTCTGATTCCTTTTTATTCCCTTTTTAATGAAACTTGATTTTCTTTAATTTTTATTACCGATTAGTAAACGTGCCCTTAGATATATGGCACAACAAATCTAATAGATCAAGTTTCATCATGCACTATTATTAGTGGCAATAAGTAAACTCTCAATTATAAGAGTAGATATAACAGACAACTATTATTAGTGGCAATACATGCACTATTATTAGTGGCAATAAGTAAACTCTCATTTATAAGAGTAGATATAACAGACAACTTAAATAATTCTTAATTTTAGTAAATCTGACTAACATATAAAACCCAATGGTTCAAAGGAAATTTTTATGACTTTTTTTTATAGAATTCGAAAGGTTTGCTTCCGTGACGAGACAAATCCTTAAAAATAAATAATGTTTTTTGTGATTGCCAATTCATTTTCCTAGACCACCATCCATAAGTTTGTAAAGTATCGGATATCCAAAACAATGAGACATTTATAAATTTTCGGATTAATTGGAAAGCTTGCTTTGACTGCCCATTACTGTATAATGTCATTTAGCGGATCGGATTTCGGATTAATCCGAAAGCTTCTTGCCTATAAAGTATGAAGTCATTTTTAATATTTTTCTTGTTCTTTCTCCATTCATTATCTTAGGGAAATTAGAAGTCTAAATTCTACTTGTTATTGCTTCACACACAAAACACATATGTGAGCATTGCATGGAATGCCTTGATTAATTATGAATTTAAATCACTATGTTGTGTTAGAGTGCTTTTGAGACGAGAACTATCGGGATTAATGGTCCGGACAACTACTCTCAATAATAGGAGAGATCTTCTTCTAACGAGGGAGATGTTTATCTATACAATTGCATTTTTATGGACAATGGTGAGAATAAATATTTACTATGATTTGAATTATCTAAAGTTCACTTTTTAAATTTTATTTATCAAATATATTAAATCAAAACTCGACTGTGAGTATTCTATTCACTTTCTCAATTTTATATATATATATATATATATTCTAAAAAATAAATTGCTTTCTCAATCGATGGGTTAATGATTAGTCAATCGAATGATTCGAAAGGTTTGGTTCCATGAATTTTTTTTTTTTTTTTTTGTGATTGTGCAATTCATTTCCTAGGAACACCATTCTAGAAGTTGGTAAACTATCGGATATCCGAAACATGGAGACATTTGTAAAATATCGGATTAATTGGAAAGCTTTGACAGTCCACACAGTCAAATGTCATTTAGCGGATCGGATTTCGGATGAAAGCTTCTTCCTGTAAAGTATGAAGTCATTTTCAATATTTTCTTGTTCTTTCTCTATTTTTTCTTTTTTAAATTCTGACTGGTGAAATTCGAACCCCTATTACAAAAGTGATTAACCAATTTACTATTAGTAGATGAGTTGAAATGCCTTGATTTAATTATGAATTTAAATCACTAAGTTGTGTTAAGAGTGTTTTAGGAATTGTATTTTAAAATAAGTTTTTTATTTCATAGTTTTGTTTGTACTTTATAAACTGTTTTGTTTTACTATGAATTAAATTAAGAGATTTACAACATAAATAGATTACTTTTTTGACATCATTGTTCTTTGTAATTGAGATATAGTTCACTAACATAAAATTCCTTGAAAAAAAAATGAGAAAAATATATGACACAAGAAATATATATGCAGAAAATTAAGATCAAGGTTGCGACATACATAGCTAGCTAGATTTACCTGTTGTTGCAAGGCAAAAATGTGAGCAACACAACCATAAACAGGATCTCTAATCGGAGCTTGAGCTTCATAGGCGATGGTGACCACCGCCTCACAGCGATCAGCAACCGGAACATGCAACAACAGCTTGGACACGTTACTGGCGCCAAACACTATGTGAATGGCCGCGAACCGGGCAGGACCCTGCTCCGAGCAAAAATAAGGCGCGAAAATACAATCGGACGCGCATTTTCGCCGGAGAAACTTGCATGCACCGCAAGGAGAGCCAGTGGTAGTGCCAGACGATGCCATGGCAGCTAGATAGAGAGAGAAGAAGAAGAGAGAATCTTAGAAATATTTAAGACACACGAGCACACTAGGAAATGGTGCAAAAATACGGGTGGGAGGGTGGGTTAATAAGGCTTGGTGGGGCTTGGTGGGGTGGTGTCGTAGAGCATTTACGATGGAGTATAAAAATGATCTATTCCACAAGATCCATTTAAAAATGGGTCTTCTGATGCCCATAATGGAACTTGAATATCAAGTCCCACTTATGGGCCGTACAATAATGGACCCAAAATGGAGTTCTACATTTGGAACTTTATTTGGATCTTATCCAATCATTAATTTCAATCATTAAAATGAATGATTGGGCCTATATATATATATATATATAATTTTAATTATAATATATAATTATATATATAATAAAAATATATAAAAATATTTTAATAAAATTATAATAATTTAAATGATAACATTAATTTTTTTTATAAATTTAATTTTTTATAATATATATAGTAATGTGTAATTATAACCCAAATGAAATTGAATGTCCCATTGGACGTAAAAAGTCAAAAGCTAAAAAACAAAAAGAAAATACTGATAACGTAAATTTGTTATATGAGGATATTCTAGGATATGAGACTAGGAGTAACGAATTATATGAACGTGATGTAGCGTTCAGGACGGTCGCCGAAGAAAGAAAAAGAAATTTTGTCCGTGAGATGGAAGGAAGAAAGATGGAATTTGAGGCAAAAGACCTTGTAGAGAGGGAAAAAAAATGAATAATCGATGAAAAAAATTTATGAATAAAAAATTATGTTTTGCGATTTAAACTTGTTGCCCTCGGATGAAAGAATTTGGCTATTACAGCAAAAAAGGGAGATAATGAGAAAAAATGGTGATGGTAGTGGTAGCGGTAGTTGATCGTGAATCGTAGTTTTTAAATGTTGTATGTTTTGATATTTATTTTTACTGTGGTATTTCAGTTATGATAATTTTTAATTAATATTATTATTTTATTTTAAATTAATTATAATTTATTAAATAATTATTGATATTTAAAATATATTATATAATTTATAATTTATATTATATTATATTTTAATGAAAAGTAATAATTGTTTGAAAAAAATTAAAAAGTAGATTCAATTTATCTTTTTCAATTTAGTTACGTGTAAAAAAGAGAACTATTATAATAAAATTCAAATGAGAAAATATATTTTTTAAAAATGAGACCTAAAATTGATGAAATAACACACAATGGATCTTATTATTTAGGTTTTGTGCTGTGAATGGGGACATTGAAACATTTTGTGTAGGCTTTTAAGGGGACATTGAAGCCTTTTGTGTCGGCTTTTAAGGTGACATGTTTTAATGGTTTTGTGCTATGCGGGGTGTTTTTTTAATTGCATCAATTAGCTAACTTTATTATATAATCAAAAACCCTTTTGTTTTGATGTTTAAATTGTTTATATATGTATACCAACTTAAGTTTGATTTTTTGGATACGTTTTTAAGTTATTAAGTTTAATAATTAATATTTATTTATATATTTTTCCGCTGAACGCCGCACCTGGGAACTGGTGCTGTTTGTCGCTTTGCGAAGATCTTCTTCTTCTCCGTCCACTGTCACCTGCCGGTGACACTGCAAGTGTTTTAGGAATTAATTTAAGTGATTAATGCACATTTCTCTCCCACTTTAATAATGAGGGTTCAAGTCTCACAATATGTACTTAGCAGTATATGTGAGTAGTTTTCTCCCCTTATTGTGAGAATATATGTCTCCCGTTATAAAAGTAAATATTCGGACTGTACGTTTAGGAATTGATTTCAGTAGATCCCAATAATTATTAATCTTGTAATTATATTCTCTTAAAAAAAAAAAAGTAATGGATTTTTCAGTCTCAATAGAATAGGACTTCAAAAATGAATAAATATATAAATTCGGATATCCGACCAGTCTTTAATAAATACTGAAGAAAGGGAAATATCCTGAAACGCAAAAAAAGAATGCCCATTGCAAAGTGTCTCCTACCAATTTACTCTGTATTTATCGGCCTCATGTCCCGAATCTATCTAAGCTCAGATCCTCCATCATCCTCAGGGCCGCTTTCTTCCTCATCGAGTACTACTGATGATCCTGAAGTGCAACCAGTTACTGCTCCAGTAGTTGTAGTAGAACAGAATCACAACCAGTTGTGGCTTCAATGGAGAAACATTGTGATGGCGTTTTGCTTCACATCAGCACTGGAAATAGCTCTCCTTTTCGCTCAGACTAAATCCCAACTCCCAGTTTGCTTCCATTTCCTCTCTTTTGCTATCTTGCTCACCTTCCTCTGTCTGTTTGTAGCAAATTTCATTGGCCCCCATTTCACAAACATAGCTCAAGTGCTGGAGAAAATAGCAGTCCTGATTGTTGCCACGGCACTTGTCTTCACCATCGCAATTCCGCTTCCGCTGAGCTTGAAATGCATTACTTGGGGTCTCTATGCCATCGCCTTGTTCACCGTTCTCATCTGCCAGTATGATTGCTTCTGAGTACTTAAAGCAAATGTTGTGATATTATCTTGTTATTGTTGTGATTTGTTGTACTGTATCTATATATGATGTAAACGAATTGGCTTTTTATTGTAAAACCTGTTTTGAGAAAATTAAAGATATCTCTCTGTTTTTGTCTGCTTTTACTCTGTTTTTAGTTCTTCATAGAACTATAGGCTCTTTAAATGTTTGCATTTCTGGGGACGTGTTTCGAATTACAGGAGATAAATAGGTTGTTGGTTTGTAAAATGTGACATCATATTCGTGATGAACCGGAGAAATGAATAATTTCCCAATGTCGATAGCATGTCGTTGTCGCGCTACATGCGATTGACAGATTCAATTTGAGTATGTTTGTTCTATCAACTAGTGGATTTTAGGACTAAGTGACCAAAAAAAAAAATTTGTCTCGTAGTGTTTTTCCTCTTATATTTTTTATGCAAAAATATTCATATCCATTCTTTATTCTCTCCTTACTTGATTTATTTGTGTTAGATCTAAATTTAATTTATTGTGGATTGATTATTGACAACTTTCAATAGACTTGGATTCATTATTGGCAACCTACTGATTTTGTTAAGTTATAGACTTTTTTCTTCTAATATTGCTTTTGAGAACTTAGTTTTGGAAGGGTAATTGGAATCATTTCCAAAACAAATCTTCTAAATTTCAACAACAGTGAGACTTGAACTTATAATTCTATTATATTTGTAATTGTCAGAGTGTGAGAAGTTTACCTGTGAACAATCTTAACTTTTGTCAGTATATTTATATCATAAGTTGAAATTCAATATTCAAAATAAAAAAAAATTAAAAATTAAATTGCATATATTTAGCCAACCTCAATAATACCAAAAAATTTATTAAACAAGAAAAAGAAAAAAGAAAAAAAGGAAAATACTCAGTATGGAACTTTACCCTTAGAGAGCCTAAAAGGTATAAACTGAGACACAAAATGTATTAATGGCCTTGAGGTATAAATGGTAATAACATTTTTTTTAATGATTTAATAAATTTATGTTTAGTTCACATTTTAAATATATATTATACTCAGTTATATTTATAAAGCGTGTAATTTACATATTGACCTGAAATTTTAATACAAATAGATATAAGTCATCAGTATTATAAATAAAAGTATGTTTAGCGGACCATACACATTTTGGATTCTTCTATTGAATTAGTGTGGTCAATTTGGATATTCGCTTAGTCTTTTTTTTATTTCATAATATTCAATTCCTTTTTTCCCACGTTGATTCGTTGAAAGTGTCCGTTTTCTAATATTCCTTCCAATATAACTCTCCATTTGCACCCAACAAAAACAACATCCTTTGGCCATAACAACCTCTCTCTCTCTCTCCCTCTCTCTCCCTCTCTCTCTTTGTCTCTTTTGTTTTAATCAATCATGGTTCTCTCTAAGACAGCTTCAGAGTCCAATGTCTCCATCCACTCCACCTTCGATCTCGCTATGTCTGATACTCACTTTCTCGGTGTTGGGTTTTAGTTTGTATTCCTGAAATATGTACTCATAATCAACTGATGCAAAAATATAGCAAATGGTGTTCGATTGAGGTATTTCAAAAACCGGTGAAAAGAAGAGAACAAGACGAAGACAACGGCATAAACGACATCGGAATAAGAGCTCGGAAGAGCTCCCATGCGCCGTCGAAAGAGGTCGGTCCTGCATACTTGAAACGCGGCAGTGAATGTGGCGACCTATAGTGTAACACCCCCCGACCCAAATCCGCTCGGACCGAATCGGGGAGCGCTACCGTATACGGAAAATAAATTTCAAAACAAGAACTTTAAGTAATGATCCAAATAAATACTTGAAAATTATGGTCCAAAAAGATTTTCTGAAAATTTTACCAGAGTTTCCTCTGTTTTTCTGACATTCCAAAACCTGTTTTCACAATTAATAAAATCCACACTTCTATAATCTGAAATCAAATTGAGCACCCTTCCATATCCGGTGCGACTTACCAAAACCAATTATATCAAAATACTTATAAATTTTCAACTTCAAAAGCATTAAAATCCATAGGCCCAAATATTACAAAATACACATAAAAACTAAATACCATTTCAAATATTTACAAAAACATTCTTGTCCATGCATGCCGATATAATACGTATAAAATATCAAATATGTAATGGGCTATCAAAAATGCAGGAGTGATGTGACTCTGTTCACTATCCCAGCAGATTTTACTCTTTCTGATCCTTGTCCCCTTCAACAATTCTTTTACCTGCGTGTGAGAAAACTCAACACGCTAAGCATATAGCTTAATGGGTGTACAGAAAACTATATTTCCACTTACACTGTAATATCATTTAAATCAACATAAAAAATATACTGACAAATAAATAATCAATTTGGAGCTCAATTCAAATCAAATACGAGTCAAAGCATATATTCACATTACAAACAAGTCAAGTCAACTATTCGTCAATCACTTCCCAATATAAAATACGTTTCAAATCAAATAACATTTCGAATATACAAATCCATCGGAAAACTGAAACAAATAGCATATTGAAGCAATTATCAATAAATCCATCGGAAATCAGAATAAATATCTTATGAAAACATAATAATTCCAAATCAAATCATTTCTCAACTCAAATCATATACAGATCATATCACATTTTTAATTCCATTTCGGGCTCCTGATATACTAAACATATTTTTCGGACTGGATTACGGGCTATACAGATTAGAGTTGGATACCAACGGGTGAGCCGCTGCGTATCCCATATACATATCAGAGTTGTATACCAACGGAGGACCCGCTGCGTATCCCAGATCAAATTTTCCAACCCGCAAAGGGTGGTAACTCTATCATAATTCCCAACTCGCAAAGGGTGGTACCTCTATCATAACATATAGGCGTAGTACTACTCAGAGAACCCAATTGACATGTCAATCTCCTATATCCATATCTATGTCTACATATATCAGAGCCAAATCATTTTAAAAAAAAAATCATATAATTCGTTCAGAACAGATTCGTCAATTTAAATTCTGAAACATTATCCAAATCAGTATACACATTTCCGGAATTCGAATCGCATCAAAATACATATACAAGCAAATTACAAAATCGTTTCCGAAAATATTTTTGAATCCAGAAATCGCTTCAAATCACATTTAAAATCACGTGCAATTATATATCATAAATCCATAGTAAATCCAAATGCCCCGAATAACTTTTCAAAACATATCGCAAAATAATATATATTTTAATAATATATCAAAACATATTGAAAATCAATTTAGAATATTTTTCGTAAACAATATTACGGACCCAGAATATTCCAAATACATATAATCCAAATCAAACAATACATATATATATATTCACAATTAATTTATTGCCACAATATATATATATATATATATATATATATATATATATATATAATCAAAATCATTACCAATAACAATATATGTACATAATCAAAATCATTACAAATAATATATATATATATATATATATTATTTATAATGCTTTTGATTAGATATATATATATATATATATATTCAAAATTAAGTTATTATAAACAATATATATACCAAATTATCCCAAAAATAATTTCAAACAACAGATCATAATCCATATATCTCAAATAAATTAAAATCAATATAATATAATAATTCCGAAAATTTCTGAAAAATCTGAAAAATACAAAAAAAAAATACCACCAAACCTGAAATATTATTCTGAACACAAAATTCTTCTGGACCAACGTCAATTTCCTTCTCCTTCTTCTTCTCTTTCCTTTCTCTCTCTTCTTTCTCTTTCCTCTTCTCTCTTCTTTCTCTTTCCTCTTCTCTCTTCTTTCTTCTCACGCGAGCTCTCTGTTTTGTTCTCTACCAATTTCATTCTTCATATGTTTTATTTTTGATTTACATAATGCTTTTGTGCTGTGCCAATCAATTTTCCTCTTTTTTTTTTTTTAATTTTCCTTGTATGTAAACACTCACATACATACTCACATACATATATAAATATCTTTCTAATTATCATATGCTCCCTTGAACTTCTTAAAATCCTACAATGGCACAAATTTATTTTTAATCACATTCTATCTCCATAATTATTCCAAAAATATTCCACACTTATCCAATTAACAAATTGACTTCACCAATATTTAATTGGACTCATTATCATCCAAATGCACCATAAAATTAATATACTTTTTATAATTACGAAAAATTAGGGGCGTTACAATTCTTTCCCCCTTAAGAAATTTCGTCCGCGAAATTTACCTCAATCAAATAGTTGTGGATATTGCTGTCGCATCACTTCTTCGCTCTCCCATGTAGCTTCTTCCACATTATGATTCCTCCAGAGTATCTTTACTAGCGGTATTTTCTTATTCTGAAGTTCTTTTATCTCTCTGTCTAGAATCTCCACTGGTTCTTCCTCATATGTCAGATCAGGTTGAATCTCAATGGTTTCAGTCTGAACTCTGTGCGACGGGTCAGATCTGTATCGTCTCAACATGGATACATGAAATACATCATGGATCTTTTTCAGTTCCAAAGGTAAAGCCAATCGATAAGCTACTAGTCCCACACGTTCAGTGATCTGGTATGGACCAATAAACCTTGGACTTAACTTTCCTTTCTTTCCGAATCTCAGCATCTTCTTCCATGGAGATACTTTCAAAAATACCCCGTCTCCGACTACATACTCAATGTCTCTTCGTTTCAGATCCGTATACGATTTATGACGATCGGAAGCAGCTTTCAATCTGTCTTTTATAATCTTAACTTTCTCTTCCGTCTGTCTAATCACATCAGGTCCAACCAACTTGTCTTCACCCAACTCTGTCCAGCATAAGGGTGTCCTGCATTTCCTGTCATACAATGCCTCATATGGTGCCATAGCTATGCTCGTCTGAAAACTGTTGTTATATGCAAATTCAATTAATGGAAGATGATTAACCCAACTCCCTTCAAAATTGATTATACAGCTCCTGAGCATATCTTCAAGCACCTGAATGACTCACTCTGATTATCCATCTATCTGTGGATGGAAAGCTGTACTGAAGTTCAATCGTGTACCCAAAGCTTCCTGAAATTTCTTCCAGAATCTGGATGTAAATCTCGGATCTCTGTCAGAAATTATCGAAGCTGGTACACCATGTAATCGAACTATTTCTCTGATATACAGCTCTGCTAACCTGTCCAAAGAATAATCCGTTCTGACAGGTAGGAAGTGTGCTGATTTTGTCAGTCGATCCATAATTATCCAAATCGAATCCTGTTTACTTCGTGTGAGGGGTAATCCTGTGACAAAATCCATGGTAATACGGTACCATTTCCATTCAGATATGGATATTGGCTGTAGCAAACCTGATGGAACCTGGTGTTCCGCTTTTACCCGCTGACATGTCATACATCTGTTCACAAATTCAATAACATCTCTTTTCAAACCTGACTACCAATACTAAGTCCTCAGATCTCGATACATTTTTGTACTACTAGGATGCATCGAATACGGACTACTGTGTGCCTCTGTCAGAATGGTCTTTCTCAACTCATCATCATTCGGAACACAAACTCTATCCTTAAAATACAGAATACCATCATCTTTGATTACAAAGTCAGTTTGCTTCCCTTCTTGGACTTGACCACGGATGGCTAAAAATTTCTCATCTTGTTGTTGCTGATCCTGTATCTGCTAAATCAAATTTGGCTTGAGTTTCAACTCAGCAAGGATAGCATCATCTGATGTCAGTCTCAATTGAGCATTCATAGCTCTCAGTGCATACAGAGATTTCCTGCTTAGAGCATCAGCGACAACATTTGCTTTCCCCGGATGGTAGTCAATCACACAATCATAATCTTTAATCAACTACATCCATCGCATCTGCCTCAAATTAAGTTCTCTCTGAGTAGACAAATACTTGAGACTCTTATGATCAGTGTATACGTAGCATTTCTCTCCATACAGATAATGTCTCCATATTTTCAGGGCAAACACAATAGCTGCAAGTTCCAGATCATGCGTCGGATAGTTCTGTTCATGCATTTTCAGCTGTCTGGAAGCATATGCAACTACCTTCCCATCCTGCATCAATACACATCCCAAGCCATTGTGTGAAGCATCGCTGTAAACCACAAAGTTTTTTCCTGATATTGGCTGTACAAGAATTGGTGCTTCAACCAACATCGCTTTCAATTTCTTAAAAGCCGTCTGGCATTTTCTCATTCCATTCGAACCTGACATTCTTGTGCAGCAATTTAGTCAGAGGAGTAGCTATGGATGAAAACCCCTTTACAAACCGTCTGTAGTATCCGGCCAAACCTAGAAAACTCCGAATCTCAGAAACATTTCTAGGAGGCTTCCACTCCATAACTGCTTCAATTTTCTTGGGATCTGCTTTAATACCATCTGCCGATACTACATGTCCTAGAAAAGCAATTTCATTCAGCCAGAATTCACATTTGCTGAGCTTGGCATACAACCTCTTCTCTCTCAGAATCTGTAACACTATTCAGAGATACCAATCATGTTCTGCTGCAATCTGAGAGTATATCAGAATATCATCGATGAATACTACAACACACAGATCCAGATACGGACGGAAGATACGGTTCATCAGATCCATAAAGGCTGCTGGTGCATTAGTCAACCCAAATGGCATAACCACAAATTCATAGTGTCTGTACCGTGTCCGGAAAGCTGTTTTCTGAATATCCGAATCTTTCACCCTCAACTGGTGATATCCTGATCTGAGATCAATCTTCGAGAAGACAGTGGCTCCTCTCAACTGATCAAACAAGTCATCGATCCTAGGCAATGGATATTTATTCTTGATTGTGAGCTTATTTAGTTGCCTGTAATCGATACACAATCTCATCGACCCATTTTTCTTCTTCACAAACAGTATCGGTGCTCTCCACGGGGAAACACTAGGTCGAATGAATCCCTTATCTAACAACTCTTGCAACTGCAACTTCAGCTCTTTTAATTCTGCAGGTGCCATTCTGTACGGAGCAATTGATACTGGTGCAGTTCCCGGTATCACATCAATTACAAATTCTACCTCTCTCACCGGTGGTAGATCAGGAAGTTCTTCTGGAAATACATCTGAAAAATCACATACGGTAGGTATATTCTGTAGACAGAAATCAACCTTCCATGAATCAACCACATATGCTAAATAGGCTTCACACCCCTTTCTGATCAATTTCAAAGCAGTAATGGTCGAAATAACATTAGAGAGATAATCTCTTCTATCGCCCACCATTAGTACCTCTGCACCATTTGTTGTCCTAAGCGTCACTCGCTTTAGACTACAGTCAATTATAACCCGATGTCTAGATAACCAATCCATGCCCAAAATTAAATCGAAGTCATGGAATGGCAACTCTATCAAATCACCTGGAAATTCATACTCTTGTATTCTGATAGGACAATCTCTAGAAACCCTATTCACGATCACACTGTGGCCTAAGGGACTATTCACTATCACATCAAACTCAGTAGACTCAGTTTTCAGATATTTATCTCTAATCATGGCATCACAAATATACGAATGTGTAGATCCAGGGTCTATCAATGCAGTTACAGTAAGGTCAAAAATAGAAACCATACCAGTAATCACATCTGGTGCATCCCTGTCCTCATGAGTCCTAATAACATAGGCTCGAGCTGGTGCCCGACTCTCCTAATGCCCTGAAGACTCTGTTGCCCCTCCGGGCCTACTAACCTCCGTCCCTGTCTGACTAGGTCTCCTCCCTCTGGGAACGGTAGGAGCTGACCTCACTGATGGCAGCTCAGAAGTAGCCTGAGCCCTCGGACAATCTCTCAGAAAATGATCGCGAAACCCACATCTGAAGCAAGCTCCGGTCAATTTTCGACATTCACCCGGATGACTCCTCCCATAATGGTTACAAGATGCTAAGGCTGGTTCCCTAGCTGTACTATCAGGAGCACTAGCCACAGATGTTGTAGACTGACCTGGTCTGGCTGATGCTGGAGGTCTCTGGGATTGCCTCGGACCACTATTCTGAGGTCCCCTATACCTTTTGCTGGGCGGCTGAGACGAACTGGACTGTCCCTGACCTCTCCACTGCTGACTCCAGTTCTTCCTGGCCTGTTCATCTGTTTGTACCATTTCAACAATAAGGGCTGCAGATACAAGCCTAGTAAAATCCACTATCTCCAACACAGCAACCTGAAGACGGATATAATTATTCAGACCGTCCTCAAATCTCTTGCACCTGCTCTCCTCTGTCAACACCATGTCACTGGCGTACTTACTCAATCTGTTAAACTCTCGTTCGTACTCAGTAACAGACATCTGTCTCTGTTTCAGATTCACAAAATCTCTCTTCATATTCTCTATGTAAATGCGACCCACATACTTTTGTCGGAACTCCCTCTGAAAGAACTCCCAAGTTTGTTCCGCTGGCCGCATTGTTCGGCTAATGGCTGTCCACCAATGGTATGCATCCTCCTACAATAAGGATACAGCACACTCCAGACTCTCCTTTGGGGTACAGTGCATCTGCTGTAAAATTCTCTCTGTCCGCTCAAACCAGTATTCAGCGGCTGTAGCATCATCATCACTCTTACCCCAAAAATCTGTAGGTCGGTGTTTAGCCAACCTCTCAACTGCTAATCTCTGAGGTGGGGCTCTAGTTACTGTCTGTAAAATCTCAGTCATCTGTCGCACATTAACTGGCTGATCCTGGATCTCCGTTCCAGCCATTCTCGGACTCACTGATTCTTCTGCTGCTTCCCCAGCCACACTGGTAGGGCTCCCAGGTCTATCTCTATCTCCTCCACTTTCTATTTTCCTATACAAGACAGAAGAGGAATTCTGCAGATTAGAGTCACATTCTCCTATTTTTTTTTCTAAAATGAATGCATGTACAAAACATTTTACATCTACAAAACATGTCACTCTGGTCTATGAACGCCTAAACCGTTTCTCTGATACCAAAAACTGTAACACCCCCCGACCCAAATCCGCTCGGACCGAATCGGGGAGCGCTACCGTATACGGAAAACAAATTTCAAAATAGGAACTTTAAGTAATGATCCAAATAAATACTTGAAAATTATGGTCCAAAAAGATTTTCTGAAAATTTTGCCAGAGTTTCCTCTATTTTTCTGACTTTCCAAAACCTATTTTCACAATTAATAAAATCCACACTTCTATAATTTGAAATCAAATTGCGCACCCTTCCATATCCGGTGCGACTTACCAAAACCAATTATATCAAAATATTTATAAATTTTCAACTTCAAAAGCAATAAAATCCATGGGCCCAAATATTACAAAACACACATAAAAACTAAATATCATTTCAAATATTTACAAAAACATTCTTGTCCATGCATGCCGATATAATACATATAAAACATCAAATATGTAATGGGCTATCAAAAATGCAGGAGTGATGTGACTCTGTTCACTATCCCAGCAGATTTTACTCTTTCTGATCCTTGTCCCCTTCAACAATTCTTTTACCTGCGTGTGAGAAAACTCAACACGCTAAGCATATAGCTTAGTGGGTGTACAGAAAACTATATTTCCACTTACACTGTAATATCATTTAAATCAACATAAAAAATATACTGACAAATAAATAATCAATTTGGAGCTCAATTCAAATCAAATACGAGTCAAAGCATATATTCACATTACAAACAAGTCAAGTCAACTATTCGTCAATCACTTCCCAATATAAAATACGTTTCAAATCAAATAACATTTCGAATATACAAATCCATCGGAAAACTGAAACAAATAGCATATTGAAGCAATTATCAATAAATCCATCGGAAATCAGAATAAATATCTTATGAAAACATAATAATTCCAAATCAAATCATTTCTCAACTCAAATCATATACAGATCATATCACATTTTTAATTCCATTTCGGGCTCCTGATGTAACATCCCGAATTTCGAGTAATTAATTTTGAATATGTGAAAATAAATTTTGTGAATTGAGGGGTGTAAATATAATTAAAAGTATGTTTATTTTATGGTTTCTAAGTGGACCAAATTGAACGGTCGAAAACGATGCACGAAGAGAGAGTGAAAAACTGAGACAATGAGCATCGCGACCTGGCCATTGCGACCACAGATCGCGATGAGCTGCTCGCGATGAAGAATGTTGATTCTTGGCAGTGAGCACCGCGACCACAGATCGCGATGACTGGCTCACGATGAAAAAGTGAAAATCCTGGCAGTGAGCATCGCGACCACCAGCGCGACCAAAGCACCGCGAGGTGTACTCGCGATGAAGGCGGTTGAAATTGCTCCAGTGAGTATCGCGACCTGGTCACCGCGACCACAGGTCGCGACTACGGTCCCGACGATCAAAATTTTATAAAAAAAAAATAAGAGACGTGAAGTCTCTAGAAAAACAGAAGAGAGGAAAAACAGGGAGGAAAGAGATTGAGGGAGACCGAGAGAGAAAGAAAAGAAGAAGAAGAAGAAGAAGAGAAGAAGAAGAAGAAGAGAGAGAAGAGACGAAGAAGAAGAAGAAGAGAAAAGAAAGAAGAAGAAAGGAAGAAGAAAGGAAGGAGAAAGAAAAGGAAGAGAAAAGAGAAAAAAGAAAGAGAAAGGGGAAAGGAAATCCAGAAGAGAAACTGTACGAAAAACAGAAACCAGGTTGGTGTATACTTATTTCTGCAACTATTTTTTATATGTGTTTTGATTTAGTAATTTTGGAAATATATTTCTGGATTTTAAATACTCGTATTGATTATATATATATATATTCGTATTTCATTTGCGTATATTGTTGAAATGATTTGTGCAATATTCTGAGAATATGTAATTTTGAATATAAGTGTATGTTGTCAAAACCTGATTTCGAAGTATTGTTTTACGAATATTGTTGGTTTTCTAATTATTGATTTGACTGAAACTTATATTTGTTGCTTTTCGAATTAAAGGAATTGATTGTGAAATACTTTCTATTATTTCCAAGTTTTTGATTGAATGAATTGGTGAATAATATTCGAAACTGATTTTGAGATACGAAAATTGTGAATATAGCGAATTTAATGATTTTGATTTTCTGTATTAGGTTATTTTATGTATTTATATTTCCGTATATGTTCTTTGATATATTATGAATATTTTGTTTTATAACTGTTAATGAATATTAAATTTTGGATAGATTGAGAAAATTTGATTATCTAAAAGATGTTTGGAAATTAAATAAAACATCTGTAATATCTGAACTTTGATTTTGGCCCTGATATATGTATAGGGATATATGGATATAGGAGATTGACTTGTCAATTGGGTATATTAGCAGTACTGCGCCGATATTTCTGTATTGATATCACTCTATGGATTATTAGCAGTCACCGTTGTGGCCAATCCTTGAGTGAATCCGTTTCCGACGGGTAGTTCCAGTTGGTTTCGATGTCGGAAATAACACCTGTATAGGGATACCATTTCAGCGGGCAGTTCCCGTTGGTTCCGATGCTGAAATGGGAAACCCGACTGTATATTCGACGGGCAGTTCCTGTTGGTTCCGCCTGCGAACCCTGTTATATGTATCAAGGGCCCAATTGAGAATTGATAGTTAGAAAACGTTATGGAAAAAGAAAAAAATGATATTGAAACTGAAATCCAGAAAACTCTTGAATGTGTGTGTGTGTGTGTCTATATATATATATATATATATATATATATATATATATATATATATATATATATATATATATATATATATATATTTCTGCCATTCTGTATTTAAGTTTTATAATTTAGTTATATACGTAATGTGAATTTCTGAATTTCATATTTAGTGTTTTTAATTATATTATGATGTGTATTATATATAGTTATATTTCTGAAATTTTGACTTAAAGCTTTAATTGCTTATATATATATATATATATATATATATATATATATATATATATATATATTTTGAATTTCTGAATTTACAATCCAGTGTTTTATATGATATTGAAATTTATTTAGTGTACACCTACTAAGCTATATGCTTAGCGCGTTGATGTTTATCGCGCGTAGGTAACCAGGATATTGGAAAGCAAAAAGGTTGAAGAAGAGGGAGTTGCAGGCAGATCTTCAGAGTCATAGTCACCACATTTTGGGTAGATATATATATATATATATATATATATATATATATATATATATATATATATATATATATATATATATATTTCTGTTTAAAGTACTTAGTTATGCATGCATATACAGAATACCTGGAATGGAGTTATATAAGTATGTTCCGTAATTATGTGTTGTAAGTAATTATTTTATGATTTCTGTTTTTATTTTCAAAGGACTGTCATTTAATGAATTGTTTTATAAACTATTTGAAAGTCGCACTAAACCGCAGAGTGCGCATTTGAATGAAATGATATTTGAAGTGTTAATGTGAAATGTATGTGATTTGAGTTTTATTTGAAAACAGGTTTTTGGGAAACCCGAAAAATAGAAGAAACTCTGCCGAAATTTTTGAAAATAATGATTTGATGGGCTCACTAGAAACATATTTTTTCAATTACAAAGTGATATGATTTTCACTGATTTGAAATATACAACCTGACTTTAGAAAGTTTTGAAAACCCGGTAGCGCTTCCTGGGTCGATCCAGTCGGGTCGGGTCAGGGGGTGTTACACCTGATATACTAAACATATTTTTCGGACTGGATTACGGGCTATACAGATTAGAGTTGGATACCAACGGGTGAGCCGCTGCGTATCCCATATACATATCAGAGTTGGATACCAACGGAGGACTCGCTGCGTATCCCAGATCAAATTTCCCAACCCGCAAAGGGTGGTACCTCTATCATAACATATAGGCGTAGTACTACTCAGAGAACCCAATTGACATGTCAATCTCCTATATCCACATCTATGTCTATATATATCAGAGCCAAATCATTTTTAAAAAAATCATATAATTCATTCAGAACAGATTCGTCAATTTAAATTCTGAAACATTATCCAAATCAGTATACACATTTCCGGAATTCGAATCGCATCAAAATACATATACAAGCAAATTACAAAATCGTTTCCGAAAATATTTATGAATCCAGAAATCGCTTCAAATCACATTTAAAATCACGTGCAATTATATATCATAAATCCATAGTAAATCCAAATGCCCCGAATAACGTTTCAAAACATATCGCAAAATAATATATATTTTAATAATATATCAAAACATATCGAAAATCAATTCAGAATATTTTTCGTAAACAATATTACGGACCCAGAATATTCCAAATACATATAATCCAAATCAGTAACAATATATATATATATATATATATATATATATATATATATATATATTCACAATTAATTTATTGCCACAATATATATATAATCAAAATCATTACCAATAACAATATATATACATAATCAAAATCATTACAAATAATATATATATATATATATATATATATCTTATTTGTTATATATATATATATATATATATATATATATATTCAAAATTAAGTTATTATAAACAATATATATACCAAATTATCCCAAAAACAATTTCAAACAACATATCATAATCCATATATCTCAAATAAATTTAAATCAATATAATATAACAATTCCGAAAATTTCTGAAAAATCTGAAAAGTACAAAAAAAATACTACCAAACCTGAAATATTATTCTGAACACAAAACTCTTCTGGACCAACGTCAATTTCCTTCTCCTTCTTCTTCTCTTTCCTTTTTCTCTCTTCTTTCTCTTTCCTCTTCTCTCTTCTTTCTTCTCACGCGAGCTCTCTGTTTTGTTCTCTGCCAATTTCATTCTTCATATGTTTTATTTTTGATTTAGAGAATGCTTTTGTGCTGTGCCAATCAATTTTCCTCTTTTTTTTTTTTTTTTTTAATTTTCCTTGTATGTAAATAGTCACATACATACTCACATACATATATAAATATATTTCTAATTATCATATGCTCCCTTGAACTTCTTAAAATCCTACAATGGCACAAATTTATTTTTAATCACATTCCATCTCCATAATTATTCTAAAAATATTCCACACTTATCCAATTACCAAATTGACTTATCACTAATATTCAATTGGACTCATTATCATCCAAATGCACCATAAAATTAATATACTTTTTATAATTACGAAAAATTAGGGGCATTACATATAGGTCGCGCGGCAACGATTGGACCTATTTAGGAAGTGTCTTCTTTGGGATTTCCTAGGTTTATAAGGTCTGGTTGTTTTATGAAATGTTTTGTTTAAGAACGTTTTATTCATAGTATGATTCTGATTACTTTGGGATTGAGAAAACTAAGCCTATATATAGGAGGGTTATTATTTATTGAAAGTACACCTTAGAGACACTTGGAAAAACGCCACGTAGAGAGCTTAGTTATGTGACTCAGAATATATTCAAGGGAGACCCAGGGATACCGGGGGGAGATTCGGGGTATCTGGGGGGGGATATCTAGGGATACTGAAAGAGTTGTGAACATTAGTTGTAATAGGTGGTTGAGGTTAGAAAAAAGAAAAATATATTAGTGTGTAGTTGTAACAATTTTCTACATAATGATATTTTTCTGTTGTCGTCATGATGGTCGTGATTTTTTTTACTTTTTGGGTTTTCACGTAAATCTTGTGTTGTATGATGAGACTGTCCTTCTTTTATCTTAATTTTCTGTTTAGATAAAATTTGTTCTTATGGTGAATTTTAGACAGTACTTTCGTATTAACTTTTTTCTCAATAACTGGTATCAGAGATTGATTAGGTTCTAATAATTGGTATCGGAGCCTGAGGTTGCCTAAGTATTGATTTAGCAAAACAAATATGTCTGGGAGTTGATTTCAAACTCAATATTGAAAATTAATGTAAAGATGAAATTTGGCTTGTGACAAGTACAAGTAATGAGTGTTTTTTGATTCAATCTGGATTATGCAAGGCGTTGAAGGACAAGTCAACTGCTAAAAGCTCGGTGACTCTGGTGAGGTGTGGAGCAAGTAGGCAAATGGCTATAAAGTGTTGCAAGCAGTTTGTCTTTCACCGAATATTGTGATATATCCTTATGACAGGACGTTAAACCACCAAGTTTTCATGGAAGAGGCTATGTTGCTACTAGAGATACACAAGTTTTAATATGGGCATTGGTTAGACAATGATGCAGGATGTGTTGGTTAGACAATGATATCGAGGACTGAGAAACTCCAAGTAAGTCTAATGTGAGGGTTGCACCATATTTTTTAGCAAGGTTATTAGACATATTGCCGGAAGAAATTTTAGGGCAGATTATTACTAAGTGGTTGTACCTTTACGGTGGGATATGTTGATTTTCGGTTATAAAAGTCACAGCTGTCGAAGAAGGGACGACGGTTGTTTCACGAAATTCTCACCAACGGTTGGTTTGTTGGGTTTTGGCTTGCGTACCCGTGATCAACTTAATTATGATTCCCCTTCATTCCATTTCCAATAAAACTTGATTTTCTTAATTTTTTTATTACCGATTAGTAAACGTGTCCTTAAATATATGGCACAACAAATCTAATAGATCAAGTTTGATCATGCGCTATTATTAGTGGCAATAAGTAAACTCCTAATTATAAGAGTACAAACAACTTTAATAATATTTAAAATTTCCTTTTTTTTATAGAATTCGAAAGGTCTGGTTCCGTGACGAGACAAATCCTTAAAAAATAAATAATGTTTTTTGTGATTGCCAATTCATTTTCCTGACCACCATCCATAAGTTTGTAAAGTATCGGATATCCGAAACAATAAGACATTTATAAATTTTCGGATTAATTGGAAAGCTTGCGTTGACAGCCCATTACAGTCAAAATGTCATTTAGCGGATCGGATTTCGGATTAATCCGAAAGCTTCTTGCCTATAAATTATGAAGTCATTTTCAATATCTTTCTTGTTCTCTCTCTACTATTATCTCAGGGAAATTAAAAGTCTAAATTCTACTTGTTATTGCTTTCACACACATAAACATATGTGGGCACTGCATGGAATGCCTTGATTAATTATGAATTTAAATCACTATGTTGTGTTAGAGTGCCTTTGAGACGAGAACTATCGAGATCAACAGTTCAGACAACTACTCCTAATAATAAGAGAGATCTACTTCTAATACGGGAGAAAGATTTACCCACACAGTTACGTTTTTATAAATAATAATGAGAATATATATTTATTATAATTTGAATTACTTAAAGTTCACTTTTTAAATTTTATTTATCAAATATATTAAATCAAAACTCGATCATCAGGATTCTATTCACTTTCTCATTTTTATATATATTCTAAAATATAAATTGCTTTCTCAATAGATGGGTTAATGATTAGTCAATCGAATTATTCGAAAGGTTTGGTTCAATGATTTTTTTTTTTTTTTTGTGATTGGCAATTCATTTCCGAGGAACACCATCCTAGAAGTTGGTAAACTATCGGATATCCGAAACAAGGAGACATTTGTAAAATATCGGATTAATTGGAAAGCTTTGACAGTCCGCACAGTCACATGTCATTTAGCGGATCGGATTTCGGATGAAAGCTTCTTCCTTTAAAGTATGAAGTCATTTTCAATATTTTCTTATTCTTTCACTATATTTTTTTTAAAAAAAATTCTAACAGGTGAAATTCGAATCCTTATTACAGAAGTGATTAATTACTTTACTATTAGTGGATGAGTTGAAATGCCTTAATTTAATTATGAATTTAAATCACTAAGTTATGTTAAGAGTGTTTTAGAAATTGTATTTTAAAATAAGTTTTTTATTTCATAATTTTGTTTGTACTTTATAAACTGTTTTGTTTTACTATGGATTAAATTAAGAGATTTACAACATAAATATATTACTTTTTTGACATCATTCTTCTTTGTAATTGAGATATAGTTCACTAACATAAAATTCCTTGAAAAAAAATGAGAAAAATATTTGGTAATATAATGTATGGCTTAAAGAAAGTTTAATTTTCTTCCATTTGTTCCACCTCACCTTCACTTTCATCGTAGAGAAGCTGATTAGTAAAGTAAGTCATGGAATATCGGATTAATCCGAATGCCTACTTCCTATAAAGTCCAAAAGTCCTTTGTTGGATCTAATTCCGGATTAATCCGAAATCAGTTTTGTCTTCTTTGTAAAGTTATCATTTTTTTAAGGGGATACAATCACAATATTAATAATTACCGGGACCTGTCAAAATCAATCACTAAACGCACAGTATGGATATCTATTCATATAACAGAAGATATATACTCTCACAATAAAAGGGAGAAAACCATCCACACATACTACTAAATGTATATGGTGGAAGATATAAAAACATTTTCTGTCGGTCCCAATAGAATCCGACTTCAATATTTGGTAATATATGTGAGTAGTTTTCTCCCCTTATTGTGAAAATATATGTCTCCTGTTATGAGAGTAAATATTCGGACTGCACGTTTAGGGATTGATTTCGGTAGATCCCAATAGTTATTACTCTTGTAATTATGTTTTTAAGAAAAAAAAAGTAATGGATTTTTCAGTCTCAATAGAATCGGACTTAAAAATGAATAAATATATAAATTTGGATATCCGACCAGTCTTTAATAAATACCGAAGAAGGGGAAATCTCCTGAAACGCCAAAAAAGAATGTCCATTACAAAGTGTCTCCAACCAATTTGCTCTGTATTTATCGGCCTCATGTCCCAAATCTATCTAAGCTCAGATCCTCCATCATCCTCAGGGCCGCTTTCTTCCTCATCGAGTTCTACTGATAATCCTAAAGTGCAACCAGTGACTGCTCCAGTAGTTGCTGTAGAACAGAATCACAACCAGTTTTGGCTTCAATGGAGAAACATTGTGATGGCATTTTGCTTCACATCAGCACTGGAAATAGCTCTACTTTTCGCACAGACTAAATCCCAACTCCCACTTTGCTTCCATTTCCTCTGTTTTGCTATCTTGCTCACCTTCCTCTATCTGTTTGTAGCAAATTTCATTGGCCCCCATTTCACAAACAGTGCGGGACAGTGCGCACCGCCTAAGTGGTCCCACGTGAACAGTACCCAATGAACAGTACCCAAAATTTCCCTATAAATACCCCCCTTCATTCATTTGTTAAAGAATCCCAAAATCAAGTCTTCTCTTCTCCCTTAAGTGTATTTTCTCCTCTTGTATGGTTGTTCCCTCCTATAATATTAGAGAGAGGTTGTAATTATTTTGGTCTAATAAAGTCTTTCTATCTTTGCCCATGGATGTTTCCCTCAAATTAATTGGGGGTTTACCACGTAAATACTGTGTGTCCAGTTCTTCTCCACATTTCTCAAATCTCTACTTTAGTTGCGGTTATATTGCTTCCACATACAGTTTCCTAACAGTGGTATCAGAGCTTCCGGTTGTATTCCAAGTTGCAGGTGTCAGAATCTCTAGGAAATTCTTATTATGCTCTGTGGTTGCAGCACTGTCTGATCTTTCACAACAGAAAAGAATTGTTCTTGAGTTTACTGACTAAGAGCTTCCGGTAGTATTCGTGGTTGCTGGAAATAAGTGTGGTGGTGTGAAAAGTGCATGTCTAGGAAATGTTTAGCTAAGGAAAGACTTGGTACTTAAGAGTGTCCGTTGTGACCCACCTCTCTTTCCTGGGAACTTACCTGGTGCACTATTCATAACTACGGTCACTGTTCCAGTATAATGTACTATACGGTGAAATAGTGTGAGACGATCCAAGTGAGAAGCAGGTCATCATCAACAATATGACAACAAAGTTCAAGATTGAGAAGTTCGACGGGAGCAATTTCTCACTGTGGAAGATGAAGATGAAGGCAATACTAGTGGAATAGAAATTTCTAATGATAACAAGTGGAACGAGATGAAAGGCAATGCCATTGCCAATCTACATTTGGCACTTGCTGATGGAGTGCTATCAAGTATAGTAGATAAGAAGACAATAAAGGAGATTTGGGAGACTTTGACAAAATTATATGAGGCCAAGTCACTATACAATAAAATCTTCTTGAAAAGGAGACTCTATACTCTTCAAATGGTAGAATCTTCAACGATGACTGACCACATCAACACCTTGAATACTCTATTTTCTCAATTCACAGTGTTGGGGCATAAAATAGAAGAAAATGAGCGTGCCGAACTTCTACTTCAAACTCTACCAGATTCGTAGGATCAACTCATCATCAACTTCACAAACAATATTCTTGTAGAGTATCTAGTCTTTGATGATATTGCAGCCGCTGTTTTAGAATAAGAGAGCAGGCGTAAAAATAAGGAAGACAGAGCTACAAGTTCACAACATGCAGAAGCATTAACGATGGAGAGAGGGAGATCAACGGAACGTGGCCCCAGTAGGAGTTAGAATCGTGGTAGATCAAAATCAAGAAGTAAGAAGAGTATCAAATGCTACCATTGTGGCAAAAAGGGGCATGTCAGATTAGAGTGTTGGAACAGGAAGAAGAGTGGAGATAACAGAGCTCCAGAGTCATCAGGCTCTCAAGGGTGTGCAGCAAGTACCTCAGATGATGGTGAAGTTTTATGCAGCGAAGGAACTACTAGTAGTGAAAGCAGAAAATGGTTTGCTGATGTCTGGCTTCTAGATTCAGCAGCCACCAGGCACATGACCTCTCGAAGAGAATGGTTCCATAAATATGAACCTATCTTTAGAGGATCTGTATTTATGGGTAATGATCATGCCTTGGAGATCGCTGGTATTGGTACCATCAAGATAAAAATACACGATGGTACAATTCGCACTATTTATGAGGTACAACATGTGAAGGGCCTGAAAAAGAATCTATTGTCTTTAGGACAATTAGATGATCTTGGTTGCAAGACCCATATAGAAAATGAGATCTTGAAAATTGTCAGAGGGGCGCTTGTGGTCGCGAAGGCAGAAAAGATCACTGCAAATCTATACATGCTTAAAGGAGAAACACTATAGGAAGCATATTCATGTTCTGTATCAACCAACCATGGAGAAGAGTCAACGATATTGTAGCATCATAAACTAGGCCATATATCGGAACGAGGTTTGAAGATTCTCTTCGATCGAAATCTGCTTCCTGGGCTCAAATCAGTAAATCTACCATTTTGTGAGCATTGTGTTACAAGCAAGCAGCATAGATTGAAGTTCAGCAGCAGTATTGCTAGAAGCAAATGCATCCTAGACTTGATTCATTCTGATGTCTGGGAATCACCGAATATATCCCTAGGAGGAGCAAAATACATGGTGACCTTTATTGATGATTACTCCAATAGATGCTGGGTGTACCCGATCAAAAGAAAGTCAGACGTATTTGTAGTATTTAAAGCCTTCAAAGCGCGGGTGGAACTTGATTCAGAAAAAAGGATTAAGTGTTTGAGGACAGATAATGGAAGAAAATATACAGACAGCGAGTTTCTTGCATTTTGTAAGCGGGAAGGAATAGACAGGCAGTTCACTGTCACATACACTCCTCAACAGAATGGAGTGGCAGAGCGGATGAATAGAACTCTTACTGAAAGAATGAGAGCTATGTTGAGAACTCCAGGTCTACCCAATTCATTTTGGGCTGAAGTAGCCAAAACCGCATGTTATGTGGTAAATCGGTCGCCATCAATAGCAATCAATTTAAAAACACCGATGGAGATGTGGACTGATAGGCCGGCTGATTATTCAAATCTCTATCCATTTGGATGTCCTGCGTACATAATGTACAATGCCCAAGAAAGATCAAAACTGGATCCAAAATCCATGAGGTGTATATTCTTGGGGTATGCTAAAGGAGTGAAGGGGTATTGCCTGTGGGATCCCACTACCCGCAAGGTTATTGTTAGCAGGGATGTGATCTTTGTAGAAGATCAACTACTACAAAAAGATGAAAACGATAGCACATCGAAGAAGGTTTCAGAGACTACAACAGTACAAGTGGAAAATAATCCGGTACAAGAAACTCCAGTTTCTACTGAAGCAGCACCAGAGCACAAGGTACGAACCAGTCGAGTCCGAGGCTCTAAAGTTTCGCCGGCCAACTCGTGAGAGAAGGCCGCCAGCTTGGCATTCGGAATATGTTACTGAGAGCAATGTTACATATTGTCTTTTAACGGAGAATGGAGAGCCCTCAACTTTCCATGATGCTACAAGTAGCTCAGATGCGTCTCTGTGGATGGCAGCAATGCAGGAAGAAATTGAAGCTCTACACAAGAACAAGACTTGGGAACTGGTACCATTACCACATGGAAGAAAAGCCATTGGTAACAAATGGGTCTACAAGATCAAGCGGGATAGCAATGATCAAGTGGAACGGTATCATGCAAGATTAGTAGTAAAGGGTTATGTTCAAAAAGAAGGAATTGATTTTAACGAGATATTTTCCCCAGTTGTTCGACTTACAACAATCAAAATAGTCCTGGCTATGTGTGCTACGTTTGACTTACATCTGGAGCAGTTGGATGTGAAAACTGCATTTCTTCATGGAGAGCTTGAAGAAGAAATCTATATGCTCCAACCAGAAGGTTTTGCTGAAAAAGGCAAGAAGAACTTGGTTTGCATGTTGAACAAATCTCTATACGGTCTCAAACAGGCGCCGAGGTGTTGGTACAAGAGATTTGATTCCTTCATTATAAGCCTTGGGTACAACAGACTCAGTTCAGACCATTGTACTTATTATAAGAGGTTTAGTGATGATGGTGATTTCATCATAATGCTGTTGTACGTGGACGACATGTTGGTAGCAGGCCCCAACAAAAATCGAGTTCGAGAATTAAAGACACAGTTGGCTAGGGAGTTTGATATAAAGGATTTGGGACCAGCAAATAAGATTCTATGGATGCAAATTCAATGAGACAGAAATAATAGGAAGATTTGTCTTTCCCAGAAGAACTATCTCAATAAAATCTTGTGCCGCTTCAATATGCAAGATTGTAAGCCAATTTTTACCCCTTTTCCTATTAATTTCAAGTTGTCCTCAAGTATGAGTCCTAACAATGAAGCAAAGAGGATGAAGATGTCTCGAATACCATATGCATCAGCAGTGGGAAGTTTAATGTTTGCTATGATATGTACAAGACCGGACATTGCACAAGCAGTGGGAGTAGTCAGTCGATACATGGGGAATCCTGGTAGAGAGCATTGGAATATTGTGAAGAGGATTCTGAAATACATCAGAGGAACCTCAAATGTTGCATTATGTTATGGAGGATCAGAATTCACTGTCAGAGGCTATGTAGATTCAGATTTTGCAGGAGATCTCAATAAAAGAAAATCCACTACAGGCTATGTGTTTACAATTGCAGGAGGAGCTGTGAGCTGGATTTCCAAATTACAAACTGTTGTGGCTTTATCTACAACAGAAGCTGAGTATATGGCAGCTACACAATCTTGTAAAGAAGCAATTTGGATTAAGAGGCTAATGGAGGAGCTTGAGCACAAACAAGAGAAAATTCCTTTGTTTTGTGACAATCAGAGTGCTTTGCATATTGCAAGGAATCCAGCCTTTCATTACAGGACAAAGCAAATAGAAGTTCAATATCATTTTGTTCGAGAAGTAGCGGAAGATGGAAGTGTGGATATGCAAAAGATTCACACCAAGGAGAACCTAGCAGATGCAATGACCAAGCCAATCAATACTAACAAGTTCATATGGTGTAGATCCTCATTCGGCCTAGCAGAAACGTAAGCAACATGAGTATAAGCAAATAATAGAAGGATGTGTGGACCATGAAAAATGACTTCAAGTGGGAGAATGTTAAATAGTGAAGATATTTCCAAGCCCAAAAGGGTGGGTAGTAGGCCGAATAGTTTGGGCTCAAAACAGTATTGGGCTGACCCAATATAAATAGTACTGTGCTACATTGATGAACAGTGCGGACCAAATAGTGGGCACCACATAAACAGTGCGCACCGCCTAAGTGGTCCCACACAGCCTAAGTGGTCCCACGTGAACAGTACCCCCCCGATGAACAGTATCCAAAATTTTCCTATAAATACCCCCCTTCATTCATTTGTTAAACAATCCCAAAATCAAGTCTTCTCTTCTCCCTTAAGTGTATTCTCTCCTCTTGTAAGGTTGTTCTCTCCTAGAATATTAGAGAGAGGTTGTAATTATTTTGGTCTAATAAAGTTTTTCTATCTTTGCCTGTTGATGTTTCTCTCAAATTAATTGGGGGTTTTACCACGTAAATACTGCCTGTCCAGTTCTTCTCTACTTTTTTCAATTCTCTACTTTAGTTGCGGTTATATTGCTTCCACATACAGTTTCCTAACAAATTGCTTCTAAGTACTTAAAGCAAATGTTGCGATATTATCTTGTTATTGTTGTGATTTGTTGTACTGTATCTATATATGATGTAAACAAATTGGCTTTCCTAGAAGCGAGTTGTTATTGTAAAACCTATTTTGAGAAGACTAAAGATATCTCTCTGTTTTTGGCTACTTTTACTCTGTTTTTAGTTCTTCATAGAACTATAGGCTCTGTTAAATGTTTGTATGTCTCATTTTTAGATTCCAACAAGGTTGGTTGTTTGTAAAATGTGACATCATATTCGTGATGTTCCATTAATGAGACAGCTTTTTTAACTCTTCAATCTTGATAATTATATTACGTTCCATTCTAATCTTTATCAAGTTTCGGAAACAAAAGTCTGATATTTATAACGTTTCTGATTTTTTTCTGTAATTTTTCAAACTTCCGTGTGATCCATTATTAGACCAATTGAAAACGAAATTTGGGCAACAGTGTCGGATCCTATAAACCGATTTCGAGCTCTTGTATCGTGTTTGGTGTGCTACAAACCTAAATAATATAAAACTTTCTTTCTTATAGATAAATTAAATTATTAAACACCTTACGGACGGTTCAGAGAACTATCAGGACTTACCAAAATCAAACCATACTATAACGGGAGGGGTCTATCTATACAATTGCGCTTTTATGGGCAATGGTGTGAATAATATATAATTATATACAGTAGCAAGATATTGAACCTTGGTGGTTGAAAGAGTTTGAACTCACAACCTCTAGGTATAAGTGTAAGGAACATGCCATTACGCCAACCTCAACTTATCCACATACATCGATGCACACCGGTTCAAAAGCTAGCAGAGTAAGCCAATTATTGAATTGAATATGTGAGTAATACCAAAACCTTCATCCTTATTTAGAGTAATATTAGATATCTCAACTAATTTGTATGTTAATTTTGAATAAAATTATCATATAACAAATTTTGATACAAATTGGGATTCAAGTTAAAATCTCTAACATTATTTTAAACCAAATATCAATGTGAATTCAAAATATTTATCCTTTACACTTACCGGATCAAATTTCGGATTAGTAATCCGAAACAAGCCTCCTACTATAAAGTCATTTCTTTTTTTTCTTTTTTCTTTTTGAAAAGCTACTATAAAGTCATTTCTAGTCATTGCCCAAGTGAAAATCACCTGTGTGGACCCATTATGAATTTATGATGAGGCTGAGGCAGTGAAAGCCAAATGTGGGCAACAGTCTCGGATACTTCCAATGGATTCGGATTTCATATCGTGTTAGGTGAATAAATATTAAAAGTCTACAAGAAAGTCTCTTCTTATATATGTATTCATTTAATTATTCAATCGGATGATTCGATAAGGCAAAACTCCATTACAAAAGGGAGAGATCAACAACTTTGACATCATAAATTAATTCTGTGTACATTACCATCTTTGTTTCATCTTCATGGACTACCAAATTTAGACTAATCAGAAACCAAATCTCTTTTTGGAAAGTCTTTTATAATTTGAGATATAAATGGAATATAAAAGATGGGATGTATAGTATTATTAGTAGAACATGCTTGTGAGAATAATTATTTGTATTGGCTTAATTATGTAACAAAAAGTTTTTTGTTTGTATTATTTATTAGTTACTGAGGTAGTACTAGTCATGTTTATATCGTATTCAAGCAATTCAACAAGTATTGATAAGTCTTCAAGAGGATGAATTGCCAACTCTTGTAAGATTTTAGAATGCTCACACCCATATTCATGTTCATACATCTCATCTCATTTTATTTGTTTTGTTAGTTTTCATATCATGTTTGTCATTGCGAGTGCATTTAGATTGTGTCATGCATAGTGGTGTAACGTTTCTTAACTTTCTGAAATTTTCAAAATTGTTGAAAAGCAAGTTTTTGAAAATTTTCAGAAATTTCTAAAGCGGAGAGCCAAAACCAAGAGGTTTCTCACTAGTTTTATAACCAGTGGCTGAAGTCATAATGTCAATAGCATGTCGTTGTCGCACCACCTGTGATTGAAAGATTTAATTTGGGTATATTTGTTTGGTTTTTTTCCTTTATATTTTTTATGCTAAAGTATAAATATAAAGGACATACAACACAATTTAAGTTTTTATACAAATAAAATGGTGAAAAATGAAAACAGCGCCCAAATTTTCTACCATAAAATGAAATAATATTCCATAAAAAATTATGATTTTCCTCACTCAATTTACAAGTATGCCCTTCTCTAAATTTGAAGAATGTAATTTTTAGGAAAAATACCCAATTAAATATCATTGGTAACCTTGTGGAAATAATTTTTTACTCATCATATGTTGACCACTTAAAATTCCGACATAAGTATCAGAGGATACGCTTCTGATATCCGTGTTTGAAGAGATTGTAGATTCAAAGAATGTTCTTATTTAAATTTGTACTACTTAAAAAAACCATTAAAAATAAAGTTTGTGAGACTTTAACATTCAAACCTATTTTGGACGAATTTTATGGGTTGGGTCAGACCCATTAAAATGTTGCAAATTTAAAAGATCCTAACGAAATATGGCCCAACTTGGTCTACCAATATGACACCTTTATTATTGACGAGTGACCATATTCCTCTTGTAAGTAGGTTAAAAAAAAACAAAATACATACATATTCACTCATTACTCAAGTGGTTGGTGTATCTTCATCTCATCTCAATGGTTAGAGTTTAATTCTCATCGTGCATATTTACCAGCATGTATGGATAGTTTTCTTCCCTTATTATGGGAGTAGATATCCGGTTTATTATAGGAGTAAATATCTCCGTTATGGAAGTACGTATCCGGACTGTGCATTAGTGATTGATCTCGACAGGTCCCTACAGTTATTAATCACCTTAATTACAGTTATTAATCACCTTAAAAAAAATTAAAATATTTGAAAGCAATTTTTAACCAAAAAATTAAAAAATACATAGTTAATTCCATTAAAAGATCGATACATTTTATAACAAGTGACAATCAGCCCTTCGTGAGCTAGACAATATGAGCCCAGGCCCAACACATTCTTCATGGGATAAATTCATTAACAAGCATGAATTTGCTATCTCATGATTCTTATTATTTGAATTTTTTCAATATATTTACTTTCAAGATTTGCTGCAATTTTTTCCTCTTTTTTTTGTTAAAGTAACTAGCTAGAGTTTCTCTACAAATGGAAATGAAAAAAATAAATAAATAAAAACAAAGTAACATAATTATTCATATTAAAAGATATATTTATTCATATTAAACGATATATTTATTTTTGTTGTAAATTTTTAGAAGTTTGTAATTTCGTTAATTTTTTGATATAGGTTTATGTTTGTAGTTACTAATTTATTTCCAATTGATTCATTTATTTGAAGAGGAGAGAAAGATAGTTTGTGTTTCCATTTGACTTGGAGAGAAAAATTTTGGTTATATTTTTCTTTAGTGAGAATTATTAAAAATGGCCTAATAAATATGTAAAAAATTATTTTTAGCCACATATGAAAAAATAATCGTTTTTAGCCACTTTTGATAATTTAATATCATAAATACCCTTCAACCACCCTCTGACTGGATAATTACAAAAGAATCCGAGAAATAGAAAATTATAAAAAAAAGTCCATTAAAAATTACATCAAAACCCTATTTACACTTATACCTAGTTAAAAAAAAAACTCATTTTTTTTCTTTTTTTCCAACCGTTATCTTCTCTGTTTCTTGTGCTTTTCTTATATTTTCCTTTATTTATTTATTTATTTTTTATCTTTTTCATTGAAAGCTACTTACTCTCCTTTATTTTTCTAACACTGGTCATTTTGTTTTTAACAACTCTATTACCTCAATAAAATCAAAACTTGGAGGTAATTTTATGAATTTTTTATGTAGTTTATTTAAAATGTGTTTTATGGATTTTTTTAGTTTTTTTATTTAAAATGTGTTTTATATTGTTATTTTGTACAATGTATTTGATTTGTGGTTAAAAACATTTCGGTGATATTGGTTTTTTTTTTTTGGTGAAATGTAATGGTTATTGAAATGTTGGTTAGTGAAATGTAGGTTAGTGAAATGTTGGTTAGTAAAATATTTGTTAGTGAAATGTTGGTTAGTGAAATGTAGGTTATCAGAAGAAATCACTTCGAACCCGTTGCGAACTCGACTATAATGACTCCCTCTCAGCGACAGTGACGAAGATGAACTGTCCACGGTTGCAAAATGTTTGGGTTATTTCCTTTTTTTTCTCTCCTGAAATTTAGTGTAATACAGTTTCTCTCTCATCAAATCTTATCCTTATCTGATAAAGTAAATGGTACGCTGATTGAAAATACCTAGATATTTATAGAAGAGTTTAAAAATAATTTTTCATTTCAGAAATGGCTAAAAACAATTATTTTTTCATTTGAGGCCAAAAATATTTTTTCACATACTTATTAGACTACTTTTAAATTTATCCCTTTTATTTAAGCACTTTATTGTCAGTTAAAGTGCTTCAAGCAATTCTGTAATTGTTGACGTGTGAATTTGGTCAACGTCATTAAACGGTGAATATGTAAGATTTGAGAGGTAAAACAAATAAAAAGGATTGACACAAGAGATTTTTAAAGTAGTTTGACTTAAGAGAATGCCTACATCTACTGTTCTTAGTATTCAAGTCGAGCTCGCTGGGTGTATTGCGGAGCTTGCTTATGTATGTGTTTTTTGGAAAAATTGGTCACCTTTGTAAAGCCCCTAATTTTTCTGAAATATGATAAATATTCTTGAATTATTATTAATTATTATTAAACATGCAAAGTTAAGTATGTGATTTAAATTGGTGGAAAGTATATATATTCGATATATAGTGTATAAATGAATAGTAATTTTAACCGATTTAATTACCATTAGAAATATTATTTTCATGGTGCATTTGGATGATAATGGGTCCAATTGGACATTACTAAAGTCAATTTGGTAATTGGATAAGTGTGGAATATTTTTAGAATAATTATTGAGATGGAATGTGATTGGTGGATTAGTTTGATAATTAATAGATGATTGGTAAATCACATGTGATTAATTATAAATTTGTTGTCATTTTATGAATTGTAAAAGTCAATGGGGCATGTTGCAATTAAATATATATGTGTGTCTGTCTGTCTCTGTCTGTGTGTGTGTGTGTGTGTCTCTGTGTCTGTGTCTGTGTATGTGTTGGGGTGGTCATGTTGCAATTAAATATATGTGTGTGTGTGAGTGGAGTCGGCATGTTGCAATTAAATATATATATATATATATATATATATATATATATATGTGTGTGTGTGTGTGTGTGTGTGTGTGTGTGTGTGTGTGTGTGAGACAAAAACAAAGAAACCAGAGGCAGAATCGGCCAAGAAAGGAAGAAAAGAAGAAAAAAAAAAGAAAAAGAAAGAAAGGAGAAGAGAGAGTCGGCCGAGAGAGAGAAGAGAGAAGAAGAAGAACAAGAAGAAGGAAGAAGAAGAATAAAAGGAAAAGGAAAAATGTTTGAGAAAATTGCCCAGGTTAGTGTACACTAATTTCTAGAAACTTTTATGTTTTGAGTGTTTAATTCCGAAAATGATATTCGAATAATGTTTATGAGTTGTTTTGATGAAAGTTTATGATTCATGAATATATATATATATATATATATATTGATTTAATCGATTTTTTTTTTATCGTGTGTTCAAATAAATTGAATTGTGAATTATGTTTGAAAATGATTTTTGATTACTTTGATATCGTTATTGATGAAACTTTATGATTTCTATTAATGGAAGTTTATGGAATCTTGAAAATAATTATATATATATATATATTGTTGATTTGAAAACTATCGTTTAGAAATTATATTTGATGATTTCGAATGAAAAGAAATGATTTGAAATTGGAATTGAATATATGTATTCTGTGAACTGGAAACTAAAAATGCCCTAGGATACTTGAATATAGAAAACGGATATAGGAGGTTGGTATACCAGCTGGGCTATTACAACAGTACTGCATCGATATTATTATTATTATGTACCACCCTATGGATTTTGAGCAGGCACTGAGTGCCCGGTCCTAAGGTAGGGAGTTGATATGAGACATTTCCGATAGAAGACACCGAGTGATCAATGTCGAAAATAAATGCATATGATACCATTCGACGGGTAGTCACTGAGGGTCTGATATCGAATTGGGAGCTTATATGGATTTAGGTTCGACGGACAGGCACCGAGTGCATAACGTCGAACAACCCATATTCCAGTCCAGTAAATTATCTTAAGTATACCGAGGGCCTGGATTGAAAATGACTGATTGTACATGGAAAACATTATGAAATTATGGAAAAGAGTTTTACTTTCTTTTATATGATTATGGAACATAATTCATTTGATTTTAATTAAATATTATGTTTCGATATGTATTTGATATTTAATTTTGTGAAAACATGTTTATAAATGTTATTATAGAATTTTTGTAAATATATATTAGTGTACACCCACTAAGCAAAATTTGCTTAGCGCGTTGACTTTTATCGCGCATAGGTAAGAAGGATTCCAGAGAACATAAAGATTGAAGAGTAACACCTGCAGAGAAAAGAACCAGAGTCACATCACTCCAGAAGTTTTTAGGTAATTATTATTTACTTTGTACTTGTATATATACATACATACATATATATATATATATATGTTAAGCATGCATATACAAAGGAATACAAAAGTTTGTAAATATTAAGTTCTATAAATATTTTTCTAAAAGTTTATGTTGTATAAAAGCATGTAATTTTATTATTTTTGAATTGTCATTTATTTATTTGTTTTGTTTAAATGATTGGAAAAGTCGCACCAAAAATTGGAAGGGTGCGCAAAATGTGTAATATGGATTTTTGAAGTGTATGTTTGTGGAAATTGTTATTTTATTAAACAGATTTTTAGAAAGTCAGAAAAATAGAAGAAACTCTGGCAAATTTTTTATAAAATTCAATTTGACCCTTTTTAAAAAAATATAATATATAGTTTCAAAGTTATTATTTTAACTTAAGGCAGAATAATTTTGAAAACGAGTAGCGCTCATTGATTCGGTCCAAGCGGGTCGGGTCAGGGGGTGTTACAACCTTTGTAACAGTGATGATCCGCTCCTTTTATAATGTGAAGGGGCGGAAGTCATCATATTTTACATGGATTCTGATTACATGAATTAAGGGCGAAATTTTATCCCTTAATGGGTGTGGTTTAATTTAAATACAATTGCTGATTGTGAGGAATTTGTGATTGATTGGGAGTCTACTAGTTGACCGTGTAGAATCCCTATATTCTTAGGATTCTTCTTTTAATTATGGCACCGGGCTGTAGGGCTCTCATCTGCGAGCAGTTAGTTCAGCGAGGTGCAGTATTTGAGATTCCTTAGCTGTTTGTTTAGAACTTCTTCTTTCGTGGTACGTTGAGTCAGGGCCCATTTTACTTTATAGCGACTTCTTGGTCCTTTTCTGCGTGTTAGGCCTTTTTTTTGTGGTTTCAGCATTTTTGGGCCTGGTGTAATTTAACACACAATATTAGCCCCCCAGCTTCTAGCACGATAACTTCGTGGTAGAAGCTGAAAAAGTTTTTCTTCCTATGGGCTATCATTAGTTTGCTTTATGGGAAAATTCATGAGTCGTCTTTCGAGGTCACTAGCTCCAAGCTTCAAAGGCAGTTACCCTTTTAGTGAGTGGGGAGTGTTACGCCATCCGCCAAATTTGATAGAGTGGGGTGTGTTACCAGTTTCCCATTAAGCTAGAAGCTTAAGTTGAGTTGGATCAGCTTTATCTTTTAACTGTAGATTTTGAACAAACTCTCCAATAAACCACTTTCGAAATGTTTACCAAAAAGTTTTTAGACCACATTTTAAAAAAAGCTAAAAGCGTTTTCAAAAAAATGTGTCCCAAACGGGCCCTAAGTCGTTTATCAGGCGGAATTTTAAAATAATTCAATATAAATAATTATCTTTTTTTGCATACATTTTTAATGTTTTCTTGTTTTTCTTATTACTAAATATAAATATACATGTACATCTACTTATAGTTCAAGTGGTTAGTGCACATTCCTCTCTCCTTAGTAGTGAGAATTCAATTTCAACCATACATATTTATCAGCACGTGTGAGTAATTTTCTTTCCTTATGATGAGAGTAAAATCTGGGTTACACGTTTAATGATTAATCTACTGATATCTTATACAATTTAGTTTTTTTAAAATCGCGCTCACTTATTTTAGGGATGTTATAAGACTTCATGGGAAAATATTCTATGACAATATCAGATTCTCTTTCGGATCCGCCTACACAGTATGGAAACTAAGCAAAGTAAGCAACCCAACCAATATCGGATTAATCCGAATGCGTGCTTCCTACAGAGTAAAGGGTCCTTTAACGGATCTAATTTCGGACTATCCGAAAACAAGCCATCATTTGACTATAGTCGGATGTCTACTTAACATGGAAATTTAAATTGAATCTGCTGATCAAGAATTCGGGCATCCGACTATAGTCTTTGTCTTTTACCAAATAATTAAATGAGGTTTCACTGAAGCTAAGCAGAGTAAGCAAATATCCGATACTTGACTAATGCAGTCCAAAAGTTTTGTTCTATTAGTAATACTACAAATTTAAATAAATTGTTTAAAATTAATTAAAAATATTGTTGTAAGTGATTTATCTTGTCATCCAAATTATATGATAATATAATAATTAATAACGAATCGTTGTTCGTCACATTAATTAAAATTCATTTTTAGCAAAAAAATTCACATTAATTAAAGTTTTTAACAAATGTAAACAAGATAGGAAGCAAATGTCATAAAATGAAAATAAAATAAATCCTACTAAAATTGAAAATTCTCTTCGATTGTCTTACATCAAATGTAAAGTTTTTTTTTTTTTTTAAATCTGATACCTTACGAATCAGAGAACTATCAAGATCAACCAAGATTCAATCATACAAGTACGACCTCGAGTCATTTTATCTACCCTTTTGTGCAGCTTGATCAGCTACCCCGTTGCCATTAGCCATCAATAACAAAAAATAAAAATATTTGATCTAAGTAGGTTCGACAAAATCCTAGTATCAACCTTAAAATAAAAACAAAAACAAAAACAAAAATGGTATTCTCTTTTAGGGTGATGCTAAATTATATGAAGATTTTGTCGGACATTATTTATGAAAATATTTAATTTATGTTTTATGAGATTCTCATGTTTGATCTCCACAGGTTCTAATTTATAAATAAAGTAGTATTGTGAAACAAATATATTATAAAGAATTTTAATTGATGAGCATATTTCGGTTTGGTCTGTGATTCGATTGACTTTCTATATATAGGAACTTTGCTTCCATGAACCTAAGAAGACAGCATTCTTAGAAGTCTTGAGTTCGGAGTAAAAATCCGAATTTTATTAATTTATTATAAAGAAACTGCTAAGGCAGTAGAGCAACATCACATCAAGATCTTAGCTTTAATTTATCTATTAGTCATAATTGAAAAGTCATACTAAACAAATTTGGTGCTTAATTTAAAATAAATTATTGAAAATTGATTATGCACAATTAAATTTGTGAATGTGGTTCATAACAAAAGTTGTAAAAGGTTGCGCTTTAGAATGAACAAATCTCATTAGCACTGGAATAGAATTCAGTAACTTGATTCTGATTTCCTTTAATTCCTTTTTCAATAAAACTTAATTTTCTTTAATTTTTATTATCAATTAGTAAATGTACCCTTAGATATATGGCACAACAAATATAATAGATCAAGTTTTATCATGCGCTATTATTAGTGGCAATAAGTAAACTCCCAATTATAAGAATAGATATAATATACAACTTAAATAATATTTAATTTCAATAAATCTGACTAATATATAAAACCCAATGGTTCTAAAGAAATTTTTATGACTTTTTATATAGAATTCTAAAGGTTTGGTTCCGTGAGGAGGCAAATCCTTTAAAAATAAATAACTTTTTTTGTGATTGACAATTCATTTCCCCGGACCACCATCCATAAGTTTGTAAAGTATCGGATATCCGAAACAATGACACATTTATATATTTTCGGATTAATTTGAAAGCTTGCTTTGTCAGCACATTACAGTAAAATGTCATTTTCAATATCTTTCTTGTTCTTTCTCTGCTCATTTATCTTAGGGAAATTAAAAGTCAAAATTCTACTTGTTATTGCTTTCACACACAAAACACATGTGGGCATTGCATGGAATGCCTTGATTAATTATAAATTTAAATCACTATGTTGTGATAGAGTGCTTTTAAGACGAGAAATACTTAAAACTAACTGTTTAGATAACTATTCTCAATAATAGAAGGAATCTACTCTCAACACGAGAAAGAAATTTATTCATATAATTACATTTTTATAGACAATGGTAAAAATATATATTTACTGTTATTTGAATTATCTAAAAGTTTATTTTTCAAATTTTATTTATTAAATATATATATTTATTTATATTTATATTCTAAAAAATAAATTGCTTTCTCGTTAATGATTAGTCAATCGAATGATTCCAAAGGTTTGGTTCCAGTCCAGTCTAATTTCAGGATTTAGTCCAGTCCAAACCAGTCCTACCTGCCAAACGAGTCCATAAAGTCCAAAAGTCCTTTGTTGGATGTAATTTCGGATTAATCCGACAACAATTTTGCCTTTTTTGTAAAGTAATTAGGAGATCAAGAAATTAAAAATCTATATCACGTCATAACTTAAGTGATTATATTTGTACACTTTCCTTTCACATTTATGATAAGAGTAGAGTCATTTATCTATAAAATCACAAGGTATAGAAAGTAATGGATATGCACAATTAGTCATAACTCAAGTGGTTAGTGCACCTCTCCCCCACCTTAATAGTGAGGGTTCAACTCTCACAATGTGCATTTATCAGTATATGTGAGTAGTTTTCTCCCCTTATTATGAAAATATATGTCTTCCGTTATGAGAGTAAATATTCGGACTACGCGTTTAAGGATTAATTTCGATAGATCCCGATAGTTATTAATCTTGTAATTATATTTTTAAGAAAAAATAAAAGTAATTGATTTTTCAGTCTCAAGAATCGGACTTAAAAAATGAATAAATATATAAATTCCGATATCCGATCAGTCTTCAATAAATACCGAAGAAGGGGAAGGGGAAATCTCCTGAAACGCCAAAAAAGAATGTCCATTACAAAGTGTCTCCAACCAATTTGCTCTGTATTTATCGGCCTCATGTCCCGAATCTATCTAAGCTCAGATCCTCCATCATCCTCAGGGCCGCTTTCTTCCTCATCGAGTACTACTGATGATCCTGAAGTGCAACCAGTTACTGCTCCAGTAGTTGCTGTAGAACAGAATCACAACCAGTCTTGGCTTCAATGGAGAAACATTGTGATGGCGTTTTGCTTCACATCAGCACTGGAAATAGCTCTCCTTTTCGCACAGACTAAATCCCAACTCCCACTTTGCTTCCATTTCCTCTCTTTTGCTATCTTGCTCACCTTCCTCTGTCTGTTTGTAGCAAATTTCATTGGCCCCCATTTCACAAACATAGCTCAAGTGTTGGAGAAAATAGCAGTCCTGATTGTTGCCGCGGCACTTGTCTTCACCATCGCAATTCCGCTTCCGCTGAGCTTGAAATGCATTACTTGGGCTCTCTATGCCATCGCCTTGTTCACTGTTCTCATCTGCCAGTATGATTGCTTCTAAGTACTTAAAGCAAATGTTGTGTTTATTTATATATATTATCTTGTTATTGTTGTGATTTGTTGTACTGTATCCATATATGATGTAAACGAATTGGCTTTTTATTGTAAAACCTGTTTTGAGAAAATTAAAGATATGTCTCTGTTTTTGTCTGCTTTTACTCTGTTTTTAGCTCTTCATAGAACTATTGGCTCTGATAAATGTTTGTATTTCTGGGGACATGTGTTTCGAATTACAGAAGATAAATAGGTTGTTGGTTTGTAAAATGTGACATCATATTCGTGATGAACCGGAAAAATCAATAATTTCCCGATGTTCTTTAACTAAGTCAAAAAAAAACTGCCTGTATCATTAATCAGTTAGTCGGTAACAGTGTCGGATCCTACAAACTTCCGTGTGATCCATTATTAGACCAATTGAAAATGAAATGTGGGCAACACTCAACAGTGTCGGAAAGAGTAAGCGAATATCCGATACTTGAGTAATGCGAAAGCCTCAAACCTCGAGACATTTATTAAATTTAAATTATATGACTAGTCTGAAAGTTTTGTTCTATATTAGTAATACTACAAATTTAAATAAATTGTTTAAAAATAATTACAAATATTGTTGTAAGTGATTTATCTGGTCATCCAAATTATATGATAATATAATAATTAATGACAAATCGTTGTTTGTCACATTAATTAAAATTCATTTTTAGCAAAACATTTGAGTTATGTTGCATTATTTTTAGAGTAAATGACACTCAGATTTACTTAAGATTGTTTTTTTATAAGAGGTAACAACTTTTAGATTTATGGGTAAAGACATCCCTTACCGTTAGTCAAATTTCATCAAATTTAACAATTGATCATGTTTAACCATAAAAAAAGATCAAAATACCTTCAAAATAATATTCAAAGTTATTAAAATTTATTAAATAAAAAAGAAAAAGGAAATATAGTTAAGATCTACAACGTCCATCTAAATTTTTTTATTTTTTATTTAATTAATTTCAGTAATATTATATATTATTTTGAGGCCATTTTGATTTTTTTTTTATAGTCAAATCTGGTAAATTATTAAATTGGATAAAATTTGATTAATAGAACGGAATGTCTTTATTAATAAAATCTAATATTTTCGCTTGTTGAAGAGCAAACATCAAGAGCAAACATCAAGTGATTTATCGGGCATAATTTTAAAATAATCCAATATTAATAAGCCTATTTTTGCATATGCATTTTTAATGTTTTCTTGTTTTTCTTTTTTTTTTTTTTTTTTTTTATTTCAAACAAAACTTCTAATACAGAAGACCAACAAGAAAGCTAGGTTCAGGATTGAACCAACAAAATTCCTCCTTAGAGGAAAAGGCTAGGGAAGCAAGAGAATGTGCTATTCCATTCCCAGAACGGGGAATGGCATGACAGTTGGAAACTCCCACAGCCCTGAAAAGAGCCTTAACATCAGAAATAATAGGGTCCATAACAGAACATTGAGGAGAATTAAATACCCTAGCCACAACATTAACAGCATCTAACTCAACCCACTCAGTAATCAAGTTGAGCTCCTTTGCCAGCAGTAACCCCTCTCGCAATGCCAGCAGCTCGCCAAGCTCAACAGGAAAGAATCCCAAGATGGGCTTAGCAGAAGCTGCAACAACCTTGCCCTGAGAATCACGCACCACTGCACCAGAACCCATCACAGAATAACCAGGCGTCACTGCTGCATCGGTGTTCAACTTCAGGGAGCCTGCGGGAGGAGGCGACCACGGAGAGGAACGAGGCTGCCTGGGGGGCTGGAGAGGAGAGCCAAAGACCTTCTGGGTACCCTGAAATTCACTAAGCAAAGAGAGAGACCAAGAAACCAAATCAGCACTAAACCTGGGGGATTTAGAATGACAGACAGCATTCCTTTCAGCCCAAACCCCCCACAGGATCATGCAGAACTCCTCGAACTCTGCTCTTTTAGCCCTAACAAAAACCCACAAGATCAGATCAAAACAGGAAAAATGGCACTGCAAATTGAGAATGTCCCAGAAGACAGTGGACTCCCAAATAGGGCGCACGGAGCTACACCAAAAAAGGGCATGGGCTGAGCTCTCGGGGGCATCACCACATCTAGTACAGCACGGGTCAACCACAATCTTCCTAGAGCAAAGATTACAAAGAGACGGAATGGCATTGAGACAAACTCTCCATATGAAGATTTTAATTTTGGGGGGGATGTTAAGATTCCAAAGTGCAAGCCACCATTTCGAATCCGCACACGAGGAGGAACCTTTGAGGGAGAGTTTTTCCTGCGCTGCAACTCTATACCCACTCTTCACAGAATACTCCCCATTCTTATCAAAATGCCAGATTAAGGAGTCATTACAATCACCCAAACTCAGAGGAATTTCCAGAATAGAATCCCTATCCGCTGCCACAAAGACCTGGTCAAGCTTAGCCAAATCCCAAGAATGGGAAGAAGGAGAAATGAGAGATTCTATGAAAATGTGAAATTTCTCTCTCAGGTCCCACTACACAGCTTAGAAACTAAGCAAAGCAACCCAATCAAATATCGGATTAATCCGAATGCCTGCTTCCTTCATAGTCAAAAGTACTTTAAAGGATCTCTAATTTGGGAGTATCCGAACACAAGCCATTATTTATTATTATTATTTTTTAATCCCATATTGGCATGAGCTTAATCCCTATTCAGTGCGAGAGGTCAGTAAATATCTGACCACAGGTGCACTCTACTAATGTAAAGATTACATCAGTTGAGATTCGAATTCAGACATCATCAAACTATTCGCTCACTATTTGATATATGATAACAAACTACACTACACCTAATAGTTAACAACCCATCATTTTCCTCTAGGAAGTCCTTGACTAATATTTTTTTTATTTGTCGACACAACATGGAAATCAAAATTGAATCAGCTGATCAAGAATTCGGACATCTGACTATAGTCTTGTCTTTCCAACTCTATAAATATTGACGCAGGAAAAAGCTCCCGACACGCACAAAAACAAACACAAACATGTTTTCATTACAGTGAGTCTCAATGCAACTTTCTTTCCAATAAAGTTAATTATTGGCTCTCCTGGATATTGGGTTTCTTTAATAATTATATGTATTAAGTTATATATATATATATATATATATATATATATATATATATATATTGTAATATATAAGAGATTGTATATACAATTATCGTCTAATTAAGGAAAAAAGCTAGACTATTGTTAAATGAATGAGTCCATAAATCACAATACAATTGACACAAAATAAATGGTGACAAGAAAATGAAGCCCAAATTTTCTACCATAAAATAAACAAATAGTTTTAATAATAGCCAAAAACTATTTTGACGGGTGCCAATACTGCCATAAAAAATATAATTTCTCCACTCAATTTATTTATTTTTTATTTTTTTGGTACAAAAATATTGAAGATAAAAAAATATTAATCATTTTTAATTAATTTTTAATTTTTAATTTTTAATGTTAGGTTCGCTATAATTTTAATATAAGATGAAAAATAATTTAGTCTAGAAAATAATTTTATTAAAAGTTATGAACAGTTTCCCGCTTAAACTAAAAGTTGAAGTTGAGTTGGACAAGATTTACCTTTTAGCTGTAGATTTTGGACAAATTCTCCAATAAACCACTTCCGAAATATTTACAAATCAAGGCGGAATTTTAAAATAATCCAATATAAATAATTATCTCTTTTGCATATACATTATTAATGTTTTCTTATTTTTCTTATTAATAAGTATAAATATACATGCACATGCACTCATAGTTAGAGTGGTTAACGGGATTTAATTTTTTAAATCCGTCTCACTTATTTGGGGATGTTTGATATAAGATTTCATGGGAAGAGATTCTATGAGAAAATCAAATTCTCTTTCAGATCCGCCTACACAGTATGTAATCTAAGCAAAGTAAGCAACCCAACCAATATCGGATTTATCCGAATGCGTGCTTCCTACAGAGTAAAAAGTCCTTTATCGGATCTAATTTCGGACTATCCGAAAACAAGCCATCATTTTCCTGTGTGTAAGTCCTTTTCTACTTAACATGGAAATTAAAATTTAATCAGCTGATCAAGAATTCGGACATCCGACTATAGTCTCTATCGATCCAACTCTATAAATATTGACGCAAGAAAAAGCTCCTCACACAAACACAAACATGTTCATTACACAGACTTTCAATGCAATTTTCTTTCTAATTATCACCCTCAGGTCCCAAATCCGTCCAACCTCAGACCCCCTATCATCATCGTCAACACCGCCACCATCTTCTTTTTCTTCGAATGCCGATGACCTCGAATCGCAGCCAGTTACTACTACAGCAATTGTTGCTGAACACAATCACAACCACAACCAGTTTACGCTCCAATGGCAAAACATTGTAATGGAATTTTGCTTCTTATCAGCCCTCAAAATAGCTCTCCTATTCGAACAAAAGAAATCCCAACTCCCACTTTCCTTCTATTTGCTCTCTTTCGCAATCTTGCTTACCTTTCTGTCTCTCTTTGTTGCAAACTTCATCGGCCCCCATTTTAAAAACACAGCACACGTGTTGGAGAAAATAGCAGTCATGTTTAGTGCCACGGTAGTTGTCTTCACCATTACTATACCACTACCGCTGAGCCTCAAATGCATTGCCTGGGCTCTCTATGCCATCGCCTTGTTCACTGTTCTCATCTGTCGGTATCTTTGCCTCTAATAAGTACTTAAATGTTGAGCAATTAGAAATACATAATCTTCCCCTTGTTGTACTTTTTGTGTATCATAGATGTAATAAGCATAAACCCTGTGGTTGTAAAAATCCTTTTGAGGAAATTAAAGCTATAACTCTGTTTTGTTAGATGTTATTGATATTACTCTGTTTCATTGGCAGCTGTAACTCTGTTTTATCCTGTGTAGTTTTTTTTTTTTTTTTAATCCACGAGGTGGTTCCCATGTATATTGGTACCGGACTAATCCCTACTCAGCCCGAGAAGTCGGTAAAGGCCTGACCACATTTGCAATCCACCAAAAATGGAGATTAATCCTACAAATTTTCAATCAATTTTCAATCTTCATATCTTACTAGTAAATTAATTGCTTTATAAAAATAATATAACCATTTATTTTTCATAAATTAAAAAGAACATATTTATATATGTCGGTGCAAAGCAACAGTAATAGAATGGTCGATTCACGACAAGAAATTGCTCAAAATGCATGGTTTTTATTAATAATAAAAAAAAAAGTCACATTATTCTGAAATAATAAGCATACTTATAATAAACTAAACCTAAAATTACACAATTGCAATTTTTCTAAAAGGATGAAAACAAATGTAAACAAGATAGGAAGCAAATGTCATAAAATGAAAATAAAATAAATCGTACTACTTCTTCTTTCGTGGTACGTTGACTCAGGGCCCATTTTACTTTATAGCGACTTCTTAGTCCTTTTCTGCACGTTAGGCCTTTTTTTGTGGTTTCAGCATTTTTGGGCCTGGTGTAATTTAACACACAATATTAGCCCCCCAACTTCTAGCGCGATAACTTCGTGGTAGAAGCTGAAAAAGTTTTTCTTCCTGTGGGCTGTCATTAGTTTGCTTTATGGGGAAATCCATGAGTCGTCTTTCGAGGTCACTGGCTCCAAGCTTCAAAGGCAGTTACCCTTTTAGTGAGTGGGGTGTGTTACGCCATCCGCCACGTTTGATAGAGTGGGGTGTGTTACTAGTTTCCCATTAAGCTAGAAGCTTAAGTTGAGTTGAATTAGCTTTATCTTTTAACTGTAGATTTTGAACAAATTCTCCAATAAACCACTTTCGAAATGTTTACCAAACAGTTTTTAGACCACATTTTAAAAAAAGCTAAAAGCGTTTTCAAAAAAATGTGTCCCAAACGGGCCCTAAGTCGTTTATCCAGTACTTGACTAATGCAGTCCAAAAGTTTTGTTCTATTAGTAATACTACAAATTTAAATAAATTGTTTAAAAATAATTAAAAATATTGTTGTAAGTGATTTATCTGGTCATCCAAATTATATGATAATATAATAATTAATAACGAATCGTTGTTCGTCACATTAATTAAAATTCATTTTTAGCAAAAAAATTCACATTAATTAAAGTTTTTAACAAATGTAAACAAGATAGGAAGCAAATGTCATAAAATGAAAATAAAATAAATCCTACTAAAATTGAAAATTCTCTTCGATTGTCTTACATCAAATGTAAAGTTTTTTTTTTTTTTTTTAAATCTGATACCTTGCGAATCAGAGAACTATCAAGATCAATCATACAAGTACGACCTCGAGTCATTTTATCTACCCTTCTGTGCAGCTTGATCAGCTACCCCGTTGCCATTAGCCATCAATAACAAAAAATAAAAATATTTGATCTAAGTAGGTTCGACAAAATCCTAGTATCAACCTTAAAAGAAAAACAAAAACAAAAACAAAAATGGTATTCTCTTTTAGGGTGATGCTAAATTATATGAAGATTTTGTCGGACATTATTTATGAAAATATTTAATTTATGTTTTATGAGATTGTCATGTTTGATCTCAACAGGGTTCTAATTTATAAATAAAGTAGTATTGTGGAACAAATATATTATAAAGAATTTTAATTGATGAGCATATTTCGGTTTGGTCTGTGATTCGATTTGTTAGGACTGTTCATAATTGATGTGTGTGTGTTGTTTTGTTATAAGTGTTATATTTGCTGTGTTGTAAAGAATTGATTGGAGGTGTATGTCATCTGCTGTAGACCACCTGCATTATGTTGAAATGTTATCTTGCCATGTAATCAGATTTCTTTCCAATGTGTGTGTGCCATGTGGAAGAGAAATCTGTTGAGTATAAAATTGTGTTTGTACTGTTCAAGATATTATCGATTTGAAAAATAGAAAAGCAGTGAGATGAATTCTCTCTCTCTCTATCTTCATTTTTTAAGTTGTTATTTTTAGGGTTTGTAATTTCTCATGGTATCAGAGCTGCGATCAGCGGCCATGGATTCTTCTTCGACCTCTGCTCAAGCTCCAGCTTCAGCTCCCGCTATAGGAGTCATGTATTCTGGTGTTAATCCTTCATCTCCAGCTCTAACGAAGAAGCAAAGAGAGGTTCAATCTCAGTTAATCTCAAAGAATCTCAACTACAACCTTCCGATCAAGCTGGATCAAACTAATTTCATCTATTGGAAGACTCAGATCCTACCAGTGGTGCGAGCCTTTGACATGGAGGAGTTCATCTTCGGTCCAATCAAGTGTCCTGACAAGTTTGTTCAGGTCACCGACTCTATTTCTGGTGAGATCACTCTTAACTACAACGATGAATACTTGAATTGGAAGAAGATTGATCAATTGCTAGTGTCTTGGTTATTTTCCACACTTAGTCCATCTGTACTAGGTCAAGTCACTAGTTGTGTTACTGTATGTGAAGTGTGGAGTCTGTTAGTTAAATTGTATTCTACACACTCCATGGCACGTATCATGCATATTAGGTCTCAGTTGCAAAATCTTAAGAAAGGTGCACTGAATATCACTGAATTTGTAGTCAAAATGAAGGGGATAGTTGATTCCCTCACAGCAGCTGGTCAGATAATAACTGAAGTTGACCTAGTGGCATATATTCTAGGAGGTCTAGGTCAGGAGTTTGATCCTGTTATAGCTACCATTACTGCTAAGAAAGAGGATATTACTCTCCAGGAGGCTCAGTTTCTTTTAATGAGCTTTGAAGCTCGTCTGGAGCAATTTACATCCCACACCACCCTTGAGTTCCCTGCTGCTTCAGCTAATGTACTTCATAGGATCCATAAGGGCGAACTTCCTGAGAGTTTTCTTCGAGAGGCTCAGAATTTTAGAGGCAGATTTTGAGGTCGTGGTAGAGGTCGTGGTGGTAGATTCTCCAACCACAGACCTACGTGTCAACTGTGTGGCAAGACAGGGCATTTTGCTACAGTCTGCTATCATCGTTATGATCAGTCTACTGGTCATTTTGGTAGACAACAGGAGTCATCACTGCCTCTGCAAGCTAACATTGCTCAGCATTATGGAGATTACTCTCTTTCTCCTTATCAGAAGCAGAATGTCAACTCTTTCTCTACTCCCACGTATCTGAAGCAACTTGTGCCCTATCCTCCTGCTTCTACTTATCCACAACAAGTGACATGTCCTTCTACTCCTATCTATCAGGCTCCATCTACTGACATGAATGCGTTGATTGCTACTTCATCTACTGTGCAGGATCCTCACTGGTATATTGACAGCGGTGCAACAAATCACATTACCTCTGACATTGGGAATCTGTCTCTTCACAGCAGTGCTTACAAAGGGAATGAGTCACTAGCAGTAGGTAATGGTCAAACACTACCCATTTCTCACATTGGTAATTCATATTTTCCTTCTTTTACCTCTTCTCATCCTGCAATTTTACTTAATCATATTCTGTTTGTTCCTACTATTACTAAGAATCTGTTAAGCATTTCTCAGCTTCTTAAAGATAACAATTTAATTGTTCAGTTTGTTGATCAATGTTGTCTTATTAAGGACAAGTTCTCGAACCAGGTTCTTCTACAAGGCACTCTGAAAGATGGTCTGTACCAGCTTCCTCTGCATCTTACTAGATCGTCTTTAGAGGTCAAGTCTTCTGTACCTACTGTTAATTCTAAATTTTCTTACTTGTCCTCTACTATTCCTATTCATATGTCTCAGTTTCATTTTTTACATCAGCCTCAATGTAATACTTTTACTGTTCAGTCTGGTTTACTTCCAGCTCCTAAACAGCAACTTGTAAATACTTGGCATAATAAATTGGGGCATCCTTCTTTTGATGTTTTGTCTACTGTGTTGCATTCTTTAAACATTGATGTTGCTAAGTTTCCCAATAAAGTGTTCTGTGATGCGTGTCAATTAGGAAAAGGTCATAAATTGCCTTTCACTCATACTTCTTCAAGAGTGACTGCTCCTCTTGAATTAGTTTGTTCTGATGTATGGGGACCAGCCCCCATACCATCTTCTCAAGGTTATCGATATTATGTTAGTTTCATAGATCAATTCTCTAGGTTTTGCTGGATTTTTCCTCTTACATTAAAATCTCAAGTTAAATCCATCTTTATGCAGTTTCACAAATCTGTTGAATGTCAGTTTAATACCAAGCTAAAATGTCTTCAAAGTGATAATGGTGGGGAATTTAGGGCTCTTCATTCTTATCTTGTGTCTCATGGCATTCATCATAGGTTTAGTTGTCCCTATGTTCACCAACAAAATGGTTTAGCTGAGCGTAAACATAGAAGTATAGTTGAGGTTGGTCTTAGTTTTCTAGCTCAAGCTAAACTACCTCTTCATTTTTGGTGGGAAGCTTTTCATACAGCTGTGTTCACTATTAATAGGCTACCCACTCCTGTTCTGCATCAAAAATCTCCTTTTTCTGTTCTTTTCAACAAGCAACCAGATTATCTCTTCTTTAAGGTATTTGGTTGTTCTTGTTTTCCTAATATTAGGAATTATAACAAACACAAGTTTGATTTTCATTCTGTCAAATGCATATTCTTAGGTTTTTGTGATCAATACAAGGGTTATAAATGTCTTAGTCCTACTGGTAAGCTCTATATTACTCCTCATGTTCTGTTTAATGAGAGTGAGTTTCCTTACTCATCTCTATTTTCTACTCAAAAATTTCAGTCTTTTTCTCCTAGTCTTCCTTTCTCCACTGTGTCAAATTGTCTCAAATATTCTTTTCTGAAGTCTGGTACAGATCCTCCTTCCTCAGTGTCTATTCCTTCTTATGTTTCTGCTTCTTCTCCTGTTAGTGGCCCTTCTCTGCTGGAACATTCTTCTCCTCTTTCTGTTACTCATTCCTCTCTTCCTGTTCAGCCTTCTCCTGCTCCTCTAAACACTCACTCTATGGTTACTAGATCCAAACATGGAATTTTTAAACCCAAAATATACCAGTCCCTTGTCTCTGCAGTGTCTCTTCCTGCTGTTTTCACTGCTGCATCTGTTCCTTCCTCTGTCACCGAGGCATTGCAGCAACCAGTTTGGCAGCAGGCTATACAGGCAGAATTTGATGCCTTGCAAAAGAATGGAACATGGAGTTTGGTTCCTTTTAAGGAGGGTTTGAATATTGTTGGTTGTAAATGGTTGTTTCGAACCAAGTTCAAAGCTGATGGTAGCATAGATAGGCATAAGGCTAGACTAGTAGCAAAGGGGTTTACTCAATCTCCTGGTTTGGATTATTCTGAAACCTTCAGTCCTGTTGTTAAGAGCTCCACCATTAGAATTATACTCACTTTGGCTGTTACATTTAAGTGGGATATTCAGCAAGTGGATGTCAATAATGCGTTTTTGAATGGTGAGCTCAAGGAGGATGTTTACATGTCTCAACCTGAAGGGTTTGTTGATGTTAATTCTCCTGCTGCTATCTGCAAACTTCATAAATCCTTATATGGCCTTAAACAGGCTCCTAGGGCCTGGTATGACAAACTGAAGGCTGCTCTTGTTGCTTGGGGTTTCCATAACTCTAAGGCAGACCCTTCTCTATTTTACTTCAAGACTGCTACCTCTTTTCTTCTGCTTCTTGTCTATGTTGATGACATTCTCATTACTGGGACTGATAGTGTTCTTCTGTCTAAAGTCATTCATGATTTGAATCTGTCATTTGCTCTCAAATCCCTTGGGTCTCTTCAATACTTCCTTGGTTTTGAAGCCCACAGAAGCTGTCATGGCATCACCCTTACTCAGTCCAAGTATGCTTGGGATCTCATTGTTAAGGCTGGTTTGCATGACTCAAAACCCTGTCCAACTCCTCTTGCTCCTGGCAGTAAGTTGTCCTCTGCTGATGGTCAGCCGTTTGAGGATGCCACTCTTTATCTAAGCACAGTTGGTGCACTGCAGTATCTCACTCTTACTCGGCCTGATCTGGCGTTTGCAGTAAATAAGTTAAGTCAGTTCCTGTCAGCTCCCTCTCAGGTCCATTGGCAGGCTGTCAAACGGGTTTTGAGATTTGTAAGGGGTACTTTATCTCATGGTCTTTCCTTTACTGCTGCTTCTAAGCTTGAAATTGAAGGGTTTGCTGATGTTGATTGGGCCAGCAGCCTAGATGATCGCAAGTCCACTGGGGGTTATTGTTTGTATTTTGGTGGAAATCTTATCAGCTGGTCTTCTAGGAAGCAACGCATTGTTGCTCGGTCTAGCACAGAGGCAGAGTATCGTTCTCTTGCCTCGGCTGCTACTGATATTATTTGGTTCCAGAATTTGTTTAAAGAAATTCAGCTTGCTGTCTCTCCTACAGCTGTCCTGTGGTGTGATAATGTTGGGGCCAACTCTCTTGCTCGCAATCCTGTGTATCACTCTCGTACGAAGCATCTTGAAATTGACCTTCACTTCTTGCGTGATATGGTCACTAATTCTCAGCTTGATATTCGGTATGTGCCTACTTCAGCTCAGACTGCTGATTTATTTACCAAGGCTCTTCCCATTGCTAGATTTCACCTTCTGTCTACCAAACTTGTTACTGATCAAAATCAGTTTCATTTGAGGGGGAAAACTGAGCTTATTTCATCTTCTCAAGCTGTGCAGTCTGCTGGTTCTCATGGTGTTAATGGCAGCTCTACTAATGAACAGTCTACTAAGCTCAAGTTCAAATTCACTGATTTAAATCAGTCTCATTTGAGGGGGAATGTTAGGACTGTTCATAATTGATGTGTGTGTGTTGTTTTGTTATAAGTGTTATATTTGCTGTGTTGTAAAGAATTGATTGGAGGTGTATGTCATCTGCTGTAGACCACCTGCATTATGTTGAAATGTTATCTTGCCATGTAATCAGATTTCTTTCCAATGTGTGTGTGCCATGTGGAAGAGAAATCTGTTGAGTATAAAATTGTGTTTGTACTGTTCAAGATATTATCGATTTGAAAAATAGAAAAGCAGTGAGATGAATTCTCTCTCTCTCGATCTTCATTTTTTAAGTTGTTATTTTTAGGGTTTGTAATTTCTCACGATTGACTTTCTATATATAGGAACTTTGCTTCCATGAACCTAAGAAGACAGCATTCTTAGAAGTCTTGAGTTCGGAGTAAAAATCCGAATTTTATTAATTTATTATAAAGAAACTGCTAAGGCAGTAGAGCAACATCACATCAAGATCTTAGCTTTAATTTATCTATTAGTCATAATTGAAAAGTCATACTAAACAAATTTGGTGCTTAATTTAAAATAAATTATTGAAAATTGGTTATGCACAATTAAATTTGTGAATGTGGTTCCTAACAAAAGTTGTAAAAGGTTGCACGTTAGAATGAACAAATCTCACTAGCACTGGAATAGAATTCATCAACTTGATTTGATTTTTTTCCATTCATTTTCTATTAAAATTTAATTTTCTTTAATTTTTATTACTAATTAGTAAACGTACCCTTAGATATATGGCACAACAAATATAATAGATCAAGTTTTATCATGCGCTATTATTAGTGACAATCAGTAAACTCCCAATTATAAGAATAGATATAATAAACAACTTAAATAATATTTAATTTCAGTAAATCTGACTAACATATAAAACCCAATGGTTCTAAAGAAATTTTTATGACTTTTTATATAGAATTCGAAAGGTTTGGTTCCGTGAGGAGGCAAATCCTTTAAAAATAAATAATGTTTTTTGTGATTGCCAATTCAATTTCCTGGACCACCATCCATAAGTTTGTAAAGTATCCGAAACAATGAGACATTTATAAATTTTCGGATTAATTGGAAAGCTTGCTTTGACAGCCCATTACAGTAAAATGTCATTTAGCGGATCGGATTTCGGATTAATCCGAAAGCTTCTTGCCTATAAAGTATGAAGTCATTTTTAATATTTTTCTTGTTCTTTCTCTATTCATTATCTTAGGGAAATTAAAAGTCTAAATTCTACTTGTTATTGCTTTCACACACAAAACACATATGTGGGCATTGCATGGAATGCCTTGATTAATTATAAATTTAAATCACTTGTTGTGTTAGAGTACTTTTGAGACGAGAATTATCGGAACCAACGGTCCAGACAACTATTCCCAATAACGAGAGAGATCTACTCCTAATACGGGGTAGATGTTTACCCACATAATTATATTTTTATGGGTAATTGTAAGAATATATATTTACTGTGATTTAAATTATCTAAAGTTCACTTTTTAAATTTTATTTATCAAATATATAAATCAAAACTCGATCATCAGTATTCTATTCACTTTCTCAATTATATATATATATAATATTTATATTCTAAAAAATAAATTGCTTTCTCAATAGATGGGTTAATGATTAGTCAATCGAATGATTCGAAAGGTTTGGTTCCATAAATTTAGTTATTTATTTTTATTTTTTTTGTGATTGGCAATTCATTTCCCAGGAACACCATCCTAGAAGTTGGTAAACTATCGGATATCCGAAATAAGGAGACATTTGTAAAATATCGGATTAATTGGAAAGCTTTGACAGTCCACACAGTCAAATGTCATTTAGCGGATCGGATTTCGAATGAAAGCTTCTTCATGTAAAGTATTCTTTCTCTATTTTTTTTGTTTTTAAATTCTGATATGTGAAATTTGAATTCCTGTTACAGAAGTGATTAACCACTAAGTTGATTTAATTATGAATTTAAATCACTAAGTTGTGTTAAGAGTGTTTTTTTTTTTTTTGATTTCGTGTTAAGAGTGTTTTATTTCATAGTTTTGTTTGTACTTTATAAACTGTTTTGTTTTACTATGAATTAAATTAAGAGATTTACAACATAAATAGATTACTTTTTTGACATAATTGTTCTTTGTAATTGAGATATAGTTCACTAACATAAAATTCCTTGAAAAACCATGAGAAAAATAATTGGTAATATAATGTATGGCTTAAAGAAAGTTTAATTTTCTTCCATTTGTTCCACCTCACCTTCACTTGTTAATTTTCTTTCATTTGTTCCACCTCACCATCACTTTTTAATTTTCTTCCGTTTGTTCCACCTGGAATATCGGATTAATCCGAATGCCTACTTCCTATAAAGTCCAAAAGTCCTTTGTTAGATGTAATTTCGGATTAATCCGACAACAATATATTATTGTTGTTTGTAGTGAAAACACAATTAATTCGGATATCCGACCAGTCCTTAATAAATACCGAAGAAGGAGAAATCCCCTGAAACGCCGAAAAAGAATGTTCATTACAAAGTGTCTCCTACCAATTTACTCTGCATTTATCAGCCTCATGTCCCGAATCTATCTAACCTCAGATCCTCCGTCATCCTCAGGGCCGCTTTCTTCCTCATCGAGTACTACTGAAGTGCAACCAGTGACTGCTCCAGTAGTTTCTGTAGAACAGAATCACAACCAGTCTTGGCTTCAATGGAGAAACATTGTGATGGCGTTTTGCTTCACATCAGCACTGGAAATAGCTCTCCTTTTCGCACAGACTAAATCCCAACTCCCACTTTGCTTCCATTTCCTCTCTTTTGCTATCTTGCTCACCTTCCTCTGTCTGTTTGTAGCAAATTTCATTGGCCCCCATTTCACAAACATAGCTCAAGTGTTGGAGAAAATAGCAGTCCTGATGGTTGCCACAACACTTGTCTTCACCATCGCAATTACGCTTCCGCTGAGCTTGAAATGCATTACTTGGGCTCTCTATGCCATCGCCTTGTTCACTGTTCTCGTCTGCCAGTATGATTGCTTCTAAGTACCTAAAGCAAATGTTGTGTTTATTTATATATATTATCTTGTTATTGTTGTGATTTGTTGTACTGTATCCATATATGATGTAAACGAATTGGCTTTTTATTGTAAAACCTGTTTTGAGAAAATTAAAGATATGTCTCTGTTTTTGTCTGCTTTTACTCTGTTTTTAGCTCTTCATAGAACTATTGGCTCTGATAAATGTTTGTATTTCTGGGGACGTGTTTCGAATTACAGAAGATAAATAGGCTGTTGGTTTGTAAAATGTGACATCGTATTCGTGATGAACCGGAAAAATGAATAATTTCCCGATGTTCTTTAACTAAGTAAAAAAAAACTGCCTGTATCGTTAATCAGTTAGTCGGTAACAGTGTCGGATCCTACAAACTTCCGTGTGATCCATTATTAGACCAATTGAAAATGAAATGTGGGCAACACTCAACAATGTCGGATCCTACAAATCGGATATCCGAAACAATGTGACATTTGTAAAATATCGGATTAATTGGAAGGCTTTGCAGCCCATACAGTCAAAATGTCATTTAGCGGATCGGATTTCGGATTAATCTGAAAGCTTTCTTGCCTAAATGTTTATTGCTATAAAAAAATATGATTTCTCCACTCAATTTAAGTACGCCCATAAATTTTGAAAATCTAATTATTGGTAAAAATACCCAATTAGATGTAATTGGTAACCTCATGGAAATAATTTTACACAGATGAGAAAGTGAGAAGGGAGAACATTGAAACTCTTTTATTCAACATTTGAACCAACCGTCAACAGAAAACACATACTTAAAACAGAGTTGCACCGCACTATCACTTACAGCTCAAGTATTTAGCACACCTTCTTCTCATTTTAATAGTGAGAGTTTAAGTCTCACTATGTAAATTTATCAGTATGTATTGTTAGTTTTCTCCTCTTATTATGGGGATAAATATTCAAACCGCGTTATCATTTTAAACATCGTAAGACCGTTCCACATTAATTTTTCTCCTCGTAAAGATGAGAGTCGACTAAACCAACTTCACGCGGACCAATTGTATTCCGCTACAAAAAATTAAATAAGGTTTCACGGAAGTAGAGTAAGTGAATATCCGATACTTGAGTAATGCGAAAGCCTCAAAGCCTCGAGACATTTATTAAATTTAAATTATATGACTAGTCCGAAAGTTTTGTTCTATATTAGTAATACTACAAATTTAAATAAATTGTTAAAATAATTACAAATATTGTTGTAAGTGATTTATCTGGTCATCCAAATTATATGATAATATAATAATTAATGACAAATCGTTGTTTGTCACATTAATTAAAATTCATTTTTAGCAAAAAATTTGAGTTATGTTGCATTATTTTTAGAGTAAATGACACTCAGATTTACTGAAGATTGTTTTTTTATAAGAGGTAACAACTTTTAGATTTATTGGTAAAGACATTTCCTACCGTTAGTCAAATTTCATTCAATTTAACGATTAATCATGTTTAACCATAAAAAAAAAGACCAAAATGCCTCCAAAATAATATTTAAAGTTATTGAAATTTATTAAATAAAAAAGAAAAAGGAAATATAGTTAAGATCTACACCGTCCATCTAAATTTTTTTATTTTTTATTTAATTAATTTCAGTAATATTATATATTATTTTGGGGGCATTTTGATTTTTTTTTTTTTATAGTCAAATCTGGTCAATTGTTAAATTGGATGAAATTTGAATAACAGCACGGAATGTCTTTACTAATAAACTCTAGTGTTTCCGTTTATTGAAGAGCAAACATCAAGGGCCAGTCTACCCTTATCTTTATCATATATAGTCTAAGTGATTTATCGGGCATAATTTTAAAATAATCCAATATTAATAAACCTATTTTTGCATATACATTTTTAATGTTTTCTTGTTTTTCTTATTACCAAATATTAAATACATCAATATATATATATATATATATATATATATATATATATATATATATATATTAACATACGTTAATTAGTTTAGCTAATAATGTATAATATTTCATAGTAAGAGATTCTATGACAATATGAAATTTCTGTCTCAGGTCCCACTCCACAGCATAGAAACTAAGCAAAGCAACCCAATCAATATCGGATTAATCCGAATGCCTGCTTCCTGCAGAGTCAAAAGTACTTTAAGGGTGCGTTTGGTACGTGGACGGGACAGAACAGGGTGAGACGGGATAGAACAGGACAGCTGTTCCATATTGTGTTTGGTATGTCTGGGACAGAACTGTGTACTATACTGTTATGCGTTTGGTAAGACTGGGACAGGACAGTACAAGAGGTTTAAATGACCAGAGTACCCTTCTTGTCCTGTCTAATGTTTGTTATAACATATCAGTGATAAATGGGACAGGACAGAACGAAATTTAAATGTTTTTATTAAATAAATTTTTTAATATAATATATACCAAAAGAATATGGAATTCCATAAATAAAAATAGATGGATGGAGATTGTATTGAAAATAAAATAAAAAAAATGAATTTTTTATAAAATAACCAATTTAAAAAATTAAAATTTTTTATTTTGTATTTTTGTGTTCTTGGTGGATCTCCACACCAAGAACTCATAAACACAAAAAAATATAATAATAATAATAATAATAAAATTTCAAAAGCATATATATATATATATATAATTTTATGATTCATTCCATTTTTATTTTTTTGATTTTTTCTATGCTTTCTTCATTTTTGTTTTTCTGGGTTTGCTGCAAAAAAAATGTCTTTTTTATTCTTAAAAACTTGATGTGGGTCTTGATGGGAGGATAGGAAGAGAGAGAGGATTGAGTAGAGAGAGAATAGAGGTGCAAGAGAGGAGATGAGAGGCGGATGAAAAAAAAATTATGTTTTTTTTTATATGTAATGGTTTATTTGTAATTTTTAAAATAAATAAGGGTATATCAGTCATTTTAGACCTTGTCCCATGTTATGCTACAGTTTGTCCTAGGGTCTAGCATGGGACAAGATTTTGGGTTTTTTGTCTCATGTTGTCCAACGTTGTCCAACGCCCATGTCGCACCAAACATGGGACAGGAGCAACTTGTCCCATGTTGTCCTGTCCTGTCCCATGTACCAAACGCACCCTAAAGGATCTCTAATTTCGGACTATCCGAACACAAGCCATTATTTATTATTATTATTATTTAATTCTATATTGGCATGAGCTTAATCCCTACTCAGCCTGAGAGGTCAGTAAATACCTAACCACGGGTGCACTCCACTAATGTAGAGATTACATCGGTTGGGATTCGAATTCGGACATTACCAAACGATTCGCTTCCTATTTGATATATGATAACAAACTACACTACACCTGATAGTTAACAAACCATCATTTTCCTCTAGGAAGTCCTTGACTAATATTTTTTTTATTTGTCTACACAACGTGGAAATCAAAATTGAATCAGCTGATCAAGAATTCGGACATCCGACTATAGTCTTTGTTAGTAAAGGCATCATTTTTTTTTTAATTCACAAGGTGGTCCCTATATATATATATATATATATATATATATATATATATATATATATATATATATTGGCATAAGCCTAATTTTCGCTCAACTTATGATGTCAGTAAAGGTCTGGCCATAGGTGCACTCCACTAATATGGATATTACATCCGTTAGGATTCGAATTCGGATATTACCGAATGATTCGCTCTCTATCTGGTGTGTAGTGACCAACCACAGTACACCTGATGGTTAACAAACCATCATTTTCCTCTAGGAAGTCCTTGACAAATATTTTTTTTTATTTGTCTATACAACATGGAAATCAAAATTGAATCAGCTGATCAAGAATTCGAACATCCGACTATAGTCTTTGTCTTTCCAACTCTATAAATATTGACTCATGAAAAAGTTCCTGACACGCACAAAAACAAACACAAACATGTTTTCATTACACTAAGTCTCAATGCAACTTTCTTTCTAATAAAGTTATCCCTGTCATGTCAGCTTGAGTCCATACGAAGCAGTCGTAGTGTTGTGCCAAGAAATTGATAAGTTGTGCCTTAAAATCTGGTTTAAGAAGTGACCAAATCGGAACCTTATGCTCAAAGAAGTCCATATGAATTTGGACTTCGTCGAGGTCTTCCATTTTGACGTTGTGCTGCTTGACCCCTGGGGTCGACTGCTGTAATTGCTATAAGGGAGCTGGCTTATTATTAAGAATGTTCGTATAACATTCCCTAAATGCTCGTTGTTCCCCACGGACTTCCCGTACCCTCCATTTAGTGGAAAAACAAAGGGTTTGATGGTATGTCGAGGGGATGGCCCATATATCGTGTATCCATGGTCATCCCATGATAATATTGTACGACGATGGGCAATCGAGGACCATGAAATGGGTGTTAATGTTGACTCCCTCGCCGTACACGGGGAGTGAAATTTTCCCGATGGTGTTCTTGTGTTCGCCACTAAAGCCGACTAGCACTGTTGAACTTCGTACGATGGTCGACTCATCGATTTGCATCTTTCGAAGGGCTTCAAGAAATAAAATGTTGGTAGAAATCCATTATCGATGAGTATGCTCTTGATCAAGCAATTGGCGACATGGAGTGAAATTACGATTGCGTCGTGGTGTAGATTGAGCAACTCCATGTGTTCATTGTTGTTGAAACTGATGGTTTGGTCGTACACAAGGTCGACTGTCTTCTTACAGTGAACCTTTGGGTTCCCCGCTTGCCTTGTGTGTCGCTTCGCAGCTGAGTACGACACTCCACTAATTTTTTATCCTCCTATGATGACGTTCACGACTCTCTCATGTCGTGAGGGATCTGGGGGAGGTGTATTCTGCTCGACTTGTCGTTCATCTCTGCGAGCCAGAGTATTCTTCCCTTTATCGGTAAGGTGCTCTTTCAAGTGACTCTTCTTCAAGAGCTCGATAATTTTGAATTTGAGTGCAATGCAGTCCTCTGTTCTGCGGCCGTGATCCCTGTGAAATTCACACCACTTGGATGAGTCTCTCTTGTCAGTAAGGCTCGACATTCTCTCTGGCTACTTCACGACATTTCCCAGATTTTTCATGGCCACGATAGCTTCAGCTAGAGTGATACCGAGGTTATACTCTGGAACTCTGGCCCTAGTCCTTTTTGGCTGTCATGGTGGTTTGTCGTGCGTGGCTCGGTTGTCACATGACCTGTCGTCTTGTTGTGTCGTGGGGTAGGGTTCAGGCCTACAATTCGCTCGTTTTCATTCGATATGACGACTGCGATGGTCGTCGTTCCTGTTACGACTCGATAGTGTGTAGTTGACTCCGTCTTCTTCCCACTTGATCTGGGCCCAAGCCTTAGTAAGGACGTTCTCCATAGTTTTGTAGGGATATTTGGTCAACTCCTTGTAGAGGTCAGAGTCGTGCAGTAATTCCTTCGTGAATGCTGAAATTGCCATGGCCCAGTTGCAGTGAGGAATCGACACTTTCGCCTTATTGAAACATCCTACATAGTCGTGCGAAAGTTCGTCGCGTCATTGGCCGATGGTGTAAAGGTAGTTTGACTGCTTCTCTAGTTTTTAGTTGCTGGCAAACTGCTCGACAAACATATCGTTCAATTGAGCGAATGACCCTATCAAGTTATTTGGAAGGTTTGTTTACCACTATAATGCTGGGCCTACGAGACTGGATCCAAAACCCTTACACATGCAGACTTCCCGTAGATCCCTAGGGATGGCAGCCATGAACATGCGTTGATGGTATTGGGCAATATAGTCATCCGGGTCCATCGTGCCGTCATAGTACTTGATGTCAGGGAAGCTGAACTTCTGTGGCATCTCAATGAGTGCAATGGCGTCGACGAATAGCGAATCTGCAAAGCTATTAATGGAGCTCTTTTTGATGGGAGCCGGCATTCTAGGAATGCGTTGGATTAGAGCCTCAATTTTTGTGAACCTACGTGCAAGTTTAGGGTCAGATAAAGTGGAGGTCGAGGCTACCATACCTATTGTGTTCACGTCCAGTATCGTGGGCACGTTGATTGCAGGTACGGTTGTAAGGACGATGATTTTCGCATTTGAGGGAGGCAACTGGTTTGTCTTTCCCTGAGCCGTAACAACCACTGCTGGTACGGAGGGCGCGACAAGATCTGCAACCCGATCACCTTCAGAAGCGAAAGTGTTGGCTGCACTCGACCGTAATTCGAAGATTGGATGACGCGCATTGGAAACTAACGTTACGGGGGTGGCTTGCCATGGAGCAGATGATGGGTTGTTGACTTCATAGCGTATATGACCGAATCGTGGTGGTGGAGTGATTGTCGTCGCTATGGTGTCAAGCTTGTTCTAGAGGTCTTTGTTTTTTGCCTTCAGTTCTCGAAGTCGCTTCGAGTTCTCGTTCATCTGGTCCATTAAGATCGTGAGTGGAGCTTCTGTCATAACGGGGTTTGATTCGTCTGCCATTAGATTGCTGTGGGATGATTCGTAGATCTGAATAACGTCAAGCCCTACGGTGGGCGCCAAATTGTAGATGCTGAAATCTACGCTTGATGACCTAGCGGTTTACAATGATTGATTGAGAGGACGACGATATGCAAAACAACAAGAAAAGTGTCATGCTCTTGGGACACCAGGGTGGTGCCAACCAAATAACCTCCGACGCCCAAGTTAGATTGTGAACCTAAAAGGGAAAAGACAAGCAAGATGAAAGATGCCTGAATTCGAGTGTACGTCGTGCAATATGTGATGTACGTCGTGCGGTGTGTGACATTTGTAGATAGTGTTGTCTAGTGATAGGTAAAATATAGCGAGTGTATTGAAGTAAGTCGTTGGCGATAGTCGCCTGGATCGAAGGCTATGTCGTGGAGTAGTTAGCTAACGTGTCGTGTGCTTGAGTAATTTACTCAGAGTAACGAGTCTTTTAAGAATAAAAATGTTTGACCCCCCAAAATGAAGCCTAAGGGCTGTATTTATAAGGGTTTAGAGAGATAGCCGTTATCCTAGATTTTTAAGAATGTCATGCTCCGAGATATCCTGGATTTCTGATATCTCGAAGGTTGAGTGGGTAGTGTTTGGACCCAGTCACTTGACTTAGTCAAAATGCTGACTAATTCAACGACATGGAGGCGGTTACTAGTGTTAAACGGACCCGTCGTCGTATCTTGGGTTTATGTCGACCGATGGTATCGACTTGGTTTGCTCAAGGTTGTCGTCCTGATTATCGTTGAGCGCACGACCATGTCGAGCGCTCTGTTTGTGGTTTCTGGGCTTTGTCACTTTTGAGCCGTCTTTTGGGCCTAAGCTTTTAATAGGCTATTTTTTACCACTACAACTATTAGTAATTAATAATTCGAAAAATGAAATTGGTAATATAGAAATTTTAAATAATATAATTAAATTTAATAAATTAGTGAAGTAAAAATATTATTATATTGAGATTAATAATTAATATATAAAATAATTATCTTTATCATTTTGGTCCATTGCCGGAGATGATGAGATGATCTCCATCGGATGATGAGATGATCTCCATCGCTATGTTTCAAATTTTTTTTTTTCTTGGTGGGATGGGGATCCAATCAATCCCACCAAGATTTTTAAAAAAAAAATTTCTTTTTAGAATTTTTTAATATGATCTCTACTATTCATTAATTTTAAAGGACTGAAGATCCATTTATTTTTTAAAATTTTAAATTTATTTTTTAATTAAGGATAGTTATATCATTTTATATATAAATTATGATTAAATTTTTATTTTTAATTGAGTAAACTAATAATATAGTACTAACTATAATTAACACTAAAGTTACAATTTTATTATATTATGATTAAACATTAGTACTTAAAATTACAATTTATCCAAATAATAGTTACCAGTGGCAAATTTCCTTTTGTGAGTGGGATTAAAGACCTGTAGTACGAAAACTTTCGAATTATCCGATTGACTAATCGATTCCTATGTAAGAAATGATAGGGACTTTTTTGAAGACTTTTTATATTATTTATTCTCATAATAATACAAAACACGAATCCAAATTCGAAGTAGGATCCGATACTGAGCCCACTTTTTGGTTTCAATTGCCCTATTAATGGGCACACATATTTCTTTTGTTCTATGATACAAAAGAGCTTTCCATGCAGTAAAACAAACACAAGAAAGTAAGAAAAATAATAAAAGAAATATAAATTTTATATGATTTGACAATTAATATGATATATACATCTACGGTGCGTATCAATATTCAAATTTCAGTATTAAATCGTTATTTACAATAGTAAAGCATACACACAGCTATAACTCTATCTCACACACGAAAACCATAAAAGTACAAAAACTTAAGGTTGCGATTGGGATTGTTGTTCAAATAATCAGTTTTTTCATAAGTTATGCTTATTTCATTATTTGCTTTTCCTATAATTAGATTTTAAAAAATCGATTAGGAGTTGCTTTCAAATCTAATTATGGAAAAAAACTATTTTAAAACTTATGAAATGACCATTATATCTTTATTAATATATTAAAAGAAAATAATATTAGGGAAATTATTAATTTAATCCTTAACTTTTGAAACGTTATTAATTTTTTCACTCAGTTTTGTTTATTGATACCTTTGGGTCCTTAGTTTTCGTAAATGTATCAATTTGGTCCATCTGACTAATTTTTTAACAGTCAAACTAACTGAAAATGTTAAAAAGATAGTTTTGTCCTTGACTCTATTTAAATGAGTTAAAATTACAATTTTACCCTTAAACTTTTAAAAATATTATTAATAATTTAAAAGGTAATATGATCATTTTATATTAATTTTTTTAAAAAAATTTAAATGGATTTCCCATTTAAAAATATAATTTAATTTTTTAAAAAATATAATTTTTAAAAATATTTAATGAGACATTATGAAAAAATTTTAAAAAATTTTAAATTTTTTTTCAAATTTTATTTTGAAAAAATTAATGTAAATAGTCATATTACCCTTCTAATTATTAATAATATTTTTAAAATTTTGTGGTAAAATATAATTTTAACTCATTTAAATAGAGTCAATAGTAAAACTGTCTTTTTAATATTTTCAGTTAATTTAACTGTTAAAAAGTTGGTCAAAGGGATCAAATTGATACATTTACGACAACTTAGGGTTTAAGGGTAGAATAAACGAAACTGCGTTAAAAAATGGATGATTCTTTAACAATTAGGGACCAAATTGATAATTATCTATAATATTATTATATTAATAATATTATTCTTAACGAATTTTAAATTTTAAAAGAAAATGGAGATGAGGTATGCAACAGTTCTCCAACAATGGAGGTCTCCAGCAAAAAAAGAAATTCTCAATTTTTTTCTCTTCAAAAAAATAAAAAATCAATGTTGGGTTTCCTAACGAACCTCACACAATGGACGGTCTCCTTCAAATTTTCTTTTTCTTTATTTCAAAAAAATCAATGTTATATATCAATATAAAATTGAACTGACGTGTAATATTGAATTGGTATAAATTAAACTGGCATTTAATATTGAATTGGTGTAAAATAATGTAAAATTAAAATAGCATGTAACAATAATTTGGTGTAAAATTGAAATGACATATATCACTGAATTGGTATAAAATTGAACATGTAATATTGAACTGACATGTTTATATAAAATTGAATTGACATGTAACATTGAACTAGTGTAAAATTTAACCGATATGTAACACTGAATTGATGTAAAATTGATAATGCATGTAATATTGATTTTTTTAAAAAGAAGAATTGAGATTTTTTTTTACGATGACCTCAATTGTTGGAGGTTATTGCATATATCCAACAACTAGGAATGGTAGTGAGATGTTCGGACGAGTTTGGCTAAATTCAAACCCGAAGCCACATTATTTTTTATATATAAATCTACCTGCGAAACCACAAAATTATATAGATTCGAGTGCGAATTTACACCGGTGGTTTGACTCAAACCCTGGACCCGTGAAAAACAAATATATTTTATGGTATAATAAAAGTGACAAATTAACAAATATATCTTCACAGGTTACAGCACTAAATTCAATTGTACAACAACAATAAAAAATAAATTCCCCAAATGAGCAAGAAAAACATTATTTTTGATGATTTGAGTGTACGTACAAGATCCCAGATTTAGTGAATTAAGACAACAAATTAGTTGGAATAATACTTGAGATACTAACAACCAATCAAAGCTAATTGAGAGAGAAGGGTGAAACGTGACATACCTGAGATAACCAGTGCTCAGTCATAGAGCTTGGTCGGAGATGACTGATGAGAGAACGTAGAGAGAGAGAGAGAGAGAGAGGTGGCAGCGCGGCGGTGGGTTAGGGTGAAAAATAAATAACTGAGAGAATGAGAAGAAGTGAAGAACTTGCTAACTTATGGAATGAATTAGGTTAAATTAATATTTTATATCTTAGTTTAAAACCACGCCGTTTTGAGTTTTACATGTATTCTTTTTATAAAAAAAAAAATTATATATTTTTTAATTTTTGTAAGTTGACGGGTTCAAGTTTGGATTTTTTTTCAAATCGAAATCCGAACCCACATTAAATTTTAATTTTATATTTAAATTCGTTCACGAAATCGATTAATAAAAATTCACACCAACCCATTGTAGGTGGAACTCCAACAATGTTTCTTTTTTTTGTAAAAAAAAAAAAGGGGAATAAGGATATTTTTGTCCAAAAAAAATGAAAAAGTTGATAAGAATAGTAAAATTTTGGGACATTGGTAAATTTCATATTTCATATTTCATTTTTTTTTTGTGGCTATTTTTGCTTAAGACACCAATTAAAAATATAAATTTTGATGTTTTTACTTTCTTTACCCTTTAAAATACCAAAATTATCCTTACATATTATATTTATTGGTAATTTTAATCATGTTCTTTTTATCTATACCCCCATTTTTTCCAATTTTCACATCTAATTTTTCAATTTTAGGTATGTGTGGAGAGATTTCCTTCCAATATTATAGAAACAAAGATCCAAATGAAGCATGCAGTTTTTGATCTAAGTCCCGATAAACCCAAACCCTTAGGCATTAGATTACAATAAAATACAAAACCACCCCAAAAGATAGGCATACAACATGGATTTTTTTTCCCCTTCAATCAGCTAATTAAGCTGGACCCCATCATCGAAAAGATTCATAAAATATGCCAAGCACATGTTATAGCAAAAACAGAGTTAACCTTTAAATTTCTCGAGCACATATTATAGCAAGAACTCTCTCCCAAGCAATTCATATTTTACTTATTACATCATGAAAGTGAAACAGTAACAAGAAGAACAACAGATCATATATATATATATATATATATATATACACACACACACATATATATATATATATAGAGCTAATTGTATGGATCTCCCTTGAGGTTTTGCTAACTACAAACGGAGTCAACTTTACCGTTTATTGACAAACACCTCTTCTGCCCTTAATAAAATTTGGTCAAATGTAATGGTTGATCAGGGAAGGTCTTTGCCAAAAACATAAAGAGTTGGCTAAAAGTTGACTCCGACTATAATTGAGTAAACCCAAAAGAGGAAAGATTTTTGTCAATAAACTCAAAAGTTGACTCCACATGTAATTGAGCAAATATCAGGAGAGGTAGGTGTTATTTACTCATAAAAATACATCAATTTAAGTGCTTTAACTTGAGATGACATACAGAACGACATACAGAGCCCAGATAACACATTTGAGACTCGGTGGAAATAGAATTGCAATGGTCAAGACAAATACGGTGGCGGCGTGGAGCACCGCTCTTTTCTCCATAAATTGAGCCGTTGTAGGAAATTTGTGGGCTATGAAGTTTGAAACAAAGAGAAAAAGAAAGATGAGCAAGATAGCGAAAGAGAGCAAATGGAAGGAAATAAAGAGTTGGAATTTGTTTTGTGCAAAAAAGAGAGAGATTTCAAGTGCTGCTTTGAAGCAAAAACCCATGGCAATGTTTTTCCATTGAAGTAGAATCTTGTTCTGGTTCTCTGGTTTGAGAATTGGAGTAATCACCAGTTGTGATTCTGGGTCGATAGAAGGAGGCGATTGTGGTTGGGATGATGATGGAGGTGGGTGTAATTGTTGGAAATCTTATTTAGATGTCATAGTGATTAGGAAGTTTGTTTTACGTGTCTAGTTTTTTACCTGGTCTTTAGGCTTTAGTTATGCAACTAGTGGGTTTTGTTTCTGTTGTTAGTGGGTCAATTTGTTTATATTAGTGGTCTACGTTGTCTCTGATATTTAGTCAAGTTTATTGATTGTATTGTCTATAAAAAGGCTATTTCACCTTTAATATCTAAGCAGTAAAATTCCTTCTAAATACACGTCTATTTTTGCTCTGCTTAAAGTATTCTGTTGTGTTTTCAATTGTTAACATTGGTATTAGAGCAAGGTTAACATGATGCTATCATTTGACATGTCTGATCTTGGAAAGATGCATTATTTTTTGGGCTTGGAGGTTGTACAATCTATTGCTGGAGTTTTTGTTTCTCAAAAGAAATATGCTCAAGAAATTTTAGACAGGTTTCAAATGAAGAACTGCAACTCTACCACTACTCCAGTTGAAAAAGGTTTGAAGCTTGTAAAGGATCCAGCAGGAGAAAGGGTTGATGCTACGCTTTACAAGCAAATCATTGGAAGTCTGATGTATTTGACAGCAACACGACCAGATTTGATGTATTTGGTGAGTCTCATTAGCAGGTATATGAAGCAACCAAAAGAGATTCATCTTCTTGTTGCAAAGAGAATCCTTCGGTACCTGCAAGGTACAGTTGATTTTGGGCTCTTCTATAGAAAGGGTGAAAAATCAGAATTGTTTGGATTTACAGACAGTGATTATGCTGGAGATTTGAATGATAGAAGAAGCACATCCGGATATGTCTTTATGATAGGTTCTGCAGCGGTTTCATGGTCTTTGAAGAAGCAACCACTTGTTACTTTATCAACTACTGAAGCTGAATTTGTAGCTGCAACATCTTGTGCTTGTCAAGCTCTTTGGCTAAGAAAAATTCTTGAAGAACTCCAGTTGAAGCAACAAGGTTCTACTCTGATTTTTTGTGAAAACAGTTCAGCAATTCAACTCTCAAAGAATCCTGTTCTACATGGAAGATGCAAGCACATAGATGTGAGGGATCTCACAAAGGATGAATTAATTGATCTTGTTTATTGCAGGAGTGAGGATCAAGTTGCTGATATTTTTACTAAACCCCTCAAATTGGAATCATTTTTAAGCTAAGAAAGTTGCTTGGAGTTTGTACTTTGAAGGATCTAGTTTGAGGGAGGGTTCTGTGTGAAAATTGTAATTAAACTGGATGTTTGCAAACATCAGTTTAAGGGAGGGATTGTTGGAAATCTTATTTAGATGTCATAGTGATTAGGAAGTTTGTTTTACGTGTCTAGTTTTTTACCTGGTCTTTAGGCTTTAGTTATGTAGCTAGTGGGTTTTGTTTCTGTTGTTAGTGGGTCAATTTGTTTATGTTAGTGGTCCACGTTGTCTATGATATTTAGTCTAGTTTATTGATTGTATTGTCTATAAAAAGACTATTTCAACTTTAATATCTAAGCAGTAAAATTCCTTCTAAATATACGTCTATTTTTGCTCTACTTAAAGTATTCTGTTGTATTTTCAATTGTTAACAGTAATCTCAGACGGATTTGGGACACATAACTTTTAATTGTTGCACAAATTTTCTGGACAGGGCATGAAATGGAGGATATTTTTGTGTTATGAGATCTCCCAAATATGAAATATGCTTCAATTTATTTATAGTGACATATGGAGGACAGCGGGCCAGCGGCACATGGGAGTGTCACTGCCCGTGTAAAATTTCACTGTCAGTGTTCATTCAAGTTGGTGGCTACAATTTTATGGGCATTTAGCAAAATTAACCCAAATAATCTGAAAATTGAAAATTGCAAAAGTACCCAGCCTCCAATAATTGCAAATCATGTTTTTGGATTTGGCGGCTGCCTAAATCATTGTTGCAAACTCTACCCTCATCGGGTCACCACCTACTCAATAACTTCTGCAATTTTCAGTTTTTTTTTTGGGGTAATTTTGTTAAATTTCCCAATTTTATTTTATCATATTAATTTTTAAAACAAAAAATGAATTTTTTTTTTAAATCATACAATTACAAAATTAATTATAACTCTAACAAAATAATTAATAAAAAAATATTTATTTTATTACATCCCAACTTTACAATTATTTTTAAAATTTTGAAAAATATTTTTGACCATTAAATTTAGAGATGAAAAAAGAAAAACTATAATGAAAACTCAATTTTTTTAGAATTTACTGAGTAATAAAATCATCTAATTTATTAGAGGTAATTGAAATTTATCTATTTATTTGAATAAAAATTATTTTGATCCCTAACTTTTCATGAAATATTATATTTTGACCAATATTTCACTTTGTAGTTCCTGTAGTTCCTAACTTTTCCAATTAAATTAGTCCTTCTATTAAATTGCTGTTAGTAAAAATTAACTAGGTAAGGCTTATTTTAATTTTTTAATATAATATATACCAGATAATAATACGTGTATATAAATAAATAAGTAAATTAATAATTAAATAATATTAAATTATTTTAAAAATAAAAACAATCTATTCAAATCCCTAACCCAACTTTTTTTTTTTCCACAAAATCAATTTCGAAGTCAAACTTCCCGACCCCACACCAGACCTAGAATCGCACAGCCCCACACAGCAACCGTTGTCGTTCAACTTAGCACCTTCCTCTCTTTTGCGATCACCTTCCTCTGTATGTTTGTGGCAAATTTCATTGGCCCCCATTTCACAAACATTGCTCAAGTGTTGGAGAAAATAGCAGTCCTGATTGTTGCCACGGCACTTGTCTTCACCATCGCAAGTCCGCTTCCGCTGAGCTTGAAATGCATTACTTGGGCTCTCTATCCCATCGCCTTGTTCACTGTTCTCATCTGCCAGTATGATTGCTTCTAAGTACTTAAAGCAAATGTAGTGTTTTATCTTGTTATTGTTGTGATTTGTTGTACTGTATCTGTATATGATGCAGACAAATTGGCTTCTTATTGTAAAACCTGTTTTGAGAAAATTAAAGATATCTCTCTATTTTTGTCTGCTTTTACTCTGTTTTTAGTTCTTCATAGAACTATAGGCTCTGTTAAATGTTTGTATTTCTGGGGATATGTGTTTCTAATTACAAAAGATAAGTAGGTTGTTGGTTTGAAAAATGTGATATCATATCGGTAGTGATGTTCCATTAATGAGACAGCTTTTTTTTTTAACTTTTGATAATTATATTACGTCTCCATTCTATTATTTATCAAGTTTCGAAAACGAAGTCTGAATTCTGTAAATTTTCAAACTTCCGTGTGATCTACTATTATTAGACGAATTGAAAATGAAATGTGGGCGACAGTGTTGTTGGATCCTACAAACCGATTTCGAACTCTTGTATCGTGTTTGGTGTGCTGTAAACCTAAATAATATACAACTTTCTTTCATATGAATAAATTAAATTACTAAAAAGGATGATTCTGAAGTTTTCAAAGTCCATTTTTTCTTTTTAATAAGCACAGTTAATTCGAGATTTAGGGGACAGAGACACTACTCGAATTTATAACCTCTAAATATAAGTGTGAGAGATATATCACGTGCCAACCTCAACTTATCTACATACATCGATGCACACCGATCCAGAAGCTAGCAGAGTAAGCCAATTATTGAATTGAATATGTGAGTAATACCAAAACCTTGAGCCTTATTTTAGAGTAATACCAGATGTCTTAACAAGTTAATTTGTAATTTAACAGTTTTATCCAATTAACTAGTAGATATGTATTAATTTCACTTGTTGTCACTCTCTTACACATCAATTGGATAAAACTATCATATTATTTTTGGATGATTGGTTTTACTAAGATCACTGAAAGGTAAGTATGCTAAATCTTTTGTTTTCAAAATTGGAATCACAATGTTATATGTATGAGAAATGTGAATATGTGTTTGGTTTTGGTAAATTGGTTTTATATTATGTAAACTAGACATCTAAATAGTTCTATAAAATTTCGAATGTAGTTTCCTTAATTGGGATTTGTTATGCGTATAATTTTATAAGCCAATATGCTTAGAAAAGTCAACAAAACCCAATAAACCTAGAAAAGTCAATAAAGCCCAATGAACTGGGGAATTTGGTGAAATTGAGGTAGCAGGCAAGTTTCAACTGTGAAGGATGAGGAATGGATTAAATCCTTGAAGTTCGAAGCGAGCTGTGACGCTCCAGAGAGCTAGGAAGACCTTGACCTCGTCATCTCTCATCTCGATTGTCACAGTTTAGCTCCAGATTGCAGTCATTCAGCTCGAAGCGTGTTTTCCAGATAAGAGAAAATCCCATAATTTGAGAGATCTGATCACACCAGTTGACTGAATTTGAATTTATATTTAATCCATACAATTAAGTGATTATATCCTTGATTTATTTACGATAATTAGGGATATTATTTGATTCCTGATTTTCAGAGATTCAATTAATGTAAACCAGTAATGACACCACCTCTTAAACATTATAAATGGAAAGGATCATTACCGGTACAAGGGTTACAATTTTTGAGAGAAAAACACTAAGAGCGAGCTAAAAGCAATAATATAATAGTGGATGTAGGCTTTGATTTTCTGAATAGACAGATCAACCGAAAAAATTATAACTATGCTTAAGAAAAAACTACTAGGAAATAGAATCAATAGGGGCCTGAGAGGCGGTGGTTTACCCTGTGGCAGATGTCAGCGGTTCTAGTCCGCTTATCTCCAACTCGTGAACTTAGCCGACACAGGGCTGCTAGGGCTTGGGTCCCTTTCTTGGGCAGGGCATCAAGTACATGTATCTTTGCCGATTAACCAATTTCTAAACGCTGGAGTATATCCTAAAGAGATCATAAATTTATCTTGAATCGAGATCTTTTGGCTCAACTTTATCCTAGTTTTCAGCCGAACCACTTTAAAACTTTGTGTCTTTGATATTCTTTTGATTGTTGAATCATTATATTTATTGTTTATTGTACTGACGTGATTCACAAGTCAACAAAATTCAAGTTGAAATACGTATTATTATTTTAAACCAAATATCAAAGTAATTCAAGAGATTTATCCTTCACATTTATGGACAAAATTTCGGATTAGTAATCCGAAATAAGCCGCCTACTATAAAGTCATTTCTAGTCATTGCCCAAGTGAAATTCACCTGTGTGGACCCATTATGAATTTATGATGAGGCCAATGAAAGCGAAATGTGGGCACCAGTCTCGGATATTTCCAACGGATTCGAATTTCATAGTGTTAGGTGAATAAATATTAAAAAGTCGACAAGAAAGTCTCTTCTTATATATGTATTCATTTAATTATTCAATCAGATGATTCGATAAGGCAAAACTCAATTACAGAAGCGTTGATCTCTCCCTTCTGTAATTGAGTTTTGTAGGAGGACTTTTGTAGTTCTGATTCCTGATTTAATATATTTTCTTTTTTTAAAAAAAAAAAGATCAACAGCTTTGACATTCGAAAAACCTTGAGCTATTTAATGTTGAATTTTCGAACTAATATTCAGAATTAAACCATAAAATCAACTTTAATCTCTCTTTTTGTCTGTATACTTTTTATGAAAAGTGCATTACCATCTTGGTTTCACCTTCATATAGCATGTATGTTTGTGTGTGTGATAGCAGATCCAAATTTAGACTAATCAGAAAATAAGTCTTTTTCTGGAAAGTCCTTTATAATTTGAAATGTAAGTGGAATACAAATGGTGGAATGTATAGTATTATTATTATAATATGCTTGTAAGAACAATTATTTGTATTGGTTTAATTTTGTAATAAAAAGTTTTTTGTTTGTATTATTCATTAGTTACTTAGGTAGTACTAGTCATGTTTATATCGTATTCAAGCAATTCAACAAGTATTGATAAGCCTTCAAGAGGATGAATTGCCGACTCTTGTAAGATTTTAGAATGCACACACCCACCACATTCATGTTCATACATCTCATCTCATTTTATTTGTTTTGTTAGTTTTCATATCATGTTTATCATGGTGAGTATATTTAGCTTGTGTCATGCATTGTGGTGTATTGTTTTTTGACTTTCTGAAATTTTAAAAATTGTTGAAAAGCAAGTTTCCAAAAGTTCTCAGAAATTTCAGATGCGGAGCCAAAACCAAGAGGTTTATCCCTGTGATTGAAAGATTCAATTTGAGTATATTTGTTGTATCCACTAGTGGATTTTAGGATAAAGTTGCCAAAGAAATTCTGTCTTGTGGTTTTTTTTGTCTTTATGTTTTCTATGCAAAAATACTTGTATCAATTCTTTATTATCGCCTTACTTGATTTGTTTGTGTTAGATCTAAATTTAACTTCCAATTTCTCTCTTAGACCGCTTCCGAGTCTTTTTTGTCTCTTATATTTTTTTCTCTCTGGACAGTTGCTTTTTGTCTGTTATTTTTTTTCTCTCTCTGGACAGTTGCTTTTTGTCTCTTTTTTTTTAATTCAATCATGCTTCTCTCTAAGACAGCTTCCGAGTCCGATGTCTCCATCCACTCCATCTTCGATCTCCCTATGTCTGACACTCACATTTATGATAAGGCCGACTTGAAAAATAAATAAATATATAAATTCGGATATCCGATCAGTCTTTAGTAATTGTTTCAGACTCAATAAATACTGAAGAAGGGGAAATCTCCTGAAACGCCGAAAAAGAATGTCCATTAAGAAGTGTCTCCAACCAATTTACTCTGCATTTATCAGCCTCATGTCCCGAATCTATCTAACCTCAGATCCTCCATCATCCTCAGGCCCGCTTTCTTCCTCATCGAGTACTACTGATAATCCTGAAGTGCAACCAGTGACTGCTCCAGTAGTTGCTGTAGAACAGAATCACAACCAGTTTTGGCTTCAATGGAGAAACATTGTGATGGCGTTTTGCTTCACATCAGCACTAGAAATAGCTCTCCTTTTTGCAGAGACTAAATCCCAACTCCCACTTTGCTTCCATTTCCTCTCTTTTTCTATCTTGCTCACCTTCCTCTGTCTGTTTGTAGCAAATTTCATTGGCCCGCATTTCACAAACATAGCTCAAGTGTTGGAGAAAATAGCAGTCCTGATTGTTGCCACGACACTTGTCTTCAACATCGCAAGTCCGCTTCCGCTGAGCTTGAAATGCATTACTTGGGCTCTCTATCCCATCGCCTTGTTCACTGTTCTCATCTGCCAGTATGATTGCTTCTAAGTACTTAAAGCAAATGTTGTGATATTATCTTGTTATTGTTGTGATTTGTTGTACTGTATCTATATATGATGTAAGCAAATTGGCTTTCCTAGAAGCGAGTTGTTATTGTAAAACCTGTTTTGAAAAAATTAAAGATATCTCTCTGTTTTTGTCTGATTTTACTCTGTTTTTAGTTCTTCATAGAACTATAGGCTCTGTTAAATGTTTGTATTTCTCATTTTTAGATTCCAACAAGGTTGGTTGTTTGTAAAATGTGACATCATATTCGTGATGTTCCATTAATGAGACAGCTTTTTTAACTTTTCAATCTTGATAATTATATTAAGTTCCGTTCTAATCTTTGTCAAGTTTCGAAAACAAAAGTCTGATATTTATAACGTTTCTGATTTTTCAAACTTCCGTGTGATCCATTATTAGACCAATTGAAAATGAAATTTGGGCAACAGTGTCGGATCCTACAAACCGATTTCGAACTCTTGTATCGTGTTTGGTGTGCTATAAACCTAAATAATATAAAACTTTCTTTCTTATAGATAAATTAAATTATTAAACACCGGACTTACCAAAATCAAATCATATGACAACGGGAGGGTCTATCTATACAATTATGCTTTTATGGGCAATAATGTGAATAACATATAATTATATACACTGGCAAGGTATTTAAACTTGGTAGCTTGGAGGAGTTTGACGTTCCTCCAACCATTAAAGTAAGGGATAAAAGTACAAGATTCAATTTTCAAATTTTTTTTAGCAAATACAATTAATTCGGGATTTAAGAGAGGGGAATAAGACTCGAACTTACAACTTCTAGGTATAAGTGTGAGGGACATGCCATTAGGTCAACCTCAACTTTTCCGCATACATTGATGCACACCGGTTCAGAAGCTAGCAAAGTAAGCCAATTATTGAATTGAATATGTGAGTAATACCAAAATCTTGAACCTTATTTTTAAACTAATACTATATATTCCAACTAACTTGTACGTTAATTTTGGATAAAATTATCATATAACAAATTTTGATACAAATTGGGATTCAAGTTGAAATCTCTAACATTATTTTAAACCAAATATCAATGTGAATTCAAAAGATTTATCTTTTAAACTTATCGGATCTAATTTCGGATTAGGAATCCGAAACAAGCCTCCTACTATAAAGTCATTTCTAGTCATTGCCCAAGTGTTAATCACCTGTGTGAACCCATTATGAATTTATGATGAGGCTGAGGCAGTGAGGCCAATGAAAGCCAAATGTGGGCAACAGTCTCGGATACTTCCAATGGATTCGGATTTCATATCGTGTTAGGTGAATAAATATTAAGAGTCTACAAGAAAGTCTCTTCTTATATATGTATTCATTTAATTATGCAATCGGATGATTCGATAAGGCAAAACTCCATTACAAAAGGAAGAGATCAACAACTTTGACATCTTCATAAATTAAACCATAAAATCTACTTTAATCTCTCTTTTTGTCTGTATACTTTTTTATGAAAAGTACATTACCATGTATGTTTGAGTGTGTGATAGCAGGTCCAAATTTAGACTAATTAGAAACCAAGTTTATTTCTGGAAAGTCCTTTATAATTTGATATATAAATGGAATATAAAAGGTAGGATATTTAGTATTATTAGTAGAACATGCTTGTGAGAATAATTATTTGTATTGGCTTAATTCTATAACAAAAAGTTTTTTGTTTGTATTATTTATTAGTTACTTAGGTAGTACTAGTCATGTTTATTTTATTGTGGATTGATTATTGACAACTTCCAATAGACTTGGATTCATTATTGACAACTGACTGATTTTGTTAAGTTAAAGAATTTTTTCTTCTAATGTTGCTTTTGAGAACTTAGTAAATTAATGGGGTCAATAAACATTTTATTAAATTATGTTTAGTTCACCATACACATTTTGGATTCTTCTATTAAATTAATGTGGTCAATTTGGATATTCGCTGGTCTTTTTTATTTCATATTATTCAATTCCTTTTTTCCCACACGTTGACTCGTTGAAAGTGTCCGTTTTCTAATATTCTTTTTAATATAGCTTTTTCTCTTTTTTTTTTTTTTAAATCAATCATGGTTCTCTCTGTGGACAATTGTTTTTTTCTCTTTTTTTTAATCAATCATGGTTCTCTCTAAGACAGCTTCCGAGTCCGATGTCTCCAACCCCTCCACCTTCGCATCTCGCTATGTCCGAAATGTTGGGAAAAATGGTTTGTAAAAGAATAAATTTTACGACCCTAGGATAATTTTCCAAACCAAATAGAGTAAAAATAACTCCAACAATTTTAGCGTGGAAAACTCTTCAAATGAAGGTAAAAACCACGAGACCCGTAGGCCGCTTAAAACTTCTTCTATAATAATAATGGGATTACAAACTTCACCCTTGGGTGGATCTCTCACAAATTACAATAACAATGTAACTTCAATTTGTGGATAAAACCTCATAAATTGGCTCACAATTTCTCTCTTAAAAAACTCTCTCTATTTTTCTCTGAGGATCTCTCAACACACACACTCTCAATTGTTGTGTTTTTGATTGATTATAAAATGAACTAAGAGCTCACCTATTTATAGGTGAGGATTTGGGAGGGAATAAAACACACTCATGTTAATCCACCTACAAAGTAACAAGGCCAACTATAAAGCAATGCATACAACCATGCTTCATGTGCTCTTCACATGTAGGTGGACCAACAAATCTCCCCCTCCACTTCATGTGAAGCAGGGTTCCTCCATACCAGCAATCTCTCTACATATAGCAAGCTTTTCTCTAGGCAGATTTTTTGTCATCATATCTGCGCCGTTGTCATTGGTATGAATCTTTTCAACTTGTAACAGTTTATTTTCCAACACATCACGAATCCAGTGATACCTTACGTCGATGTGCTTGGACCTTGAGTGAAAGGTTTGGTTCTTACTGAGGTGAATTGCGCTCTGACTGTCGCAATAGAGAACATAGCTTTCCTGGTTCTGATCCAACTATTGTAGGAACTTTTCCATCCACAGCATCTCCTTACAACCCTCAGTAATTGCGATGTACTCTGCTTCTGTGGTGCTTAAGGCAATACATTTTTGTAACCGTGATTGCCATGAGACAGCTCCCCCTGCAAATGTTATTAGGTACCCGGATATAGACTTTCTTGTATCCACGTCACCAGCCATATCTGAATCTGTATATCCTTCTAATACATGTTTACTATTACCAAAACGTAAACAATGACTAGAAGTACCTCTGAGATACCTGAGTATCCATTTGACTGCTGTCCAATGTTCCTTTCCAGGATTAGATAGGAATCGGCTCACAACACCAACAGCATGAGCAATGTCTGGTCTGGTGCATACCATAGCGTACATTAGACTGCCAACCGCCGATGCATAAGGCACTTTGCTCATTTCTGATTTCTCTTCCTCGCTAGAAGGACACTGACTTGCATTAAGCTTGAAGTGACTTGCAAGTGGAGAACTAATAGATTTAGCTTTGCTCATGTTGAATCTTTCAAGAACCTTTTCAACATACCGTTCTTGAGATAGCCAGATTCTTCGATTTTGTCTGTTGCGGGTAATCATCATGCCAAGAATCTGCTTAGCAGGTCCTAAGTCCTTCATTGCAAAGGACTTGCTCAACTCTTTCTTCAACCTGTTAATTTTGCCGATATCTTGGCCAACAATTAACATGTCATCAACATAAAGCAAAAGAATGATAAAATCACCATCAGAGAATTTCTTGATGAAGACGCAGTGATCAGCCGTCGTTCTGTTGTGGTGGATTCAGTTGAGAGAAGAGTGGCAGACTCTATGAACAGTTGGCTTGCTGCTAGTTTCACTAAGGAGAAGGTATTTTCGGCTCTGAAGCAAATGGCGCCTTTAAAGGCTCCGAGGCCAGATGGGCTACCTGCTCTTTTCTTCCAAACGTTTTGGGGAGTGGTGGGCGATAGTATTTCTAGGGTAGTTCTTAATGTGCTGAATTGTGGTGGTAGCATGGTGATCATTAGTGAGGTAAATGTAGTGTTGATCCCTAAAGTTAAAACCCCTTCTAGGATCCAGGAGTTCAGACCCATCAGTCTCTGTAACGTGATCTACAAGTTAATAGCAAAGGTGTTGGCTAACAGACTCAAAGTGGTGTTAGGTAAGGTAATTTCTCCTAACCAAAGTGCCTTTGTTCCGGGTCGTTTAATTACTGATAATATTGTATTTGGTTTTGAATACTTACATGCTTTGAGAAATCGTAGATTGGGGAGAGTGGAGCAAATTGCTTTAAAGCTTGACATGTTGAAGGCTTATGACAGGGTTAAGTGGAATTTTCTCAGAAACATGATGTGTAAGCTTGGGTTTAAGAGTGGTTGGGTCTCGAAAGTGATGGGTTGTGTTACTTCTGCTTCTTACTCCTTTGTGATCAATGGTGATGTGAGGGGCAAAGTTGAACCTACTAGGGGTATTCGACAAGGATGCCTTATGTCTCCTTATTTGTTCTTGCTTTGCGCTGAAGGTCTCACTGCTTTACTTTTGCAAGCCGAGAGAAAGGGGTTAGTTCATGGAATCAGAGTGGCTAGAAGATCTCCGGTGGTTAATTACCTTTTGTTTGTTGATGATAGCTTAGTTTTTGCCACAGCCTCTAGCGCCGAATGTGGTCATCTAAAGGAGATTTTTGAGCAGTATAAAGGGGTTTCGGGGAAATCCATAAATTGGGATAAATCAGCCTATCCTTTAGTCCTAATACCCCTTTTGCTACTGGAGAATATGTGAAAAATATTTTATGCATGGAAACTGTTTCATGCCATGCCAAATATTTAGGGCTTCCTTATTCTATAAGCAAAAACAAAAGACATATCTTTGGGGCAGTTAAGGATAAGGTCTATCAAAAATTACAAGGTTGGAAGGGTCGGTTGTTCTCTTGTGGGGGTAGGAAAATTTTGGTGAAAGCGGTTGTTGAAGCCATTCCTACATATGCGATGAGTTGTTTCAAACTCCTTATCTCGCTTGGTTTAGAGATTCAAAGATTGTGTTCGGATTTTTGGTAGAGGGTTGAGGATGATAAGCAAAAAGCCTATTGGTTAGCTTGGAGTAAAATAAGCCAACCGAAGGAGTTAGGTGGTATGGGGTTTAGAATCATTGAGGATTTTAATCAAGCAATGCTTGCTAAATAAGGGTGGAGGATTTTAACTAATCCGAACTCCTTTATGGCTCGGATCCTTAAAGCTCGATATTTTTCGGAATCTTTTCTTTTGAATGCTTATGTTGGTGGGAGATCTTCGTTTATTTGGAGAAGTTTTTTTGTGGGGTATGGAGCTTTTAAAGAGAGGTTTGAGATGTAAAGTGGGTGATGGGTGTTGTATTCCGTTTATGAAGATTGTTGGTTGCCTAGTCCTTACCCTTCGAAGGTTCTCTCTCGGAAATCCCTTCCCGAGGGAGTTTCAGTTTCTGGTTTGATTACTCATGGGTGGTGGAATGAGAATATTGTGAGGACTTATTTTAGAGAAGATAAGGCTCTTTTGATTTTGAGTATTCCTCTTTCGAGCAGCCCTGTTTGTGATTCTCTTCTTTGGCATTTTGATAAGAAGAGAGTTTTTTTTGGTTCGTAGTGCTTATAGGTTGGCTGCCCAGTTGAGATTTTATACCTTACCTTCCAATTCTAACAGCCCCCTCCCTTGGTGGAAGAAAATCTGGAACCTCAAAATCCCTTCGAAAATTAAGACTTTTTGTTAGAATGCATGTCAAGGCATTCTTCCAGTGAAGGGCTTGCTGTTTAAGCGTGGCATTACTGGTTCGGAGATATGTTAGTTGTGCTGCAAGGATTTTGAAACTATTGATCATGCGCTTTGGGGTTGCTATTCTGTAAGGTCTGATTAGACCAATTGCCCCTTTCTTTTCTGCTTTGAAGAACTTCAAAGCTGTTGATTTTATTGATAGATGCAGTTGGGTTTTTTCTTCTGTGCTTTTAAAAGATGCTGTGCAGTTTATTGTGGCTTGTTGGATGATTTGGAATGACAGAAATTTTCAGTTTCATGGTGGTGGTAAGGCTGGTGGAGATTTATGGGCAGTGGCAAAAAAATTTTTAGCCAAGTTTGAAGTTGCAAACTGCAGTTCTGTGTCGCCTCAACCTGTTGCTTCTAGTTCCTTTTGCTAGAAACCACCAGTTTCTGGATATATTGTTAATGTTGATGCTGCCGTAAATATTTTGCAGGGTTTTTTTTGCTGTTAGGATTGTCATTAGGGACAATTTTGGAGTGCTGGTGCAAGCTGCAGCAAAGTGTTTTAAGGGTGCTGTTTCAGTGGAGCTGGCCAAAGCTGTTGCAAATCTTGAAAGGATCCAGGTAGTTTTGCTTTCTGATTTTGCTCCAATTTCTATAGTTTCTGATGCTTTGGGTGTTGTTGAGTTGTGTAATGGCTCTACTATTTCTAGATGTGAAGTAGCTAATATTGTTGTTGATGTTCAATATTTGTTTAGCCAAAACCACTTTCTTTTTGTTAAGTATTCTCCTAGGAACAGTAATAGAGCTACCCATGGTGTGGCTAGATGGGCTTTAGGTACTGGTTTTTCAGGTGCTTGGTCTGTAGACTTTCAAGATTGGCTCTGTAAGCTAGTCTTGGAGGTTGTTTCTGGTTCTTTTACTGGTTAATGAAGTTTTTCCCTTTTAAAAAAAAAAAAAAAATAGAGCACTATTAAATGAATGAGTCCCTAAGTCACAATGCAATTGCACAACATAACCTAAGTTTTTTTTTTAAAAAAAAAAAAAATATTACAATTAATTCGCGATTTAAAAAATAGGGATACGATTCGAACTCATAACCTTAAAATGTAAGGATGTATTTGGTGCGCGGGATTAGATTGGACTATTTTTATGAGATAGGATATGATTGGATTGGATTGCATTTGACTAATTAGTACTGTAATGTATTTGGTGTAGTATGAATAGGATTAAAAATAGTATGGTCTCTTGTTTAGTGTATAATAAGATTGGATAAAATCAAATTTGATTAAATTAATTTCATGTAAAATAAAATTAATTTTAAATATTATATAATTAAATTAAAATTATTTAAAATAAATCTAAATAAAATTTAAATATCTTAAAATTTAAATATATTTATATTAAATATTTTTAAATTAATTATAAATAAAATATATTATATTAATTAATTAATATTAAAAAAGGTTAAAAGGGATACAAAAATACTGGACTATCAAGTATTGTTCATTGTTCAGTGTTGTATTGGGTTGGACGTAAAATAATTGTATTTAATGTCTAAGACAATATAAAATTGATATATCAATTAATTTTTAAATTTTAATAAAAATAAAAATATTTAAATTAAAATAAATTTAGTTAAGAAATTGTTTAAATTAAATAAAATATTTAAAATTAATTAGTTAATTTTTAAATTAGTATTGAAATATATTATTTTTTAGCGTTAGAATAAAATTTATTAAAGTAATTTTCATATTGTATATATAAATAATTATAATAATAAGATAAAAAAATTGTGTTAAAAAAAGTATGATAATAGCACTAATTAGTCCCACCAACTGTGGCAGGATTCATTGTCCTGCTACAGCTGGACTAATTAGTAACATCAGATTGAATTTTGTCAAGTCCCATGCCACAACCAAATAAATATGTTCGGACTGGGATTAGTCTAATCTCAGTCCATTCCAAATGACCAAACAAGCCCCAAGTGTGAGAGACATACAATATAACCTAAGTTTTTGTACAAACAAAATGGTGAAAATGAAAATAGAACCCAAACTTTCTACCATTAAATGAAATAATATTTTTAATACTAGCCAAAAACTATTTTGAGGGGTGCCAATATTGCCATAAAAAATTATGATTTTTCTCACTCAATTTACAAGTATGCCCTTTTCTAAGTTTGAAGAATGTAATTTTTAGGAAAAATACCCAATTAAATATCATTGGTAACCTTGTGGAAATAATCTTTTACTCATCATATGTTGACCACTTAAAATTCTAACATAAGTAACAGAGGATGCGCTTCTCATGACCACATAATGAGATTGTAGATTCGATCAGTATTCTTATTTAAATTTGTACTACTTAAAAAACCATTAAAAATAAAGTTCGTGAGACTTCAATGGGTGACCATTATGACACCTTTATTATTGATGACTGACCATATTTGCACCTCACTGAATCTTTATATGCATTCCTCTTTAAGTACGTTAAAAAAAAGTACATGCATATCTATTCATAACTCAAGTAATTGGTGTATCTCTATTTCATCTCAATTAGGAGAGTTTAATTCTCATTATACACATTTATCAGTATGTGTGGATAGTTTTCTTCTTTTATTATGAAAGTAAATATATCCCGTTATGTAAGTAGATATCCGGCTTATTATGAGAGCAGATATCTTTTGTTATAGGTGTAAATATCCGGACCACACGTTTAGTGATTGATCTCAATAGGTCTCGATAATTTTTAATCCCCTTAAAAAAAAATTTAAAATATTTGAAAGCAATTTTTAACTAGGAAAAAAAAAAGTACATCGTTAACACCATTAAAAGATCGACACATTTTATAACAAGTGACAATCAGCCCTTCATGGGCTACACAAGATGAGCCCAGGCCCAACACATTTTTTTTTTTTTTGAAACACCCAACACATTCTTATTATTTGAATTTTTTCAATATATTTACTTTCAAATTTGCTGTAATTTTTTTTTTTTTTGGTTAAACTAACTAGCTAGAGTTTCTCAACAACTGGAAATGAGATAAAACAAAAAACAAAAACAAAGTAACACAATTATTCATATTAAACGATATATTTATTAACTACAAGCAATGTCTGTTGTGAATGTAATTATATTGATGAAGGGAATTATATTTATTCCGACTAATCCCTAAGTCCCACAAAGAAGAAAAATTATCTACTCTATCTCTCACTCTCACTCTCACTCGCAAAAATCATAAGTTCTATCAATCTAAAAAGTGTGATTTCTCTTCAAAAAGGCTCTAGGCTCATCGAAATTTTCTTCAAAACCTTATACAAAGGAGGGGGTTTGCTTGTGGTTTTCATCAAATTTCTCTTTCTCTTGGAACAAGTTTGGTTTCTTATTTTATTTTATTTTTTTGTTGTAAATTTTTAGAAGTTTGTAATTTCGTTAATTTTTTGATATAGGTTTATGTTTGTAGTTACTAATTTATTTCCAATTGATTCATTTATTTGAAGAGGAGAGAAAGAGAGTTTGTGTTTCCATTTGACTTAGAGAGAAAAATTTTGATTATATTTTCTTTTAGTGAGAATTATTAAAAATGACATAATAAATATGTAAAAAGTTATTTTTAGCCACATATAAAAAAATAATCGTTTTTAGCCACTTTTGATAACTTAATATTATAAATATCCTTCAACAACTCTCTGACTGGATAATTAAAAAGAACACAAGAAATGAAAAATTATAAAAAAAAAAATCCATTAAAAATTATATCAAAACCCTATTTACACTTTTAAAACAAAAACTCACTTTTTTTCTTTTTTTTTCCAGCCGTTCTCTTCTATGTTTCTTGTCTTTTTCTTATATTTTCCTTTATTTTTTATCTTTTTTATTGAAAGCTACTTACACTTCTTTATTTTTCTGATACTGATTATTTTGTCTTTAATAACTCTATTATCTCAACAAAATCAAAACTTGGAAATAATTTTATAAAAAAAATTTGTAGTTTATTTAAAATGTGTTTTATGGATTTTTTTAGTTTTTTATTTAAAATGTGTTTGATGTTGTTATTTTGTACAATGTGTTTGATTTATGGTTGAAAGAATTTGGGTGATATTGGTATTTTTTTTATTTTATCTTTTTTGGTGAAATGTTAATGGTTATGGAATATGATTATTGAAATATTGGTTAGTAAAATGTTGATTAGTAAAATGTTAGTTAGTGAAATGTTGATTAGTGAAATATTTATTAGTGAAATGTAGTTATCAAAAGAAATCACTTCGAACCCGTTGCGAACTCGACGATAACGACTCCCTCTCGGCGACAGCGACGTCGACGTTTCAGGGCAAGGATGAACGGCGATGACAACGAAGATGAACAGCGACGGTGACGAAAATGAACTGTCCACGGTGACGAAACGTTTGGGTTTCTTTCCTTTTTTTTCTCTCTCCTGAAATTTGGTATGATAAAGTTTCTCTCTCATCAAATCTTATTCTTATCTGATAAAGTAAATAATTGGCTGATTGTAAATTTTAGTTAGATACTTATAGAAGGGTTTAAAAATAATTTGTCATTCTAAAAATGATTAAAAATAATTATTTTTCATTTGAGATCAAAAATAATTTTTCACATACTCATGACACCATTTTTAAATTTGTCCCTTTATTTAATCACTTGATTGTCGGTTAAACTGCTTCAAGCAACCATGTAATGAAAACTGATTTTTCAAAGTAATGATAACAATAGAGAGAGAGAATATGTGTAAAGGTTTATTAATTTACACTTAGACTACATATAACAAGATATATATAGAGATGAAAACAGCAAGACTAGCATATAAGTTTTTCCAGTACCTCTACTTTTCTTGTAAGAGAGTGAACAAAATTGACGGTATCATCGAGCCTTCCAGCTTTTCCTGTGATTTTGTTGTTTCCAGGGACTAAATCTTGCTAGACCTTCATTTGCTGGCTTATATTTTCCTTCCTGGCCTGTACATAACGTCATATATAGACAGATATAACTAAACAGCGTGTGAAAAAGAAAAAGAGACTATAGTAATCATCTTCTCCCACTTCGTCAATGGTTAAAGTAAAGTGACATGAAATTTTCTGAAAATATTTGTGGAGGTTTTCTTTCTCTTGGTTGTAAACATCCATTATGTCAGCCGCCTTTATGAAGTTTGGTGAAGTAATACCTTGCATAATAATCAGTCTTGTCACATCCAAGTGATTTAATTGTTGATCCATCACATGATATTCTTTGATCGCAATTGGATTAGTTAAATTGCCTGTTGGTTCAGCTGGTTTTTCTCCATTTTTCAAAGCCACATTATTGAGACTTAAAATGACAAGTAACAATCAACCCTTCATGTGCTAGAGAACATGAGCCCTTGTTTTTGTTTAGTTCATGTTGTAATGATGATCACGATTCATGCACATACAATTTTAAATGACAACTAGCAATCAACCCTTCATGTGCTAGAGAACATGAGCATTTGTTTTTGTTTAGTTCATGTTGTAATGATGATCACGATTCAAGCATGCATATATATATATATATATATATATATATATATATATATATATATATATTAAAATTTTGTCCCATGAAAGTTGTTAACAAAAGGATTAGAAACCACCCAAAGATATCCAATAGTATCTAAATAGCTGTAATAAAGGAGGCAACATTAGACAACCAAAATAATGCTTCAACTAAATAGCCTAGAGTTTCAACAACTTGAAATGTGATTAAAAAACAAACATTCATTATCTTATGTAGTTTGGTGAAGTAACATCTTGCTCATTAATAAATCTTGTCGTATCAAAGTGATTCAATAGTTGATCTATCACATGATTTTCTTTGATGGCAAATGGATCGGTTTAAATTGTCTGCTGCTTCAAATAGAGGAAGCTAACAACTCCACAGATGCTCGTCGTCGTCGTCGATAGAGGAGGGTGAAGCACTCTTAGTTGTGCTGGTTGGGCCGAGCCCTTGGCGGTTGGTGAAGGAGGCAGCCAGTATAAATCGTTGATGCACCACCTCTGCTTGAGCCAAAGCCAATTGTGTTTGGAGAATGTCTATTTGTTCTTGTAGCCGCGATATGGTTTCCCCACATCTATGCTCCATACACTGGCCATGCACCCTTGCGTTCGCTTCATAAACCACACTACTCAAATCATGACATGAACGATTCATGGAAACTAAACAATAAAATAAGCTAATTAAGGTAGACAAATGGATACATGGATACTACGTACCAGCTCTCTCTGGTTTTATCTCCATTTCTCTTTTTTTGGCAGCTATTGTAATGATTTCGGAGGTGTGTTGTTCCACTACGGCTCGAACCATCAAAGTCCTTGTTACAGAGATTACATTTGGCCCAAACCTCCCCATCTTTATCTTTATATTTTTCAAAGTGCCTCCAAACATCTGATCTCAACTTTCTTTGTTTAATATGCGAAGACTTACCCACCATCTTGTTCTCAACATTTTGTTTTCTCATATGAGAGACTTCCTTTCAGCACATAAATAAGTGATTCATGGGATAAGTAATACAAGTAAATCCAAGCAGGACATGAATGGTTGTTCATGAATCTAAACATAAATTCGAACCCCAACAATCATTTGTTCAGACAAATCAATATATATATATATAGACCCAATCAAAATGCTAATTAAGATTTGGCAATTGATATGAAGAAGAATGTAATTAACAGGAGAATGCGTAATCTATGTACCTGCAAATCAGAAGGAAATGAGTCCATAGCTTTGACTTTCAATTCCCAAATTTGTACTGAATCAGAGATATGATCAATGTGTGTTTAAACTTTCATTGCTTAACAATATATAAAGCTGGTATGATTAGTAAAACAATGAACATGAGTAAAGTGATAAAAAAAAAAAAAAAATGGACGCTCTCTTTTTTCGTTTTTCTTCAACTTTATTAAAGGAGATGGTACCTTTTCCCACTACAACTCGAATTATTCGAACATGTACTTTCCACCGACCGTGATTCAAGGTAAATTTCCACGAGCATACATGTAAATGGGTCTGGCTGCTGGGAGTGGACAAAAATCGATAAATTAAATTAGTAAATTATATAAATAAAATAATATAATTAAGTTTAATAAATTAGTGAAGTAAAAACATTATTATATTGATATTAATAATTAATATATAACATAATTACCTTTATTATTTTGGTGCACCGCTGGAGATGATAAGATGATCTCCATCGCCATGTTTCAATTTTATTTTTATTTTTATTTTTGAGATGGAAATTCAATCAATCTCGCTAAGATTTAAAAAAAAAAATATTTCTTTTTTAAAATTTTTTTAATATGATGTCTACCATTCATCAATTTTAATGGATAAATGATCCATTTAATTTTTTAAAAAATTTTAAATTTTATTTTTTATTTTTTTTAATTGGGGATAGTTATATTCTTTTACACATAAATCATGGTCAAACTGTTACTTTTGATTAAGTCAACTAACGGTAAAATACTAACTATAATTAAAATTAAATTTATAATTTTATTATAATATTGGAAAAATAATCTCCCCAAAACCTCCCTACAAATATGCTAAATATCAGAAATAAAATATAAAATAATAACAATCACCACAACACAATAATTTATATGAAAAACTCAAAAACTAAGAGAAAAACCACGGCTCTCAGAAAGAAATTCACTATGTAATAAATTGTTACAATCACACAATATTATTCTCTCAAAAATACCACACCAATACACTCACACTCTCTCAAAATATAAAATAATTCACACATTTCTACACTCTAAAAGAAGAGAAACAAGAAAGGAATTTAATTAGAATTAAATACAATGCTTTAAGTGTATTTAATTTGTGCAATTAGAAACTAAGGTTGTTATTTTTCTAATATGAGATTCATACCCTTTCATTGTCTTCTCTTTTACTTTCTTTATTTGGTCAATTTTCAACAAATATAACCAAACAAGAAGGGCAAAATTATAATTTAATCCAAATTACAATTACCCGTGGCTAATTTCCTTTTGTGAGTGGGATTAGACTTGTAGTACCAAAACTTTCGAATTATCCGATTGACTTATCGATTCCTCCGTAAGAAATGATAGAGATTTTCTTGTAGACTTTTATATTATTTAGAGTAATTATTAATTTAGTTCTTAAATTTTAGAAAATTATTAAATTTTTAACGCAGTTTTATTTATTAGTATATTTGAATTTTAAGTTTTCGTAAATGTATCAATTTGGTCTCTCTGACTAATTTTTTTAACAGTCAAACTAACTGAAAGACCATTTTGCTCTTTTCTCTGTTTAAATGAATTAAAATTATCATTTTACTCTTAAATTTTTAAAAATATTATTAATAATTAAAGAGGTAATATAATCAATTTATATTAATTTTTTAAAAATAAAATTTTAAAAAATTAAAAAAATTAAATGGAAACTCTATCGTTCATCAATATTGATAGACGGTGGAGATCACATTGAAATTTTTTTTTTAAAAAAAAAAGAATTCAGTGGAGAATAAGACAAGAACAAAAAAAAATTGAATTTTAATTTGAATTTTATTTCTTTCTGATCTTGGTAGAGATCTAGATTAGATCTCCACTGTCCATTATTTTGCAAATAAAAAAAAAATTATGGGTTGAAGTTTTTGGATTCATTATCTTAAAGCTTTTCCAATTTTTTTTTTTTTGTTTTTTTTTAAAAAATTAAATAGTATTCACAATTTTTTTTAAAAATTCAAAAAAATTTCAATATGATTACAACCGTCCATCAAAAATTCATTTAAATTTTTTTAATTTTATTTATTTAAAATTTTAATTAGAATTAGGTTTAAAGATAAAAATATCTCTAAAACCGTTAAGTTTAACTAACAGTTGACTCACAAAATAATTAAATTGATATATTTATAAAAATTTAAGTTTTAAGGATACTAATAAATAAAACTGTATTAAAAAATTAATAATTTTTTAAAAATTAAAAATTAAATTAATAATTATCCTATTATTTATTCTCATAATAATACACCACGTGAATCCAAATTCGAATCCGTCAGTGGGATCCGACACTGAGCCCACTTTTTGGTTTCAATTGCCCTATTAATGGGCACACATATTTCTTTTTTTATAAGACAAAAGAGCTTTCCATGTGCAGTAAAACCACACGAAAGTAAGAAAAATAATGAAAGAAATATAAATTTTATATGATCTGATGATTAACATGATATACACATCTATGGCGCACGCCAGGATTTAAATTTCAGTATTAAATCTCTGTATATAATAGTGAAGTATACACGTAGTTATAACTCTATCTTATACATAAAAATTATAAAAATACAAGAATTTAAAGGTACAATTGGAATTGTTGTTGCTTGATAAATAATTAATTATTTTATAAGTTTAAATATAAAAAGTATTTGATAAACTTTTTAAAATATGCTTATTTCATTTTTTTGCTTTTTTTGACCCCTGTAAATGACAAGTTACAATTAACCTTTCATGTGTTAGAGAACATGGACCCTTATTTTTATTTAGTTCATGTAGGGTTGGTTCCGGTTCGGTTCGAATCGGGTAGTTTGAATTGAATCGGCGGTTTTGAACTGGAACTGCTGGTCCCGATTTAAAATCGGTTAGGAATTGGGGAACCGGAATCGAAACCCCCGGTCCCGATTTCTATTATCCTTAAAAAAAAATTGAAACCGTCGATTCCTTCGGTTCCGATTTTTTTTCGGTTTTTCATTTTTTTTAAAAATTTTAGAAAAAATTTGAAATTTGGCCATTGGGTAAGGCCAACGCCAAATTTTTTTGGCAATTGGCAGTGGCTGGCAGACTGCCTCTGCGAGGTAGCCGTTGGCCGTCCAGCCAACGGCTACCTCTTTAAAAATTACAAAAAAGCCCTTAAATAATTATATTTTGAGCCCCTAAATTTTTAAAAATATTATTTTTCTTCCCAACCCAGAAAACTATATAAACCCCGCTCATCTTCATTTCACTTCACACCAATTCTCTTTCTCTAATATCTAATCTCTCTCAAGAATTCTCACTCTCTCTTTTTACAATTCTCTTAATCTTTCTCTCTCTAAAATCTCTATTTTTTCAATACTTCAATTATTTCCATTATTTGTTTAAATTGTATACTTTATTTTTATAAAAATTATAATGACACCATCCGTAAGACCGTCTTTTTTCGAAAGCTGAAGGTCTATTTCCAGAAGGGCCGTTTCTTCTAGAAACAATGAGCCAGTACTGGATTTGAATGTTCAAGAAGTACAGAGTCGCCCTGCCCTAGAATTTAATTTCAACGATGAAAATTTGCTCAATACGTACAATATGGAGAATATGAGGAGGTAATTTTTTATAATGAAACTCCTCCTTGTTTTTGTTTAGTTCATGATATAATGACGATCACGATTCAAGCATATATATATATATATATATATATATATATATATATATATATATATATATATATAATGAAAGTTGTTAACAAAAGGATTAGAAACCACCCAAAGATATCCGATGGTATCTAAATAGCTGTAATAAAGGAGGCAACATTAGACAACCAAAATAAGGCTTAAACTAAATAGCCTAGAGTTTCAACAACTTGAAATGTGATTAAAAAACAAACATTCATTATCTTATGTAGTTTGGTGAAGTAACATCTTGCTCATTAATAAATCTTGTCGTATCAAAGTGATTCAATAGTTGATCTATCACATGATTTTCTTTGATGGCAAATGGATCGGTTTAAATTGTCTGCTGCTTCAAATAGAGGAAGCTAACAACTCCACAGAGGCTCGTCGTCGTCGTCGATAGAGGAGGGTGAAGCACTCTTAGTTGTGCTGGTTGGGCCGAGCCCTTGGCGGTTGGTGAAGGAGGCAGCCAGTATAAATCGTTGATGCACCACCTCTGCTTGAGCCAAAGCCAATTGTGTTTGGAGAATGTCTATTCGTTCTTGTAGCCGCGATATGGTTTCCCCACATCTATGCTCCATACATTACTGGCCACGCACCCTTGCGTTCGCTTCATAAACCATACTATACTCAAATCATCATGACATGAAAGATTCATGGAAACTAAACGTTTTGACAAATGGATACATGGATATCACGTACCAGCTGTCTCTGGTTTTATCTCCATTTCTCTTTTTTTGGCAGCTATTGTAATGATTCTTGAGGTGTGTTGTTCCGCTACGGGTCGAACCATCAAAGTCCTTGTTACAGAGATTACATTTGGCCCAGTCCTCCCCATCTTCATCTTTATATTTTTCAAACTGCATCCAAACATCTGATCTCAACTTTCTTTGTTTAACATGTGAAGACTTACCCACCATCTTGTTCTCAACATTTTGTTTTCTCATATGAGAGACTTCCTTTCCACACATAAATAAGTGATTCATAGGATAAGTAATACAACTAAATCCAAGCAGGACATGAATGGTTGTTCATGAATCTAAACATAAATTCGAACTCCAACAATCATTTGTTCAGAGAAATCAATATATATATATATATGTAGACACAATCAAAATGATAATTAAGATTTGGCAATTGATATGAAGAAGAATGCAATTAACAGGAGAATGCGTAATCTATGTACCTGCAAATCAGAAGGAAATGAGTCCATAGCTTTGTCTTTCAATTCCCAATCCATAGCTTTGTCTTTCAATTCCCAAATTTGTATTGTGTTGCTCACGAGACTACGGTCCAAACAGTGAGTAGAGATGGTACCCACTCCCTAAAGAACCACACCTATAAGGTCACGAGTTCGAGGAGTGGGGGAGGCGTCCTCCAACAGAGGGGATCAAAAGCCCAAGCCCAAGGCTACGGCCCAGGTCAGGCATACAATACTTTGACTGTTGCTCACGAGACTACGGTCCAAACAGTGACGCAACATATTGAATGAGAGATATGATCAGTGTGTGTTTAAACTTTCATTGCTTAACAATATATAAAGCTGGTATGATTAGAAGCAAGGAACATGAGTAAAGTAAAAAAAAAGAAAAATGGACGCTCTCTTTCTTAGTTTTTCTTCAACTTTATTAAAGGAGATGGTACCTTTCCCACTACTTTGACTTGTAATTGTCATTCAACTCGAATTATCCGAACATATACTTCCACCAACCATGATTCATGGTAAATTTCCACCAACAGACATGTAAATGGGTCTGGCTACTAGGAGTGGACAAAAATCAATTTGGTTCGGTTTTATCGGTTTTCATTTGGATCAACCAAACATAGTGGGTTTTTATTGAAAAACCGATCATAACCGAACTGTAGAAGTTTGGTTTGGTTCGGTTTAATTTTCTCAGTTTCTCAGTTCGGTTATGGTCGATTTTTATTGAAAAACCGATCATAAACGAACTGTAGAAGTTCGATTTGGTTCGATTTGATTTTCTTAGTTTGGACTGTGACTGAGTAGAGGTCACCAACATGTTAACGACCTCCAAAAGTGCTTATGCATCGCTATTTGCTCCCTTCGTTTTTGCACTGAAAACCAGATAGGATGTTAAAAAAAAAAATCAAATTTAAACAAAAAATATTACAAAATCAAACACCCTTTGATTCAAACCTACCGACCATGATTCAAGGTGAATTTCCAACTTTGTGCTGCCAGCTGACAGCCAAAGTTAATGGATTGATGTGCAATGGCTGCACAAGCCATTTAATTATTTTTAATTTAAAATTTTAATTATTAATTAATTTATTATATGATATTTATATAGTATAATTTAATACTATAAATATGTTAAATTATAAAATAATTTAATGAGAAATTCTATATTACGGATACAAAAACTCAACAAGTAATTATGACGGATATAATATTAATAAATTTAACAATATTTATTATAGATAGTATTAGTTATTAATAATCCGTAAAATAAAATTGGTAATATAGAAATTTAAAATATTAATGGAATAATATAATTAAATTAAATTAATTAGTGAAGTAAAAGTATTATTATATTGATATTAATAATTAATATATAACATAATTACTTTTATTGTTTTGGTCCATCGCTGGAGATCATGAGATGATCTCCATCCCCATGTTTCAATTTTATTTTTATCTTTTGGGTCCTTTTTAAAAAAATTTTAATTATAATCTTCACCGTCCATCAATTTTAATAGACAGAAGATCCATTTAATTTTTTAAAAAAATTTAAAATTTAAAATTTATTTTTTATTTTTTAATTAGGAATAGTTATATCATTTCATATATAAATCATAGTCAAACCGTTATTTTTGACTGAGTCAATTAATAATAGGGCACTAACTATAATTAAAATTAAATTTATAATTTTATTATAATATAATCAAATAAGTAAAATTATAATTTAATCCAAACTACAATTACCCGTGGGTAATTTCCTTTTGTGAGTGGGATTAGACTCGTAGTACCAAAACTTTCGAATTATCCGATTGACTAATCAATTCCTATGTAAGAAATGATAGAGATTTTCTTGAAGACTTTTTATATTATTTAGGGATATTACTATTTTCTCCCATGATAATTCGGTCAATGATATTTTACCCCCTCATATTTTAAAAATAGTCATTTTCTCTCATGGAGTTAACTTTCCATCCAAAAAATAAGTAAAAAGACTTAATTACCCTCGAAGCATATTTACTTACCCTTTATTGCTTCAAGGGTAATTAAGTCTTTTACTTACTTTTTATATAGAAAGTTAACTTTAAGGGGAAAAATGACTATTTCTAAAATATGAGAAGGTAAAATATTGTTAATCAAATTATCAGGGTAGAAAATAGGAATATCTCTATTATTTAGGGTAATTATCAATTTAGTCCCCAAATTTTAGAAAATTATTAAATTTTTAATGCAGTTTTATTTATTAATATCCTTAGGTTCTAAGTTTCCATAAATGTATCAATTTAGTCCCTTTGACTAATTTTTTAACAGTCAAACTAACTGAATTAAAAAGACAATTTTACTCTTTTTTATATTTAAATGAGTTAAAATTACCATTTTATCCTTAAATTTTAAAAAATATTATTAATAATTAAAGGGATAATATAATCAATTTATATTAATTTTTGAATTTGAATTTGAATTTTTTTTTCTTTCTAATTTTGGTAAAGATCCAGATTAGATCTCCACTGTCCATTATTTTGCAAACAAAACAAAAAAATATGGGTTGAAGTTTCTGAACGAACCCATAAATCTTGAAGCTTTTCCAATTTTTTTTTTTTGGGGTTCTTGCTGGATCTCCACCCTAAGAGCAGAAAAAAAAATTAAAAATAATTTTTTAAATACTATTCACAATTTTTTTAAAAAAAATTAAAAAAATTTCAATATGATTACCACCATCCATCAAGATTGATGGATGGTGGAGATTCATTTAAATTTTTTTAATTTTATTTATTTAAAATTTTAATTAGGGTTAGGTTTAAAGACAAAAATACCATTGGAACCGTTAAGTTTGACTAACGGTTGACTTATAAAAAGACTAAATTGATACATTTATAAAAGTTTAGAGCCCAAGGGTACTAAGAGCACTCACAATGCAGCACTGTTCAAGCTCCATTTTACTAGACCCACTTAAAAGTGGGTCTAGTGAACTCCACAATGGGATTTACTATTCAAGCCCCATTTGTGGGGTTCACGGTTTTAGACCCAAATGGGGTTCCAAATTTGTAACTCCATTTGGGTCTTGTCCAATGACTGGTTGTTGTAACCAATCATTGGGCCTATATATATATATATATATATATATATATATATTATATTTAAATTTTAATATATAATTATAAAATTAAAATAATTTGAATGATAATATTAATTTTTTTATTAATTTAATTTTTATAATATGTATAGTTATGTGTAATTATAAATTTAATTAATATTTAAATTTTAATACTAATTATATATATAATTGAATTAAAAAGTGCTTGAACATTACAAAATAAAATTAAAAGACTTGTTAAATTATAAAATAACATTTTATTTTTTTAAAAAAAATTAAACATTTCACATTAATAGATATATTATGGCTCATTACCATAATTATAAATTTTAATAAAAAAAATATAAAAAATTATTTTAATGAAATTAAAATAATTTAAATGAAAGTATTAAATTTTTTTTATAAATTTAATTTTTTATAATTATAAATTTTAATTTTAATATTAATTATGTATATAATTAAATTAAAATGTAAAAAATTATAAATATTATTAAATTTTTAATTAATATTATTATTTTGTTTAAAGTTAATTATAATATATTAAATCATTATTGATATTTAAAATATGTTATATAAAATATAATATATATATATATATATATATTATATTTTAATAAAGAGTAATGATTGTTTGAAAAAAAAAGTAAAAAAGTGAATCCAGTTTATTTTTTTCAATTTAATTGCATTGTGGAAAAAAGAGATCTATATAATAGAATTTAAATGGAAAGACCATTTTTTAACATGAGACCTAAAAATGGTGATGTGGCACATAATAAGTCATGTGTTTAAGTCTTATGTATTATGAATGTTCTAATAAATAAAACTGTATTAAAAATTTAATAATTTTTTAAAAGTTAAAGATTAAATTAATAATTATTCTATTTATTATTCCCATAATAATATGCCACATGAATCCAAATTCGAATCCGTTTGTAGGATCCGACACTGAGCCCACTTTTTGGTTTCAATTGCCCTATTAATGGGCACACATATTTCTTTTTCTATAAGACAAAGAGCTTTCCATGTGCCGTAAACCACACGAAAGTAAGAAAAATAATAAAAGAACTATAAATTTTATATGATTTGATGATTAATATGATATATACATCTATGCCGCACACCAGCATCTAAATTTTAACATTAAATCGTTGTTTATAATAGTAAAATATATACACAGTTATAACTCTATCTCATACACAAAAATTATAAGAATACAAGAGTTTAAGGGTACGATTGGAATTATTATTATTTGACAAATAATCAATTATTTTATAAGTTTAAATATAAAAAATGTTTGATAAACTTTTTAAAATATGCTTTATCTCATTATTTACATTTTCTATAATTAGATTTTGAAAAATTAGATAGAAATTGCTTTTCAAATCTAATTACAGAAAATACTATTTTAAAACTCATGAAATGATCATAATATCTTTATTAATATATTAAAAGAAAATAATATTATTATTTCTGTTAAATTATTTTAAAATCTATTATTAATAATATTAACTTTTATTTTTCTTAACGAATTTTAAATTTAAAAAAAAAAATGGAGGTGAGGTATGCAACAGTTGTCCAACAATGGAGGTCTCCAGCAAAAAAAAATTGTCAATTTTTTTCTCTTCAAAAAAAATAAAAAATCAATGTTGGGTTTGCGACCAAACCTCAAACAATGGACAGTCGCCATCAAATTTTCTTTTTCTTTATTTTAAAAAAATCAATGTTATATATCTGTATAAAATTAAACTGACATGTAACATTAAATTGGTATAAGATTGAACTGGCATATAACATTGAATTGGTATAAAATTGAACTGATATGTAATAATAATTTGGTATAAAATTAAAATGGTATGTAACATTAATGTGATATAAAATTAACGTTGAGCTCGTTATGTGTGTTTTTTTCTTAAAATTTTATAAACCTTGTAACAATGATGATCTCTCCATTTTATAATGTGAAGGGACGAAGTCATCCTGTTTTACATGAAAACTAATTATAGGAAATCAGGGATTAAATCAAATCCCCAAGAATTATATTTTAATTTAAATACAATTGCTGAAAATAAAGTATTTAAAGCTGATTAAGACTCTGCTAGTTGACCAAATTAAATCCTTGCATTAGTGTAATTCTTCTTTATCTGAAGCTTCGAGCTGAATGTTATGTGACTTGGAGCCATGCTTTTGACGAGAGCTGATGCGTGTAAACCTTTCAGGTCACTTGGGTATGGTAGCTCGCGTAGAACCTCCAAGTTCCTTTCTCCACTTCGCATTGTTGGGATAGAGCTGTCTGTTGTGTTAGGCTTTATCAGCTATACCAGTTTGTTGAGCCTTGTCATTTTCCTTAACCCTGTTGGGTTTTAATGACATTTCTGAGCCTACTGGACTTAATAAAATTAGGCCCATAACATACAATAACAATAAAAAAATAAATTCTTTTTTATAACAATCAATCTCCTATCTTTTCCTCTCGTTTTTCTCTGAAAAAACAGGGTGTAGAAGTAGCTTTCCCTTTGGGCAACCTTTCCTTCTCCGTGAAGATAGACCTTCGTCTTCGGGTTCATCGTCTTCCTTTGTTCTCCTTTTGCCTTCACTGGTAAGAGGTGGCTGGGTCAACTCTGGATCCGTAGACTCTCCATCCCCGTTGTTCCTCTCCTTCCTTCTCCTTGGTGGACTGTGATCGGATCAGATCGGGGGAGAATTGTAACATCCCGGATTTCGGGTAATGAATTTTTGATATATGTGAAATATGTGAAAATAAATTTTACTATTTGAGGGGGTATAAATGTAATTAAATGTATGTTTATTTTATGATTTCCAGCGGACCAGATTGAATAGTGAAAAAAAAAATGAAAAACTGAAAACTGGACCAGAGAGCATCGCGACCTGGTCACCGCGACCACGGGTCGCGATGGCTCGCTCGCGGTGAAAAACGCAATTTCGGGCAGTGAGCATCGCGACCAGTCATCGCGACCACAGGTCGCGATGGCTTGCTCGCGATGAAAATGGCAAAACCTGGCAGTGAGCATCGCGACCAGCCACCGCGACCACAGGTCGCGATGGACTGCTCGCGATGAAATTGTCAAAATCGGGCAGAGAGCAGCGCGACCACTCGCGCGACCAAGGCGCGCTCGCGAAGAAGGCGGTGCGCGCACTCCAGTGAGCATCGCGACCTGGTGGCGCGACCACAGGTCGCGACGGCGGTCGCGGTAGCGAAAAAAATATAAAAAAAAAGAAGTGGCTTCTCGAGGAAGCCAGAAAAACAGAGCAGCTGGAAAGAGAGAGGAGAGGTCGCAAGAAAGAAGAAGAAAGAAGAAGAAGAAGAAAGAGAGAGAAGAGAAAAGGAAGTGTAAGTGGAAAGGAAAGGAAAGACGAGATCGTAGAACCAACGAAAAACACGGATTCGAGGTAGGTGTACTTTTATTTTCGGAATCTTTACGAAAAAATATTTCGTTATCGTTTACGTTATTGTTTTCGTTTCCGTTTCTTGTTTTCGTTTCGATTTCGATTTCGTTAGATGTTTTCGATTTCGATTTTCGATGTGTAAAAATTGATGATTGATATACTTATGGTTGATTTCGGAAAGATTTTATACTAGATCGTATTTGTTTGTGGTTCGAATGTTTCGATTTCGTATTAAATAGTTGATTTCGATATTTATATGATTATTGTTGATGCGTTTGAAGAATATCGTGTAAAATTTTAGATTGACTGAGTAAATATTGATTTGTAACTGATTGTGAAAATCGTTTATCGAAACGGCCCTAGGATACATAGACATAGAAATAGATATAGGAGGTTGGTATACCAGCTGGGTTTTACTGAGCAATACTGCGCCGATACTGATTGATTGATAGTGATGATACTGATGTACCTCATCTTGGATTCGTCCAGAGGCTGGGAGATACGTACCTCCTCAGGATTCGTCCTGGGGGTTGGGAGTTAATGTACCTTCCCAAGGATTCGTTCCTGGGATAGGGAGCTATGTACCTCTCTAGGTTCCGTACCCACGGTCCTAGAGTTGGGAGACACGTACCTCCTCAGAATTCGTTCTGGGGGTTGGGAGCTTGACCCATATTCCAGTCCGTATATGTTTAGTATTCTAGTGGGCCAGAAATAATTTGAATTGAAACGGAACTGAATGATTTGATGGATCGAATTTATATGTTGATTTTATTATTAATTTAATTGTTTTGAAAGTGATTTAGAAATGAAACTCATATTGTGGTTTATTGCTTCTTTAAAGAACAATTATATTGTGAGTATTTAATTGAGTTTTTAGTACACCCACTAAGCTATATGCTTAGCGCGTTAGTTTGTTTCTAACGCGTAGGTACCAGGAATCCAGAGGAGGCTAGAGACTGAGGGAAGAGCAAGTTGCAGACCGAGTCACAGAGATTGTACAGTTGGGTAGCTATATTTTTGTTATGTGTATATATATATATTCTCTGAAAGCATGCATATACAGGGAATTTGTAAATACGTTTTGTAATTAATTAGTTTATGATTTATGTCTTTTATTATTAAAAATGTTTGTAACTATTAAAGTCTGTTTTGTTTTATTTTATAAACTGTTTTGATAAGTCGCACTAAACGGCAGAGTGCGCAACTGTTTGAAAATGTATAGAAGTGTTGTTGAGAATTGTTTTGTGTAAAAGTAGGGTTTTGGAAAGTCCGAAAAACAAACGGTACTCTGCCGGATTTTCGTAAAAAGTTTGTATTGAATGGGCTCACTCGAAAACGATTTTTAAACTATAATTTATATGGTTTTCTGTTTACGAAATGAATTTCGAAAGTTTTGAAAGTCCGAGTAGCGCGCCCCGGATCGGTCCTGCCGGATCGGGTCGGGGGGTGCTACACGATCTCGAGCTGTTGGTGGCTTCCCTGGTCAACTGACTGGTGTTGCTTGGGGGGCTCGGATCCGGTGCTTTGGTGTTGCCGGGGTGCTTGGAATTGGTGCTGTAGAGACTCGGTTTTGATTAAACTGTTCCGATCTCCTCTACGGTTTGTGTGTGCTTGGATTGGGTTCGGTTCTAGTGTTCAAACTCCGGCGTTGTTAGTGTTGTTGTGGTGATCGGGTTTGATTGGAGCTGATGTGTTCATGTTCTGTTGACTTGGTGTTGTCGTGGTGCTCGGTTTTGTTTCGACTGTGGTCTGGTTTGGTTGAGGTTGGGTGCTGGGGTGCGGTTTTGATTGGGAGGTGCTGTTGATTGCTTACAATATATATATATATATATATATAATATATAAAAAAAATGCTTGCTGTGAAGTAGATCTGGTGCTTTGGTTGAAAATGCTTGTTGTGGTGCTGTCTTTGTTGTGAAGTAGATCTGGGTCTTGACTCCAGCTGTGATGTTTGTGTAGTTGTTATGTGTTTTTGATTTTGTGAAGTAGATCTGGGATTTTTGCCTGAATGGATTGAAGTTGGGCTGTGCGGATCTGGTCAGGTAAAGGTGGTGCTGCTACGTGTGGGTTCAGCTGCTTTGTTGTGTGTGGCATATTTTTGGTTGGGTTGTCCAATTTGGCAGGGCGTGAATTTATTGGTTGTGTTGGCTTGTCCATCTTGGCAGTGTGTGGATCTTTGGGTGTGGAGCTTTATTTTGACCCTGCTTTGGAATTTCGGTGTGGGTCTGTATCTATTAATTTTCTGGGGTTTTAATTGGTAGTGTGGGCAGCGGTGTTGTAGTTGTAGTGATACTCATTATGGCTACAGATGAAATTCTGAGGCTTTGTGAGGCTCTGTCCTTATCAGAGGAAGATGGTCCAGTCCTAGACATAACGGGGGATGTTCAAGCTGATGGCATTAGAAGCGTTGAACATTGCTTGGTAGGGAAGATCCTTTCTCGAAGGAAGGTTAATCGGGAGGCTTTTCGTGGCACTATTGAACAAATTTGGGGCATTGTGGGTCGAGTAGAAATTGAAATGGGAGGCGATAATGTGTTTGTCTTCCATTTCCAATCCCTTGAGGATAAAGCAATGGTTTGGTCTAGGGGCCCCTGGCATTTCGATAAAAATCTCATTGTTCTTGAGAAACCAGTGGGGCCTGGTGCAATTTCTCAACTTAAATTCAAATTCTCTGAATTCTGGATTCATATCTACAACATTCCTCTGGCGTGTATGAACTGTAAAGTGGCGAGATTAATAGCTGAGGAAGTTGGTACCATTGTTGACTTCCCGATTGATTCGAAAGATTTGTGGGGCAAGTTTCTGAGAATCAAAGTTAGCATTGATATTACAAAACCTCTGAAAAGGGGTATCAGGATGAGGTTGGAGAATTTTGATACTATGATTACGGCCCTGATTAAATATGAGAGACTTCTAGATTTTTGCTATGGCTGCGGTTTCATTGGACATTCTTTTAGGGAGTGTCATAACAGCGAGGTGCGGAAGAGTATTATGGAGGGGGCTGAGCCTAAATTTGGGGTATGGCTTAGAGCATCACCTTCGGATCGTTCAAAGTTTTGGCAAAGGGGGGAGGATACTTCAGAAGCTAAACCGAAAGCCCAGGAAGACATTGAGGCTGTGGTCGGAGTAGGTGCGAAGGATGCCAATAGAACCTTGGTTACTGTCCCAACAATTTCTGAAAAGCGCGGAGGAAAGTGTAGTAGGGAGGGTGAGGGTTCTCCATCTGATCCCTCTAGAGTATTGTTAGTTGAGGATGATAGTTCGATTCAGGTTATCCAGTCGGTGATTCCATCTTCTAGGGAGGTCTTGGCAGTAGTTCCGACTGAAGATGGGCACTCAGAAGCGTTGGCTAGGATGGATGAGGAAATTGTGGGGTCGAATTTATGTGATAAAGGCGATGTTGTTATGGTAGGGGCTTCCCTTGGTAAGCCTAACTCCAAGAAATGGAAAAGACTAATGAGGGGGAGCCCTTTATAGAGGCTCATCCCAGGTTGTCCTAGCCCAATTCAGAAAATGTTACTAGCTAGGCATTATGCTAGGAGGGATCGAAAGCCAGTGAAGAGATCCCTTAATCATAAGTTTTCTGGTATTAGTGCTGGAATATCCCCTTCTGAAGTGATTGTTATAGATCCGGGCGGGAAACGAAAAGATGTGGAAGCTGCAGGGGAGCACCTGGTTGGGAAGAAACAAAAATTCCTGGAGTCTGATTTGTCGGCGAAGTCTGCAGAGCAAGCCCGCCAGGAGCTATGAGTATCCTTTGTTGGAATGTTCGAGGATTGGGGAGTCCTCGGGCGTTCTTAGCTCTTCGAAAGGTTATCCGAAAATAATCCCCTAATCTAGTTTTCCTTTCTGAAACTAGATTAAAAGGTGAATGGGCGGCGAAAATTAAGGTACAGTTGGGTTTTTCTGGGGGTTTGCATGTGGATTGTGTGGGAAAGAGTGGAGGATTGATGTTACTATGGAACGATGTGTGGGATGTTTCAGTATTGTCCTTCTCCAGGGGCCATATTGATGTGGTGATTAAAATGGAGAATAACCTCAAATGGAGGTTCACTGGGTTCTATGGTTGTCCTGTCCCTAACCATAGAACCGATTCGTGAGAGCTTCTTCGACGTCTGAAGGCAGTCAACAGACTTCCTTGGTTGTGTGGCGGTGACTTCAACGAACTCCTTCATATTGAGGAGAAGTCTGGCGGGAATGAACTAACTGGTCCGGGTATGTTTAATTTTCGTAGTATTGTTGAGTTGTGTGATTTTGTTGATTTGGGTTTTTCAGGGCCTTTGTTTACCTGGAATAATAAAAGGGGGGGTGCTAGAAATGTTCAAGAAAGATTGGATAGTTTTTTTGCTACCAGTCATTGGGTTAATTTGTTTTCGGGGATTAAAGTTGAGCATTTAGGTTTTATGTTTTCTGATCATAGGCCAATTTCGGCCAAGTTTGTGCATGGTGGTCCCAATATTAGTGGCGATAGTGATCGAAAGTTCAGATTTGAGCCTTTTTGGCTTAAAGATGAAGAGTGCTATTCTGTGATTTGCTCGGCCTGGGGAGGGTTTGACAGTGATACTTCTGGTAGAGGCTTAAGAGATAAGCTGGTTGTGTGTGCTGATCGGCTGGAAAACTGGAGTAAAGTCAAGTTCTGATCTTTGAGGAAAGCCATTGATAGGAAAAGATGTGAGCTCAATCTTTTCTATGATAGGCAGCAATCTGAACAGGTTCTTAATGATATCAAGCTTAGGGAACGAGAATTGGAAAGCCTCCTCTCTAAGGAGGAATTATATTGGAAATAGCGGTCGAGGGTTGATTGGCTACTCGCAGGGGACAAGAACTCTAAATTTTTTCACAGAAGAGCGACGGCCAGAAAGAAGAAGAATATGATTAGCTCGCTGGTGGATGGTAGAGGGATCCGTAGGGAGTCGGAGCAGGGTATGTCTAGTGTGGTTTTTGATTACTTTTCAGATTTGTTCAAGTCTATCCAGCCATCATCCTCCTATTTTTCTGCTGCCTCCTCCTTTCTTGAGCGTAAAGTTGATGCCCATATGGCAGGCAGACTTGGAGAGGCTTTCACCCGAACAGAGGTGCGTGCTGCAGTTTTTGAAATGGGTCCAAATAAGGCCCCTAGCCCCAATGGCTTCCATGCTCTCTTCTTTCAGAAATTTTGGAATGTGGTTGGAGAGGATGTTTCTAGTGTATGCCTTAATGTTCTTAATGGTGGATGCTCAATCGAGGAGTTCAATGCTACTAATGTTGTCCTGATTCCAAAGGTTAAAAACCCGGAGCGTTTGATCGATTTTAGGCCCATCAGCCTTTACATTGTTATTTATAAGACTGTTTTCAAGGTTATGGCAAATAGGTTGAAAGAAATTCTGCCCCACATTATATCTTCGGAGCAGAGTGCTTTTGTACCAGGGCGGTTAATTTTTGATAACATTATGGTTGCTTTTGAGCTTCTCCATTCCATCAAGAAACAGAAAAAGGATAAAAGAGGGTATGCAGCTATTAAACTTGACATGAGTAAGGCTTACGACCGTGTGGAATGGGGCTTCCTGGAGATCATTTTGGAGAAACTAGGGTTTCCTAATCAGTTTAGAGCCCTTGTTATGGATTGTGTGTCGACCTTCAAACTTTTCTTCCTAATAAATGGGAAGTCTGTGGGGGAAGTCACTCCGCAAAGAGGGTTAAGGCAGGGATGCCCTTTGTCTCCTTATCTCTTCCTTCTCTGTGCAGAAGCTTTATCTTCTCTTATCAAAGGCAACGAATCTAATGGGCAATCTCTGGGTATGAGATGTAGTCGCGGGAGCCCACTAGTGAGTCATTTGTTTTTTGCAGATGACAGTATTATTTTCTGCGGGCTTCAGTTCAGAATTGTGAGAAGTTGAAACAGATCCTAAATGTCTATGAGAAAGCTTCTGGCCAGCGGATTAATCTGCAAAAGTCCAACATCACCTTTAGCCCAAATGTGGAAGATGTCTGCAGCGCTAGTATCTTGAATTGCCTGGGTCTAGTTAATGCCCAAGCTCATGACAAATATCTTGGCCTTCCAACCATGGTGGGGAAAAATAAAAGGAAAACCTTCAGTGACATTAAGGAGAGGGTATGGTGTAAGATCAGAGGGTGGAAGGGCAATCTCTTCTCGATGGGTGGGAAAGAAGTTCTTGTCAAAGCAGTGGCGCAAGCTATCCCTACCTTCACTATGAGTATATTCCAGTTGCCTTCTGCTCTGTGCAATGAGCTGTGCTCTATGATTATGGGCTTTTGGTGGGGTGCCTCAGATGGTAATAAGAAAATTTGCTGGGTCTCTAGAGACAAGTTGTGCTCTCCGAAAATTTGTGGAGGGCTTGGTTTTAAATATTTATCTCTTTTTAACCAAGCTCTTCTTGGCAAGCAGGCTTGGAGAATTGTTATGAATAAAGACTTATTGGTTTCTAGAATTCTTAAGGCAAAGTATTTCAGGCAGGAGGATTTCTTATCTGTCTCGCTGAAACAGGGGAGTTCTTATCTCTGGAGGAGTTTGGTTTGGGGTAGGAGTCTTCTTATTAAAGGCCTTCGTTGGAGGGTAGGTAATGGTAAGAATATCAGTGCTTTTCAGGACCCCTGGATTCCAAGGGCGTCCACTTTCAGACCCTTCTCGATTGCCCCTGTGGATGATCTCATGGTCGCATCTCTCATTTCCCCTTCTTCCCATTCTTGGGATTTGGCTAAGCTTGATCAGGTCTTTGTGGCAGCGAATAGGGATTCTTTTCTGGAAATTCCTCTGAGTTTTGGTGATTGTAATGATTCCTTAATGTGGCATTTTGATAAGAATGGGGAGTATTCTGTGAAGAGTGGGTATAGAGTTGCAGCGCAGGAAAAACTCTCCCTCAAAAGTTCCTCCTCGTGTCCGGATTCGAAATGGTGGCTTGCACTTTGGAATCTCAACATCCCCCCCAAAATTAAAATCTTCATATGGAGAGTTTGTCTCAATGCCATTCCGTCTCTTTGTAATCTTTGCTCTAGGAAGATTGTGGTTGACCCTTGTTGTTCTAGATGCGGTGATGCTCCCGAGAGCTCAGCCCATGCCCTTTTTTGGTGCAGCTCCGTGCGCCCTATTTGGGAGTCCACTGTTTTCTGGGACATTCTCAATTTGCAGTGCCATATTTCTTGTTTTGATTTGATCTTGTGGGTTTTTGTTAGGGCTAAGAGAGCAGAGTTCGAGGAGTTCTGCATGATCCTGTGGGGGTTTGGTCTGAAAGGAATGCTGTCTGTCATTCTAAATCCCCCAGGTTTAGTGCTGATTTGGTTTCTTGGTCTCTTTATTTGCTTCGTGAATTTCAGGGTACCCAGAAGGTCTTTGGCTCTCCTCTCCAGCCCCCCAGGCAGCCTCGCTCTTCTCCGTGGTCGCCCCCTCCCGCAGGCTCCCTGAAGTTGAATTCCGATGCAGCAGTGAAGCCTGGTTGTTCTGTGATGGGTTCTGGTGCAGTGGTGCGTGATTCTCAGGGCAAGGTTGTTGCAGCTTCTGCTAAGCCCCTCTTGGGGTTTTTTCCTGCTGAGCTTGGCGAGCTGCTGACGTTGCGAGAGGGGTTGCTTCTGGCGAAGGAGTTCAACCTGATTATTGAGTGGGTTGAGTTAGATGCTGTTAATGTTGTGGCTAGGGTGTTTAACTCTCTTCCTTGTTCTGTTATGGACCCTATTATTTCTGATGTTAAGGCTCTTTTTAGTGCTGTGGGAGTTTCCAACTGTCATGCCATTCCTCGTTCAGGGAATGGAATGGCACATTCTCTTGCTTCCCTAGCCTTTTCCTCTAAGGAGGAATTTTGTTGGTTCAATCCTGAACCTAGCTTCCTTGTTGGTCTTCTGTAATAGAAGTTTTGTTGAAATCAAAAAATAAATAAATAAATAAATTCCCTAATTGAGCGAGAAAAACATTATATTTGATGATCTGAGCGTACGTACAATATTACAGATTTGGTGAATTAAGACACAACAATTAATACAACATAAAAGTGAATTAGATTGCAATAAAATACAATAGCACCCCAAAAGATAGGCATACAACATGAATTTTTTCCCTTCAATCTGCTAATTAAGCTGGACCCCATCATAAAATATGCATGTACAAAACAGAGTAATACAAGGTAAAACAGAGCAAAACGAACAGAGTTAACCTTGTTACATATATTATAGCAAGAACTCTCTCCCAAGCAATTCATATTTAACTTGTTACATCATGAAAGTGAAACAGTAACAACAAGAACAACAGAACATTTATATATATATATATATGTATATATATAAAAATACAACAATTTAACTGCTTTAAAAGCCATAGTACTGGCCAACCAGAACAGCAATCAAGGAGATGACATACAGAGCCCAGATGACGCATTTGAGGCTCAGTGGAAATGGAATTGCAATGGCGAAGACAACTACGGTGGCGGCAAGGAGCACCGCTATTTTCTCCATAACTTGAGCCGTTGTTGCAAATTTGTGGGCAATGAAGTTTGAAACAAAGAGAAAAAGAAGGATGAGCAAGATAGCGAAAGAGAGCAAATGGAAGGAAATAGAGGGTTGGGATTTGGTTTGTGCAAACAAGAGAGGGATTTTAAGTGCCGACGTGAAGCAAAACCCCATGGCAATGTTTTTCCATTGGAGCAGAATCTGGTTCTGGTTATCTGGATCAAGAACTGGAGTAATCACCAGTTGCGATCGATAGAAGGAGGCGATTGTGGTTGGGATGATGATGGAGGTGGGTGCAGTCTCAAACAGATTTGTGACGCATAACTTCTGATTGTTGCACAAATTAGCTGGACAGGGCATGAAATGGAAGACATTTTGTGTTACTGAAGATCTCCCATATGCTTCAATTTCTATATCCTTTTATAGTGGTTTGTTTCGGATTAATCCGATATTCGAATTGCTATTGGAGTTTTTTTTTTTTTTGACTATAAGTCCAAGGCTTTTCGGATTTCGGATTTCGGATGTGTGGCATATTTGATATTTGGCTTGCGGGGTCGTCTTCAGTGTCGTGCACCATCCCAAGTTCGAATCGGACAGTAAGATCCGAACACTGTGCACACTTTTACTTTTTTTTTTTTGAGAATTAAATATATATATAAAATCAAAATCAAAAGAATAATATTCATCCAGACAATCATCCTACACAAAAAACTTCACAAGCGAAGGATAAGAATCCAATCAAAAGGACCTCGAAACTGAGTTAAGAGCAGATTTAGCGAGAGCATCAACCACCCTATTAGTAGATTGAGGAACAAACGAAAAACTAAGAAAAAAAAAAACAATTAGAATGCAAATTATCAACGGTCACCAAACCTATATCAAAAGAAAGGATAGACCCTTCTCGCAGAGAGTTAATAACTCCCAATGAATCCGACTCCACATGAATCGGAGCCAGTGCACACTTTTACTTTTAATGTACCTAATAATGTGTCGAAGCCTGTACTTTTCCTGCACGTTTCAAAACCACATACTAAAGAACAAATATACATTCTATTTGTAAAATATGTGTCTTGTAAATATAGGTGTTACATACTTACATACAGGCCGGTCCAACCTTTTTGGTGGCTCGAGACTAAAACTTAAAATAATGCCCTAACCTCTAAAATTGTATGTGTGTGTGTGTATATATATATATATATATATATATATATATATATTTATTTGGACTTCTAAAGTACTAACTAACTTACATATATATTAACTTTATATAAAAAAAAAGAAAAATATTAAGCCTCTTTAGGTCTGTGCCCTCGATGCTTTGACCTAAAGATAGCCCTAGTTACATGTTAAAATACTTAAATACAACTTTTTATTATTGTTACAAAGCTAATGAGGTATCTATTGGATATATATCTTATGGCAGACCATTTTTTGTGTGTAAGTTATTAGGTAAGCGTGGGTCCTAATTCGCCAAGACTCAACTTTTAGGAAGTTGTTTTCGGATTTAGTTGGAAATCCAATATCCGCTAAGGTCCATTTGACATGGCCTGTGGCTGTATGTGAAAATGACTAACAGAGGAAAAGGTTGATCAGTGAAGTGCTTCATATAAAGGAAGTGGGTTGTTTCGAATACTCCGAAATTCGAACATCTAACAGAGTTTTTTGACTGCCTAGGACGAAGCTTTTCGTATTAGTCGGATATTCGAGAATTGGTTTACAGCTAACTATCGTAGTTGTCTTCTATTTTGTGCCCGTGGTCCCGGTATACCAAAAGGAGAAAATAACATACAACTTCAACAAACTGTAACATAAGCTGAATAATATGTAATACAAGTAGTTGATAGAGGACAATTCTGGGAACTTACATAAGATAAACTATAAATAATATTGTATTTAAATATATAATATATTGTTGAAATCGTTTCGACTAGATCCACAACTTTCATCTGATTTTATATATTTTTTTTAGTAATTTTTAATACAATTAAATAATTTACCGTTAAAATTTTTTTTTAATTGATAATCAAATGGTTTACGTTTTTTTCTTAAAAGTTCTACTTGTAAAAATTTTATTTTTAAAATATTTATTTCTAAAAATTTTATTGAAAAAAACTCTTTTAAACGAATCCTTAATTTGTTATTGAAGTTTGATTGGAAATACTTGATCGTTACATTTGTTTAATAAATAAATAAAATTGACCATTTAGAATAAGTTTGCCATGGAATCTACTATTAATTGCTCTCAGGTCTGTGAGCAATCAAATCCAGACTATGAACACAACAGGCAATGGAAAGAAGGTTTCATGGGACCCAAACTAAGTCCACCCGTCCATTTCTTGCGTGTTTCCGGAAATATAAATTCTCTGATCCATTTATCAATTTCTTTTATCTTAATTTAACTATAAATATATAACGACATTTTCCATGGGTGAACTTATGCATTACTAAAATTTATCAGGTACAATGTATATATACAAGTTACTTGTTTAAGCACTTGATTATACAGTCATGTTATATCCCCTCATAAGTCATAATTCAAATAGTTTGGTCATAAATAAAATTAAGGAACGCGTTTTGTCTAATATCCTAAACTACAGGGGACTATGATTATTACTCTTTTTGTTAGTCAACGTTATTCAATGTTATTTTGGTAATTTCATTTTATTTTAAAAGTAATTAATTAAGATCTCCACTGTCGATTCGATTTAAATGAGATACACGATATAGATTTATTTTTAAAAAAATGAAAAAAAAAAATTTCAGATCTCTACCTTGCATCTTGTCTAAGATTGGACAGTGGAGATTTATATTTATATTTTTTTTTTTTTAAAAAAAAAAGTTAAAATCTCCATCATCCATTTAAGGATGAACAGTGAAGATTTAATTAAAAAAAAAAAGATAAAAGGGGAGATCCATGGTACATCTCAATGCACCATGTCTCTCCGCATGGGAGACTCACCTCCTCTTGTTCAAACTAGGGGAGGCTCTGTTGGTGAACCAATCAGGGGAGGCTCGCCTCCCTTAATTCGCGAAAATAGGGAGGTTAGAGTCTCTCTCATTCGCAGGTGACTGTCCGCCGCAAATAGTAATTATTAGCAAATGAGTAAATATTAAAATTATAAATTTAAGTTAAAATTTTGAGTTGATGTAATTAATTCCATTTTTTTAATAAACTTTCCTTAAAATAATCCAATATAAACATAAGCTTAAGGCAATTAAGAACTGTTTTCATAAATTTATTGAGAAATAAAAATTTACTAACCACCACATTTTTTTTTTAGTTTTTCCCATTGCTTTAAATAATTGACTATATATATATATATATATATATCAGTTATTGTGAAATATAATTAGCAAAATTATATCGTTCCTATGGAAAGCTTGTAGGGGCTGGTTGCCTTCTCTTCACGTCCTGTAACGACGCCATATGCAAGTGGTTGATTGTTGTCCCTGCTGCGGTTCGACGAGTGAAACAATCCAACACACCCTGTGGTATTGCATCTCCCTCCGAAAGGTTCGTAATCAATGTCTCTCCTCGCTGCCTCCTACTGCCCCGGTTCGTCCTTGCTCCTCCTTTCTAGATCTTTTTTCTTTTTTCTATGCTGTGTTGAATGCCGTCGATTTGCAGTTGTGGTTGGTGGTGGTCTTGCGAAATTGACTCCGCAGGAACAAGTTGTTGCACGATCATGTTCTCCTCCCTGCCATAGACACGGTTGCTTGGTCTCTCTATTTTTTGAGTGATTTGGATACTGCTTCAGCTCTTCATTCTGTTTCCTGTAACACCCCCTGACCCGACCCGACTGGATCGACCCAGAGAGCGGTACCGGGTTTTCAAAAATTTCTCAATTCAATTTATAATTTCAAACCATTTAAAAATCATATCAATTTGTAATTCAAAAAGACTTTTCTAGTGAGCCCATCGAATCAATTTTGCAAACCATTGGAAAATCACATAATTTATAATGTAAAAACCATTTCGAGTGAGCCCATCAAAATACACTTTTTACAAAATTTCGGCAGAGTTTCGTTTGTTTTTCTGATTTCCCAAAACCTGTTTTTCCACAACTCAAATCAAATACAAATTCAATAACACTTCAAATCTCATTTTCAATCAATTGCGCACTCTGCCGTTTAGTGCGACTTTCAAACAATTTTTCAAAATCAAATAGTGCATAATTAATTCATTACAGTCCTTAAGAAATGAAAAGCAGAATTCATAAACCAATTTAATTACAAAACCGAATTATGCAAAACGTTTACAAATCTCTGTATATACATGCATATCAATCAAAATACTCATCAACATAAATATCTACCCCAGAAATGTGACTCTACTCTTCAGTCTGCAGGAAACTCCTCTTCAGTCTTTTGCCTCTTCTGTATCCTTGGTACCTACGCGTTAGAAACAAAACTAACGCGCTAAGCATATAGCTTAGTGGGTGTACACTAAACTCAAATATGAAAATCATAAATAACTTTTAATAAGAAACATATCACTATATATATATTTCAATTCTAATCATTTACAACAATAATTATTTTAACTTCAAAATCAAACCATAAAGTAGTTATAATCACTTTAACTTCAAGAATAAGATCAACATGTAAAATCGATTAATAAAGTCACTCACTTCACTTCTCAATTCACTTCAATTTTGGCCCGCTAGAATACTCAACATAACTAGGACTGGAATATGGGTCGTTCGACCACAGTGACTGTCTGTCGAACATAGCTCCCACCCTAGGACGAATCCTAAGAGTGGTACGTATCTCCCTACTCTAGGACCGAGTGGTCGGAACCTAGAGAGGTACATAACTCCCTATCCCAGGAACGAATCCTTAGGAAGGTACGTGTCTCCCTACCCCAGGACGAATCCGTGAGGAGGTACGTGTCTCCCTGCCCCTGGACGAATCCATGAGGAGGTACATATAGTCATCAATAACATATCAATATCGGTGCAGTACTGCTCACTGAACCCAGCTGGTATACCAACCTCCTATATCCATTTCTATGTCTAAGTATTTTAGGGCCGTTTCGATAAACTAATTTCAAACGTTCACTGTATTTACAAATCAACGGAAACATACGATTTAAACAACGTAAATTCTCATGGAAAATAAACAATATTCATACGATAATCGAAAACAAGTAATTTCAACGAAATCGAAATAATAAATATACGATCAACAATAAAATCATTCCACGGAAATAAAATCAACACAATAAAATGAAAGTCTTAAAAAAAAAATCTCAGATTCAAACTAAAAATACTTAATACTTTTCGTAAAGATTTCGAAAACGAAAGTACACCAACCTGGATACAGTTTTTCTTTCTACTATCGCGGTTCTACGTTTTCTTTTCCTTTCCCTTTTACACCTTTTCTTTCTTTCTTTCTCTCTTTCCTTCCTCTTCTCTTCTTCTTCTTCTTCTTCTTCTTCTTCTTCTTCCTTTTCTTCTTCTTCTTCTTCCTCTTCTTCTTCTTCTTCTTTCTTTTTTTCTCGGTCTCTCACTCTCTCTTTTCTCTTCTCTGTTTTTTTTTGTGGCTTCTGCGATAAGCCAAATTTTTTTTTTATATTATTTCGGTCGTCGTGACCTGTGGTCGCGCCACCAGGTTGCGGTACTCACTGGAGCATTTCCACCGCCTTCATCGCGAGCACCCATCGCGGTATCATGGTCGCGATTGTAACACCCCCTGACCCGACCCGGCTGGACCGACCCAGGAAGCGTTACCGGATTTTCAAAACTTTCTTATTTCTATTCATAAACTGAAAACCATATAATTTGTAATTTAAAAATCATTTCAAGTGAGCCCAATAAATAAACTTTTTACAAAAATTTCGGCAGAGTTCCGTTTGTTTTTCGGCTTTCCCAAAACCTGTTTTTCACAACTCAATTCAAATACAAAAATCATATCAACACTTCAAATATCATTTTCAAACAATTGCGCACTCTGCCGTTTAGTGCGACTTTTCAACACAGTTCATAAAATAAAATGATTCAGAATTTAACATTTACAAACGTTCTAAAAATGAAAGACAGAAATCGTAAAATAATTAATTACAGGACATAATTACAAAACATATTTACAGACTCTCTGAATATGCATGCATATCAATCATATTACACATGAACATAAATATCTACCCAAAAATGTGACTCTCCACCTCTGTCTGCAGGGAACTCCTCTTCAGTCTTTGGCCTCTTCAGTCTCTCTGGTACCTACGCATTAGAAACAAACTAACGCGCTAAGCAAAACTGCCTAGTGGGTGTACACTTAAAATAAATGATAATAGAATATAAAACAGTATAGCTAAAAATAGTATATCGCAAATCAGAAATTCAGAAATATAAATAGACAGGAAAACTTATAAACAGAAGTGTTCAGAAATATAATTATATAGAGCAAACGTTTCTCAAATACTAAAACTTTTATAAACTTACAATATGTCAAAACTTCAAGGAATTCAGTTCAATATCATTTCTTTATTCCCATAACACTTTCTATCCATAAATTCTAAATCTGGCCCGTGATACACATAGCAGGGTGTACAGGACTGGATTACGGGTTTTACAGTCGGGTTTTCCATTTCATATGAAATGGTATCCCTATATAAACAGTCGGTTTCCCATTTCACTAGGAAATGGTATCCGGGTATTCTCACAGCCGGTTTCCCATTTCACGAGGAAATGGTATCCGTAATCAATGATTAGAGACAATACGGTGCAGTACTGCTATAAATTCACCCAATTGACATGTCAATCTCCTATATCCAAATATCCCTATACATATATCAGGGCCGTTCAAAATATCATAACAAATCAGTTCTTTGGTTTCAGAAATAAACGGATATCATTTGAAATCACAATCCAGAAATAGGAAAATCATACAATAATTAGAAATCAGATTTTGAAAACACACGTTTTTCCTCAACTGTTCACAAGAGTAAAATATTGCACAAGTAATCCAACAATATACAAAAATGCAAATATATATATAAACCAATCCATACGAATATATATATATATATATATATATATATATATATATATATATATATATATATATATAATCCATAACTATATTTCTAAACAAACTAAATCAAGACATTCATCAAAAAAATAAGTTCAGAAACGTGTATACACCAACCTGGATACCGTTTTACTGCTTCTACTCCTTTTTCCTTCTGGACTTTCCTTTTTCCCCTTTGTTTCCTTTCTTCTTTCTCTTTCCTTTCTCTTTCCCTTTTCTTTCTTTCTTTTTTTCTTCTTCTTCCTTTTCTTCTTCTTTCTTTCTTCTTCTTTCTTTCTTCTTTCTCACGGTCTCTCACTCTCTTTTCTCTGCTCTGTGTTTTCTGGCTTCTGCGAGAAGCTACTTTTTTTTATATTTTTCGGCTGTCGCGATCGTCGTCGCGACCTGTGGTCGCGCCACCAGGTCGCGGTACTCACTGGAGCGTTTGCACCGCCTTCATCGCGAGCACACCTCGCGGTACCTTGGTCGCGCTGATGGTCGCATTGCTCACTGCCAGAATTTGACATTTTCATCGCGAGCAGTTCATCGCGATCTGTGGTCGCGGTGACTGGTCGCGATGCTCACTGCTAAAATTTCCATGTTTCATCGCGAGCGGCCCATCGCAACCTGTGGTCGCGATGCTTATTGCCTCAGTTTTCAATTTTTCATGCATCAATTTCGACCGTTCAATCTGGTCCACCTGAAAACCATAAAAATAAACATACTTTTAATTACATTTACACCCCCTCCATTCACAAAATTTATTTTCACATATATAAAATTAAGTATCCGACATCCGGGATGTTACAATTCTTCCCCTTTTAAGAAATTTCGTCCTCGAAATTTACCTCAATGAAACAGTTGCGGATACTGTTGTCGCATCGTTTGCTCGCTGTCCCAGGTAGCTTCTTCAACATTGTGATTCCTCCAGAGGACTTTTACCGGTGGCACTCTTTTATTTCTTAGCTCTTTGATTTCTCGATCAAGAATCTGCACTAGTTCTTCCTCATATGTCAGGTCTGGCCGGAGCTCAATACTTTCAGCCTGAATTCTGTAGGAAGGATCAGATCTGTATCTCCTTAGCATAGACACATGGAACACATTATGAATCTTTTCTAATTCTGGAGGTAAAGCTAGTCTGTAGGCTACTGGTCCCACACGTTCAATGATTTCGTATGGCCCAATAAACCTAGGACTCAACTTACCTTTTCTGCCAAATCGAAGCACTTTCTTCCACGGAGATACTTTCAGAAATACTTTCTCACCGACTTCATATTCTATCTCTTTTCTTTTCAAATCTGCATATGATTTCTGTCGGTCAGAAGCAACTTTCAATCTATCCTTAATAATCTTCACCTTCTCCTCAGTCTGTCGAATCAAATCTGGGCCTACTAACCTGTCCTCTCCTAACTCTGTCCATCATACTGGAGTCCTGCATTTCCTTCCATACAATGCCTCATACGGTACCATAGCTATGCTCGACTGGTAACTGTTGTTGTAGGCGAATTCAATCAATGGAAGATGATCCGCCCAACTTCCTTCAAAATCAATAACACAACTCCTGAGCATATCTTCAAGCACCTGAATTACCCTTTCTGATTGTCCGTCTGTCTACGGATGGAAGGCTATACTGAACTCAGTCGAGTACTCAAGGCTTTTTGAAACTTCTTCCAGAATCTGGATGTAAACCTCATATCTCTATATGATATTATGGATGCAGGCACTCCATGCAGTCTGACTATTACTCTAATGTACAGTTCTGCCAGTCAATCCAGGGAATAGTCAGTTCTGACAGGTAGAAAATGTGCTGACTTCGTCAATCGGTCCACTATAACCCATACTGCATCGTGTTTACTCCGGGTGAGTGGCAATCGAGTGACAAAGTCCATAGTGATACGATCCCATTTTCATTCAGGTATTGCTATTGGTTGTAACAATCCTGATGGAACCTGGTGTTCAGCTTTCACCTGTTGACAGGTCATGCATCTATTACTTTTAATTACATTTACACCCCCTCCATTCACAAAATTTATTTTCACATATATAAAATTAATTATCCGACATCCGGGATGTTACAGCGGTGATGGTCGCGTTGCTCACTGCCAGAATTTGACATTTTCATTGAGAGCAGGTCATCGAGATCTGCGGTCGCGGTGATTGGTCGCGATGCTCACTGCCAAAAATCACCATTTTTCATCGCGAGCAGGTCATCGCGATCTGTGGTCACGATGACCAGGTCGCGATACTCACTACCTCGGTTTTCAATCTTCATGCATCATTTCTGGACCGTTCCATCTGGTCCACCTGAAAATCATAAAAATAAACATACTTTTAATTACATTTACACCCCCTCCAATCACAAAATTTATATTCATATATTCAAAATTAATTATCCAAAATCCGGGATGTTACATTTCTAGTAGAACAGGTGCTCCAGCTAAGTGGAAAAAGCTTGAGGAGGGTTGGTATAAGCTAAATATGGATGCTTCCTTGCGGGAGGCAGATTGCTTGGTGGGGCTGGGTGCTGTTGTCTGCGACAGCAGTGGTACGTTTATGGTTGGCCTCTCTCGCAAACTCGTAAGATCGGGTTCGATCGAAATTACGGAGGCTTCCACTATTTTAAACGGGTTGGACCTTGCCATTGAATATGGTTTTTTTTCGTCTTCAGGTAGAGTTAGATACCTTTAATGTGATCAGTTACCTTACTTAGGAGAGTCACCCTCGATCTGAAGTTAGTTCTATAATCCTTGATATTTTATCTCTTTGTAACAAAGCTTATGTTTCCTTTTCTTTTGTGCCTAGTGTAGTTCTCAAAAATCGCTCGGGAGACACGGGACACTACAACCTGTAAAGAAAGAACGCACGTGACTCGTAGGACGTTTGGGACACCGGGGTGGTGCCGGCCAAAATCACTCTGACGGTCAAGTTAGCAAGTGCTAGTAAACGATAAAATGTAGGAAACGGAAAAAAGTAAGAAATACTTCCTTTGCTTGTAGGGTGATGACCCTCGTGATAGATGGTAAGATAATGTGAGCGACCAGAATCGTGATAGCTGGATAATTGGATATGACTGATGCTTACCGGTGATTCCCTAGCTGATGTTTGGCGGCTTGAAGTGTCTTTGATTTCAATGTGATACTCTGTGTCAATATGCGTGAGAGAGTTTTTTGAGTGTTTAACTCTCTATTTATAGAGGATGATCCACCCGTTGGGGGGGTGGATCGTATCCGGAACTTGAAGGCCCTAGATCTGGGTGTAACGGCCTTCATCTTAATGGAAAGGTAACAGTCGCTTCCTTGGTGGCCCGAATTGCGGAGGTAACAGTTACCCAATTAACTTGGTCAATGAATGTTCGAAGTTTGCTGCTTGATGGATTAGTCCATGGGCCTGGTCTTATTTAGATAGACATTGGATTGAGCCTACATAGGCCCAAGAGGGTTCCATGTTACACGACACGGGTGTCGTGCAACATGGGGTCCTAGAGGTGTGACCGTCATGTAGCCATGTAGGGGTCATTATTCAGACCGTTGTGTGAATATCATAAGTGTCATGCGACAATGATGTCGTGCGACGAGTGCTTTGTAGTGTTTGGGCCATTAGTCGCCCAAGTCTTGGGCCTTATAGGTTTATCACTTTTGGCTTTGGGCCGGGTCACGCGATGTGATTAGGCTTTTGGGCCAGATCTTTACTTGTATTTGGGCCTGGCAGATTTTGGTTATAACACCTAGAAGTGCTAACACTATTGCACATTCTTTGGCTAGGAATATATATTTTTTTTATTAATGATGTTTCTTTTGATTTGAGGATGCTCCTCCATGGCTGTATCGAGGTCTTCTGTCTGATACCTAGTGTTAGTTGTGTTATGTTTCTGTTTCAAAAAAAAAAAACAACAAAAATAATGTGACACTATTTTAAATGAAAATGTCATGTCTTCTCCCCTTAAATAAGTAATCTTACGTACATATTAAAAGTGACCTTTAAAGGCAAATGCAAGTTTTAACTTATTTTCCAATCAAATTATAATTATTTTTTATTGTCATTTTATGATCCTTTGTTGTTATTTCATTTTTGTGAAATATTGGGGGAAAACTATGATTAGTATTAACTTTTTAAAAGAATAATAAATAAATAAATTTCAATCCATTTGTATCGAACAATTGATCTCTATATGTTCAATTAGACGCTCTATCGGCTGAGCTATCTCCTATTAATTACCTATCTATCATACTTAATTTAGCCGTATGTTACTGCTAAAGAAATATTTTTCTTAAATATCTAAATAAGAAAATTTTAAATCATCATCTTATTTTTATTCAATTTTCTCTTTTAACTTTATATCCTTACATGAATAATCTTAATCTGACCTATTAAAAGGTCAAATGCAAAGCTTCATACTTGTCAACTTATTTTCCAATTACATAATCATTATTAATCACACTATGTAATTATTTAGGTTGAATAAGCACTTTTAATAACAAATATGTAATTTTTAATCACAAATATATAATTATTTCTGTTGTTATTTCAATTTCTTAGCATATAGATATGAAAATAATTTCAGATTCCATCATGTTTCATGGTTAGAAGTAATAGTGACAATCATGAAAATCTCCATTATTTTTAAAGTATCGATATTGTCACCTATAAATATGATTTACACTCCCATTTTTATTTTTATAAGTACACCCATAATTAAGATTTAAATCAACACGATAAGCACCCATTATAATACCAATACTATCATTGTTAAGATCAATTTACTTATTTTCACACTATTTATTTGTAAACCCTATTAAATTATTAATACACCAAATTTAATCCTTACATTGAAAAATCAGTAAACAACCATTATATTTCTTTTGAATAAAAATAAGAATTAATTTATTTTTATGAACTCTCAAAGAGATAAAATTTTAAAAAAAAAATTAAAATGTTCATCAACTATTAAAAATCATAAAGGCTGACATGCAAGAATTAACTTATCAACTTCATAATATACTAACCTCTAAAATAATATATATATATATATATATATATATATATATATATATATATATATCATATTTGGACTTTTAAACTACTAATCAGCTTACATATATATTAGTCTTATATAAAAAATTTGAGCCCGTTTAGGCCTGGACCCTCGGCACCCACTAGCCCAAAGCTGACCCTTGTTTCATGTTAGAATACTTAAATACAACTTTTATTATCCTTACGAAGCAAATGAGGTATCCATTGGATAGAAATCTTATGGCCTGGACCCTCGGCAATGTAGACCATTTTTTGTGTGTAAGTTATTAGGTAAGCGTGGGTCCTAATTCTCCAAGACTCAATTTTAAGGAAGTTGTTTTCGGATTTAGTCGGAAATCCGATATCCGCTAAGGTACATTTGACATGGCATGTGGCTGTATGTGAAAATGACTAACAGAGGAAAAGATTGATAAGTGCTTCATATAAAGGAAGTGGGTTGATTCGAATACTCTGAAATTCGAACATCTAACAGAGTTTTTTGACTGCCTAGGACGAAGCTTTTCGTATTAAGACACAACAAATTAATACAACTTGAAAAGTGTATTAGATTGCAATAAAATACAAAAGCACCCCAAAAGATAGGCATACAACATGAATTTTTTCTCACTTCGGATTTGGTGAATTAAGACACAACAAATTAATACAACTTGAAAAGTGTATTAGATTGCAATAAAATACAGAAGCACCCCAAAAGATAGGCATACAACATGAATTTTTTTCTCACTTCAAGCAGATAATTAAGCTGGACCCCATCATAAAATATGCATGTACAAAACAGAGAAATACAAGGTAAAACAGAGCAAAACGAAACAGAGTTAACCTTTAAATTTCTCAAGCACATATTATAGCAAGAACTCTCTCCCAAGCAATTCATATTTAACTTGTTACATCATGAAAGTGAAACAGTAGCAACAACAACAACACAGAATCTATATATATATATATGTATGTATGTATGTATAGAAATACAACAATTTAACTGCTTTAAAAGCCATAACACTGGCCAACCAGAACAGCAATCAAGGAGATGATATACAGAGCCCAGATGACGCATTTGAGGCTCAGTGGAAATGGAATTGTAAAGGCAAAGACAACTACAGTGGCGGCGAGGAGCACCGCTATTTTCTCCATAACTTGAGCCGTTGTAGCAAATTTGTGGGTAATGAAGTTTGAAACAAAGAGAAAAAGAAAGATGAGCAAGATAGCGAAAGAGAGAAAATGGAAGGAAATAGAGAGTTGGGATTTGTTTTGTACAAAAAAGAGAGAGATTTCAAGTGCTGCTGTGAAGCAAAAACCCATGGCAATGTTTTTCCATTGGAGCAGAATCTGGTTCTGGTTCTGGTTCTCTGGATCAAGAACCGGAGTGATCACCAGTTGCGATTCTGGGTCGATAGAAGGAGGCGATTGTGGTTGGGACGAACTGGTGGACATTTTTGCGTAACTGAAGATGTCGCATACATGCTTCCTTATATAGCCCTTTAAGTGGATTGTTTCGAGGATTTATCCGATATTCGAATTGCTATCGGAGCTTTTTTTGACTCTATAAGACAAAGGCTTTTCGGATTTCGGATGTGTGGGCATGTGGCATCCAAGTTTCAGGGTTGTCTTCAGTGTGGGCATAATACAAAGGCTTTTCCGATTTCGGATGTGTGGGCATATTTGATATTTCGCTTTCAGGGTTGTCTTCAGTGCCGTGCACCATCCAAGTTTCGAATTTAAGATCCGAACACTGTGCACACTTTTACTTTTAATGTACCTAATAATGTATCGAGGTCTCTAAATTTCCTGCACGTATCAAAACCGCATATTAAAGAACAAATATACATTCCATTTGTAAAATATGTGTTCTTTTATCTTAGTTAATTGTAAATATACATGTTACATACAGGACCGGACCTGACTTTTTAATAGTTCGAGACTAAAATTTAAAATAATACCATAATCTCTAATATATATATATATATATATATATATATATATATATTATATTTAGACTTCTAAATTACTAACCAGCTTATATAAATATATTAACTTTATATAAAAAATTGAGCTCCACCACCGCCTAATGTGTTTTAGTAGTAAAACGCTCATTCAGCCTGACAATAATTCAGATTCGAATAAACAGTGCTGTAAATGATATGTAAAAAAATAAAAAATTGAGCCCCTTTAGAATGGGTGCCCTCAGCACCCGGCTCTGGTTATATGTTAAAATACTTAAATATAGCTTTTATTAATGTTACAAAGCAAATGAGGCATCCGTTGGATAGAAATCTTATGGTAACTCCAAATATCTGGACAAATGGCAATGCGGACCATTTTTTGTGTGTAATTTTAAGGAAGTTGTCTTCGCATTTAGTTGGAAATCCGATGTCCGCTAATGTCCATTTGACATGGCCTGTGGCTGTATGTGAAAATGACTAACAGAAGTACTTTATATAAAGGAAGCGGGCTGTTTCGAATACTCCGAAATTCGAACATCTAACAGAGTTTTTTGACTCCATAGGCAAAGCTTTTCGGATTAGTCGGATATTCAAGAATTGGTTTACGTACTAACTAATGTAGCTGCCTTCTGTTTTGTGCCGTGCGATACTAAAAGAAGAAAATAGAAGAAAATATGATATGTTTAGTATGCGGGATTAGATCAGTCTATTTTTAAAAAATTAAATTAGATTAAATTGAACTAAATAATATTGTTATGTATTTATACGGATTTGATTAAAAATAGTACTATCTCTTATTTGGTGTAGTATGGAATTGGATAAAAAAATTTATTGTGTATTATATTATATAGAGTGTGAGATTTGTTACTTTAAAATTAAATTAAATTAATTTTAAGATAAAATAAAATTATTTTAAATTAATAATAAAAGTTAAATTATTTAAATTAAATTTGGTTAATTTTTTTAAAAATAAAATATTTATACTATTTTTTAAAAATAAATACAACTATTTATTATTAATTTTAAAAATTAATATTAATATTCTTATTAATATTAATATTAAAAAATATAGCTTTTTTTTAATAATAATTTAATATATTATATTATATTTATTATAAAAAAAAAAAAGATAAAACAACTTGAGACTTTGAGGCAGGACAAATTGTCGTGCCTCAGCAGGTCAATTTGTCCCGCTTGGCAGCTGTATGGGAAATTCCATGCAGTTGTAAATTTTAAAATTGGAATGAAATTAGTTCAATCTCACTTAACAAATGCAGTCATAATGCTAGTCACATATTCTATATAGAGAATTTTTCTTCTATTCGGACTACCTTCGAACCTTTTCTTAATTCGAACATACAACTTGAACAAGCCTACAACTTTCACCTGAATTTTATCCTGTGATGTGCAGTTGTTTGTTCAAATTCAATCGTATAAATTCTAAAATTTCCTTTTATTAAGTTAAATTAAGAGTCCTGATCATAATCGGAATAAGTTTAGTTTACTATTGAAGCTTGAATGTAAATACTTCATAGTTACATTAATTTTATCAATTAATAAAATTATTTATTTAGAGTAAGTTTATCATGCAACCGACTATTAATTGCTTGCGAGCACACAACACAACAGGCAATGAAGAGAAGGTTCTTTTCCTATACAAAATTGTAGGATTTGTGCAAATAACATTGCTCTTCCAATTAATTAAGGTTTTTGGCAAATACAAAAGATAATGGATTGTGTTAATCAGAAAATTTTCTTACACTATTCTGTTTCTGTAATTTTGTATCAATCAAATGAAAAATGATTGTAATTTATATTATAAAAATGAAGATAGTTGCAATCTGCAGAGTCAAGATGGCAATGGATCAGTTATTCTCATTTCATTTTATGATTTTTGTAATTGAGATTGGCTTCATGGGAACCAAACTTGTCGGATTATCCGAATTTGAGTAAAAGTTAATGTAAATCAAGTCACGCCATGTAGACTTTTTACTCTGATTTATTTAATCTCATAGTCACCATTCGACGTTCTAATCCGTTAACTTAGTAGTATCCGACACTGTGCCTGAATAGAATTTCAGTGGGCCTAATAATGGGTCCCCACCTGTCCATTTTCTGCGTGTTTTCGGAAACATAAATTCAATGCTATTTTAGTCGGAAACGTAAATTTTTCTGCCGATATGTAGATTTATTTTAAAAAATTAAAAAATATTATTATTTTATAAAATATTTTTTAAATAAGACAGAAAGAGATTTTTATTTTTTTCTGATGATTTGATTAACGATACTTTACTCCCTCACGTTTTAGAAATAGTCACTTTTTTCATTGAAGTTATCTTTTCATTTAAAAAGCAATATGATGACAAAAAAAGTAAGTAAAAAGACTTAATTACGCTTGAAACATTAAAAGGTAAGTAAATATGCTTTAAGAGTAATTAATTTTTTTTTACTTACTTTTATTTGTCATCATATTGCTTTTTGAATGAAAAGTTAACTACATTGGAGAAAATGACTATTTTTAAAACGTGAGGGGGTAAAATATCGTTGAACGAATCGTCATGGGGACAAAATAGGAATTTCCCTAAAATAAATTACAGTCCACCTACTTGAAGTATTCATAATTAAAGATAAAATCAACTTTTATGAAAATTGACAGCTGATCACCTTGTCGTTAGTCAATGTTATTCAATGTTATTTTGGTCATTTCATTTTATTTTAAAAATAATTAATTAAGATCTCCACTGTCGATTTCAGATGAGATACACGATGTAAATTTATTTAAAAAAAATAAAAGAAAACAAATTTAAGATTCCTACCTTGCATCTCATCTAAGATTGATAGTGGAGATTTATTTTTAAATTTTTTTTAAAAAAATTAATATTTTCACTAACCATTCAAAAATGGTGGTGACGGTGATCCATGGTACATCTCATCCACTATGGATCTCCTCATGGGAGACTTGCTTCGCCTTGTTCAAACTAGGGGAGGCTCTGTTGGCGAACCAATTAGAGGAAGCTTGCCTTCCCTAGTTCGCGAAAATAGAGAGGCTAGAGTCTCCCCATTCGCAAGTGACCGTCCGCCGTGACAATAATTATTAGCAAATTAATGAATATTAAAATTATAAATTTAAGTTGATATAGTTAAATCCATTTTTCCTAAAAAGGTTTCCTTAAAATAATCCACTATAAATATAAGCTTAAGGCGGTTAAGAATTGTCTTCATAAACTTATTGAGAAATAAAAATTAACTAACAACCACATTTTTTTTTAGTTGTTCCATTGCTTTAAATAATTGACTATAAATACAAGCTTAAGCTGATTTAATCAATTATCTTCACACAATTATTGTGAAATATAATTAACTAACAACAATAATAATGTGACACTATTTTAACTGAAAATGTCATGTATTCTTCCCTTAAATAAGTAATCTTACATATTAAAAGTGACCTTTAAAGGCAAAAGCAAATTTTAACTTATTTTTCAATCAAATTACAATTATTTTTTTATTGTCATTTTATGATCCTTTGTTGTTATTTCATTTTTGTGAAATATTGGGGGAAAACTATGATTAGTATTAAAATTTTAAAAGGATAAAAAATAAATATATTGCAATCCACATGTATTGAACAATTGATCTCTATATGTTCAATTAGACACTCTATCTGCTGAGCTATCTCCTATTAATTATTTATCTATCATACTTAATTTAGCTGTATGTTAATGTTAATGAAATATTTTTCTTAAATATCTAAACAAGAAAATTTTAAATCATTATCTTACTTTTTATTCAATTTTCTCTTTTAACTTTATATCCTTACATGAATAATCTTAATCTTACCTATTAAAAGGTCAAATGCAGAGCTTCATCCTTGTCAACTTATTTTCCAATTACATAATCATTATTAATCACAATATGTAATTATTTAGGTTAAATAAGCACTTTTAATCACAAATATGTAATTTTTTCTATTGTTATTTCATTTTCTTAACATATAGATATGAAAAATAATTTCGGATTCCATTATGTTTTACAAGTTAGAAGTAATAGTGACAATTATGAAAAGCTTCATTATTTTTAAGGTGCCGATATTGTTACTTATAAATATGATTTATACTCCCATTTTTATTTTTATAAGTACACCCATAATTAAAATTTAAAATTTAAATTAATACTATAAGCACTCCTTATAATACCAATACTATCATTGTTAAGATCAATTTACTTATTTTTACACTATTTATTTGTAAACCCTATTAAATTATTAATACACCAAATTTAATTCTTACATTGAAAAATCAGTAAACAACCATTATATTTCTTTTGAATAAAAATAAGAATTAATTAAAAAAATAGTTGCAAAACATAATTGATTTATTTTTATGAACTCTCAAAGAGATTAAAAAAAAATAAAAAAAAATTAAAATGTCCATTAACTATTAAAACCATGAAGGCTGACATTCAAGAATTAATTTATCAATTTTATAATTATACCATTATTTAAGAATTAACTTATCAACTTTATAACTCTATCGTTGTTTCAAGTTTATACGGATTAACAAGTCATTATTGACCGTAAAAGTAAATAACATACCTAATTTTTCTCAACAAAAAAAAAAAAAAATCGTGAATAGACATCAATCTATGCTTCACTTTTCTAAAAAATAATAATAATAATTTATGTTTCACTTTTGGTTTATTGATAGAATTCATAACATGATATAAACGAAATACATAAAAAAGTTCAATTTAAAATTTAAAGAAATACAGATATTTGATAATCATGTATTTTATAAGAAGATTTGATACTTGGAATATAATTAGGGTTTAATTAGTGTTTATCATACACTTTTCGTTTTTTTTTTTATATAAATGGTTTAATATAGTTGTAAATAACATGGTGTAATTAATGGGTGTACATAGTATTTGATTTAATTTTAATTAAAATAGTTTGCTCTTATTTGTCATTTTGTATTGAAATATTTTTTTTAATGAAATTTTTTAATAAAATATGGGTGTGTAAATCAGATTTATGGTGGCTTCACCATTTTGTCCCTGCCTTTAAAAAACTAACTTAAGCGTTAACTCTCAAAGGTAAAATGGTAATTAATATTATTTGCCTCTGGAGGTTTGAAAAAAATCATTTTATCCCTACTTTAAAAATATTTCTTATTTTTTCCTACAGTTAAAAAACTAAAATATATGCTTCAATATATATAAATATCTATGTGTGCGTGTTAATTTATAGGATAAAAATTTAAAACATCTACTATACCCTTGATGAAAACTATAGATAACTATAATACCATTAAAATATTTAAATAATAATAATAAATCATTAAATTTATTAATAAAAATAAAAAAATTTAAAATACCTCATATTATTATCATCCTTATCATCCATCTCTAAAAAAATATAATAAATAAAACTATTTCTCTCTCTCCTCCAATTATGATAATTGAGTTAGAGTTTAATGTTAGGGATGAACAGTAATGATGATGGATAATTTGGTTAGAGTTTGATGGTAGGGATGGATAGTGATGATGATGTGTTTATATATTTTTATTATGATGAAAGAAGAAGATATCTTTTATTTTTTATATTTCTAGATTGTTTTTTAATTTAAGAATTTTAATTTTTTTATTATAAATTTAATAGTTTATTATTATTATAAAAATATTTTAAGTGTGTGATAGTTATTTATTGTTTTCATTAAGAGTATAGTATACTTTTTTATATTTTTACCCAATATAATTAACATATATATATTGAAGTATATATTTTAATTTTTTTAATTGTAAGGGTGAAAAGAAGAAATATTTTAAAAGTAGAGGTAAAATGATTTTTTTTTTTTTAAATCTCAGAAAACAAATAATAATATTGTTTATCAGAATAATAGCTAATTACCATTTTATCGTTAAGAGTTAACGGTTAAGTTAGCTTTTTTAAATGGTGAATATTTTTAAGAATAGGGTAAAATAATAAATATTTTAAAAATAGGAGATAAAAATAATATTTTCTTAACCTTAGGGGAAAATAATAATATCCAAAAAAAATAAACAACTTGAAAATAAAGAGAAAAAAAAATAAACAAATGCGGTGAACGTGGATCGAACACGTGACCTTCAGATCTTCAGTCTGACGCTCTCCCAACTGAGCTATCCCCGCTTGATGAGCTTAGAGTTTGTTTTGTAGGATTTAATTATATATAGTTACCAGAATAACTCCGTGCCAAATGTCAAATAAGAATCTGCCCAAGTATCATAATCAGCAGCTTCCATATGCTGAAATAAATAAAAATCAAATATTAAACTTATAAAATAGTTGAGTGATAATTGTATACACATATGAGTTGACCAATTTTATTAAAATTCTACCGTCAATAATCCCACTTTAATTAACGTTTTCAGGATAAAAGTTGAGGTGACTTCGTGGTAAATGGTAACTCTCTCGTACCCATATTAAGAGAATTATAGGTTTAAAACATCATAATTGAACAAAACATGATTGATTTAGAGCTCGTTTATTTTTTCCACTTAACATTTAATAAGACTAAATTGGACGTATTAAGTTATTTTTATTTTTTTAAATGGTTAAATAATTTAAAAATATTAAAAGAAAAAAACTTAAAATAAAAAGTTAAAAACCATACTTATTACTTAATACATAATTACTGAATCATAATTATAATATTTTCTTCCATAATTACAATATTGTTTCTATAATGATTGTTTTTATATTAATATATTTATAAACTTATCTTTATTTAGATGTTCATATTTTAAAATAATAAATAATTAATATTTTATTATATAATTAGAAGGTAAAAAAATAAATATATTGTTTTAAATTTTAGTTCATATTCAGTCTTTAAAAAAATTTAGACATATTCATCTTCATATAAGAAAATAAATGGCCAGTTCAATTTTGTTAAGTCGAATTTAATATGGGTTTGGGTTTTTTGAGTTTAATGAATTTCTTTTACATATTCTTTTAACTTCAGAGATCATATGGCTTTCTGATGTGGGCTTTCAAGTCCATGAAACTTGCTTTTTGAGTCTTCTAAACATAAAATCATTATTATCCAAAAGATAAAAAATCTAAATTAAAAGATTTTCAAAAAAAAAAAAAAACAAAATCTAAAGTAAAAAAAATTACAATGCACCGAATTAATTGTAATTGTTAAAAAAAAAAAAATTATTTCAATTTAATAAATTCAAATGTTATAATCCGCATATTTATATACAATCCAACAGCCCAAGCAAATGTTGATAAATAAAACTAGACAATAGTACAACAAAGTCCTTAAAGTTCAAATTAAATTCTAATAGTCCGCAATATATTATAACCTAATTCAACCTACAGTATACAGTAGCATCTCCAATATTATTAAGTATTTTTTACCTTTTTATTATAGACATATCAGTATTTTTTTTTTGTTGAGAGGAAAACGAAATATATAAAACCAAAACAAAAATACTCAAAGTATCGAATGAGATACTTTTCTTTAACGTGCAGTGTCATTTTGTAAAAGGTATAAAATTAATATACCTAATATAAATGCACATCATATGGCTTGTCAACAGACAGATAATATCACAGTTAAGCATTACTATCACTTTAATATATTTAATATTGTGATAGATTTTCAATTGATGGAGTACAGTAGTAGATTTCTAGAGCAAACAATAGAACTTCTTACCCTTAGCGTGACTTTGAGCCCCATGGATGAGTTTAATTCATTTGATGTTGATGACATTTGTACTCTTACTACGAAGTTTTACTCTCTAGATTTCGATAAAAACGATATTGAAGATTTGAGTAGACAATTGAACCATTACAGGTTTGATGTTCTTTGTTGTCCAGAATTTTATAATTTTGCTTCTTTATTGGAATTATGTCAATGTTTAGCTGAAATAAAAAGGTCAGAATACTACACTTTGATTGATAAATTGATCCGTTTAGTCTTAACTCTTCTTGTATCCACAACAACAACAGAGCAATCATTTTCTGCTATGACGCTTGTCAAAACACCACTTCGCAATAAGATGGAGGATGATTTTCTGACGGATTGTATGATCATATATATTGGAAGACGAGATTTCTGATACTATTGACTTAGAATATTTAATAGATGAGTTTGATTGTGTAAAATCTCTCAAGACAAATTTTAAATAAAGCTTATTTGTATTTGTATTGCATGTTTATTTTTATTTTTATTTTTTATTGTTATATTATTGAAAGTTAATATACTTTGTTTAATATATGCATTTTGAGGGGTAAGGTTCATTATATGTCCATCATCTAGTTTTACCTTTACTTTTTAATCAATGAAATTTCTTCGTTTTGTTGATGATTGCTCAAAAAAAAAAAAAAAATAGTTTTATTTTAACTCACCTTAGTAAAAAATTTGGGGAAGCCCCTATATATATAATTTGAAAGATATGAGATTTTGATAATGAAACTCGAACCAAATAGCCATTGTAAAATTTGATGAAGAATTGTATCCTGCAGATAGCATTCATCTGTATGGATTGCTTGGAAAAAGTAGAGCTATTGTTGTCGACATTGGCTCCGCACTTATAACATTGAGTTGCACTTTTAAACTCACCAATAATTAGTATAATTATGGAAGTGTTAAGTTTAGATAAATACTTTCTATGTGTCGAGCTTACCTATTCAATCCAATCAAATTTCACGTAAGAGACCCATATCACATGGGGTAAGTGATATGGGTGTATACGCCAAGATGTATTAAATTGTTTCTTGATAAATTTATTGCACACATCAATGAAATCAGGTTCTGTACAAGTCTATATATATATATATCCTCCTTCCTCCTAATTCCTAAATTTTCAAGAAAATAAAAAACACAATAAGTTTCAGATAGTCCATCCTTTGTTAACTCATGAATCAAAGCATAGAGATGAGCAATACATAAAATCCGCATAAATAAAGTCGATAAACGATATTTTGCATGATTTCTTTTTCCTTAATTAATTGCCTCAATTACAATTAGGGATGAGCATGGGGAAACGAAGATGAATATGTATTCCCCCATCCCCATTCTGTACCCAATCCCTATCCCCATTTGGGAAAAATGGAGATTGGGGAGTTTGGGGAAGTATCCCTATATACCCCATTTTCCCGTTTGACCTAAAATAAAACTATTTAATTTAAAACAAAAATATTCAATTACAGTATAAAACTAGTCTATTAATTGAAATAGTAAAGTAAAACTATTTGAAAATAAGAAGCTCAATCACATTAAAATTAAGCTTATTATTATATATATATATATTTAAAATTAAAAATATATTTTAAAACTAATTATTTGAGAAAATGGAGAGCGGAGACCTATCCCCATCCGCATCACCATTTAAAAATGAAGATGAAAATCATCTGTATCGCTATTTATTTTATATTTTTTTCCCCTAATGGGGATTGGATTTAGGCCCAATGAGAAAAATGTCCATCTCTAATTACAATCCAACTAATTTAATAATTGAATTTCTAGAAAACATTTCAAATAAATATGAAAACTAATTGCACCTATGCACATTTTGGTCATACAGGGTGGGAGCTTAATTAATACTTATATAACATGGCAAATCTTAAATTTTAATCGAATTCACACGCAATTACACCTGTCATATATCTTTAATTAATACTTATGAAGAAGATCACAAAATATATACCCAATTAATTATCCAAATATATATATATATATAATTTTCAATATTTATTTTGGAGATCTGATCAATAATTTCTCTCTTCTTAATTATATATACTAGCCGATTGCTTCATCATGCTTTGCACGTCCAACTTATTTATTTATTTATTTATGTAATGTCCTTAATTATTAATTGATTAATTATCCTGAACTGGAAAAAAAAAATTAAATTAATAATATAAAGAAACGTGGTGTATGATCATGTCAAGCTTCAATTCAATCCATGCTGATCTCTGATCTCCCATATGATTAATATTAAATTAAATACAAAAATCCCCGATTGGCTTTTTAGAAAAAAACAAAAACTTGTTTAAATTTTTTTATGGCACGTGCAAGTTGACCAAATTAGATAGGTATATGGAAGCAGACATGAGAATGATACTATCCATATTTTTGTGATTTTTTTTAACTAATTATTTAACGAGAATAATGTTATTGTCAAATTAAATGAACGTCATTTTCACGTACCAAATTATATTGGGTGATGATCATTTTATACCGTGTTAATAACTTGATATTTGAAATAATTCCATCAAATTTGCTTCAAGTCTCTGAAAAATCTTAAACCATATGCTTGATCAGCCAATTCTACGCCTATCATGTGTTTGATTAAACAAGTGCAATTGCAATATCTCTTAGATCAATTGCTCGCATCCTATCATTGACTTCTATATATATATATATATATATATATATATATGCTTTAAAAAATTAAATAATATTAATATTAATATTAATAAATAGTTTTCATGAGTCAAATTCGTCATCTTATATAACTATATCATGTATGTTGTACAATTCAAAAAAAAAAAAAAAAAAAAACCATATCATGTATGTTGAATATACACATTGTTCTCTAGAAGTACAAGCATATCGACACCAAGTATATTGAAAAACTTTATGTTAACAAGATGAAGGTAATATCACATAAATTAGTACTTGGAGACTACATTATAATATTATAAGCAAGAAATTAATTAAGAGACGTTGTGTGTCTACAAAAACTTGAGAATTTTTTGGTTTCACCTCACTCTTCTGATCATATGAGACAAATAATGTTACCATAAAATAAGCTGTTAATTTCAGCAGAGGGATATGGATCCATGACATTGATGACATTGATGGCAAATGCTTATATTATACTTCTAAGCTCATGTGCTTGTAAATGTAAGTGGAGAGATATCATGTGTTCATTAATTTTATATAGATTCGATCTCCTCATGGTCAGTATAAGCCATGCATGCATGCATGGTTAAATAATATTATAAAAAACCTTGAAGTAAGAGTAATTAAAATGAATAGTCTAAGATTTATTAGTTTTATGATATATTTCTTGTTGTTGACTATCGTCTATCAATGAGAATTTTCATCCAAACACCCTTGTGGTCACGGTACATGTCAATATCACGAAGCTTATAACTGGTAATAATAAATTAAAATGTAAGTACATTAATTACCGTCAGACTAAGCTATGTTTGTTTAATTGAGTCAACTTGAGAAAACTGGATAACATAAGATATGTGTTAGAAATTAATAACTCCTAGACAGTAAAGAACGTGTAGGAACGTGTACGTATTACATGAGATTTAGTGCCGCCGGACGTGTACACACCCGTAATCTGTCCCAATAACAACATGTCACGTGGTGTGCTTCCTGAACAAATGTACTTTCGTACTTGAGTAGATCTCTCTTTAGTTTCTTATGATGTAAATGATCCTCACTGATCAGAAATATATAATTGTTTTTTAAAAAATATATATAATCGGAAGTTGCCAACAAGTTGCCGGCAAGAGTTAGCTATGTGCGTGGAAAATCAAAGTCGTGGGAAGATTAATGAGAATAAATTATTAGAAATTGTTTGAAGTATTCCATATACAGTATCATCGGAGATTATATATATATATATATATAGAAGGGACTTTGCAGAGAAGCTAGATTGAGTAGTAACATAAGCCATGGCAATTCAACAATATATTTTTTTGTTTTGCATCTTAGCATCTGTGCCTGGCTCATTAGCTACCACTCATGCTGTTAAACCTAGCCATTATTCAATGCCATTCAACCGGACCATTTTTCCGGCTGGTTTTATTTTCGGTGCAGGTTCAGCTTCTTACCAGGTATATATACAATCTATGCATTTTCTCTATTTATATTTATATATAAGAACAAAACTTGATTGAGAAATATATCACTGAACTAATTTCATCGTATCGTAAAGATTGTAAAATTTATTAACGTAGAATATTGTATGTATATTTGTTGTGTTTAATTTCTTATATTTCAGTCGGAAGGAGGTGCATCTATAGATGGCAGAGGTCCAAGTATATGGGATACTTTCACTAAGAATCACCCAGGTATATATACACAATCTATGCATTTTCTCCGTTTATATTTATATATGAACACAACTTCGTTGAGAGATATATTACTGAACTAATCTTATCACAGAAACTGTTTTTTATTATTATTATTATTATTCGGTGGAATATAAATTACATTGTGGCAAGGATTCAACCATTGAACTTGTTTTCTTCCAACTACAATTTGTTTTTTTTTTTCCTTTTTCATTGAATATTAAGGATATTGACAAATGAATGGTTGGATTTTACAGAAAAAATCTGGGATCGTAGCACCGGAGAAGTAGCCGATGACTTGTACCACCGCTACAAGGTATACATCTTTTGATTTGGTCTGAACTGATGATCACAACTAGCTAGGAACACCATTGTTTATATTCAAATTTGTAAATATATTATATATATTTTTTATATATTCTTTCAATTAATTGCTTAAAAAATGTTTCAGGATGACATAAAAATAATGAAAAGAATTGGATTAGACTCCTTCAGATTCTCCATCTCATGGTCCAGATTATTACCCAGTAAGCTAATATTGATCTCACTCTCAATTATTGCCGTTAATTACCGCTAATTAATCTCAAATTAATTTACATGTATTTGATATTAATTTCTTTTTTCTTTTTTTTTTGTCTCTCCTTTGTTTTAGAGGGAAAAATTAGTGGAGGAGTGAACCCACTAGGAGTAAAATTCTACAATAATGTCATCGATGAGCTTCTTGCCAATGGTAACTAACTAATTAATTGATTAATTATCCAACATTAATCTCCCTTCAAATTTACCTCCAAATTGTGCCCTCTATCTCATATCAATTAACTATATATATATATATATATATATATATATATATATATATACATACTATGCTCAGGTATGACACCATTTGTGACTCTATTTCATTGGGATCTTCCACAAGCACTAGAAGACAAGTATGGTGGATTCTTAAGCTCAGAAATCGAGTAAGTGAAAAAAAAAAAAAAAACCAAAGAAAATATGTTACATACAACAACTATATATTATAAATGTATCATGTGTTGAATGTTCGAACAAATTGAATTAATATACATTTTGGTGATCGACATTCAACAGGAAAGATTTCCGAGACTATGCAGATTTTTGCTTCAAAACTTTCGGCGATCGGGTCAAGCGCTGGGTCACATTGAATGAGCCATATTCATATAGTGTTAATGGCTACAATGGCGGCACTTTCGCCCCCGGTCGATGTTCAAGCTATATGGGAAATTGCACCGGCGGTGACTCCTCCACTGAGCCTTACATTGTGGCTCATAATTTGCTTCTTTCTCATGCAGCTGCTGTCAAAGTTTACAAAACAAAATACCAGGTTGGTATATATACTAGTACTGAAGAGTTTTTTATATATATGTGGTTAACTAATTAAAAAGTTGAACATGTTTCAGGCTTATCAGAAGGGACAGATTGGGATCACAATAGTAACTCACTGGTTTATTCCGAAATCACCAAAATCAGAAGCTGACAAAGAGGCAGCCAACAGAATCCTTGATTTTCTGTTTGGATGGTGAGTGACCTTCGATTTCGAATGGCCTCATCAATCTCCGATTTCACGTTTGTAGTAGGAGCAAGTAGCATATCTGAATCTAAATCCTCTACTGATATAAATTTTTACGTGATGTGGCTGCTAATAAGAAAAACAATATAAAAAGAATGAGGATTGGATTAATGTGAATTACATAGATATATATATATATGCATAAATTTATTTACAAGATGTAAACAATTTTGCAGGTTCGCTGATCCAATCACATATGGACATTATCCAAAGATTATGAGATCTTTAGTGGGTGACCGATTGCCAAAGTTCACTAAAGCTGAGTCCAAAATGCTAAAAGGGTCGTTGGATTTTCTTGGCGTAAATTACTACACCACAAATTATGCAGCACACTCTCTCACAGTCCCTAAAGTCAACCTAAGTTACTCCACGGACAGCCGAGTTACTGCCTCATGTAATTTGCATCAACATTATTGCCTTAATTGGCTACATATATAGTACTACATTATTCTATATATTATTATTTTACCTTTATATACATACATTAACACAATCACATAATTTGTTGTCACAGCATCGAAAAATGGGATTCCGATTGGCACCCCGGTATTCTCTCTCTCTCTTCTTATGTTCAGATTTCTATATTTTTAACATATAACACATTTACGTCCTTGAATTCTCTCAGTAATTGAATGCAAAATGTTAGCTAATACGTAAAATGCGATCATGGTTTATTCTACAGACCCCTCTTTCCTGGCTTTTCATCTACCCGAAGGGAATCAAACATCTTATGCTGTATGTAAAGGACAAGTACCAGAACCCTCCTATTTATATTACTGAGAATGGTATGTATATATATGTATGATAAGTTTAATTGATAATTGAAAACTTGAAATAATAATAAATTGTGTTGTTTTGCAGGAATGCTGAAGCAAATAATGATTCATTGCCAATTTCTGAGGCCCGTAAAGACAGTTTGAGGATAAGATATTACCACGGCCATCTATCAAATATTTTAGAAGCCATCAAGTAAGTTCACTAAATATTTGATCTAGTCAATTTCGACAGTTAATTTTAGTGTTAGAAAAAAAATAAAAAAGTAGAAAAATTAAATGCAAATAAAATAAATGTGGAGATGCGGGGTATCGATCCCCGTACCTCTCGCATGCTAAGCGAGCGCTCTACCATCTGAGCTACATCCCCACATATCATCCGCAATAGACTGGCTGTGTCACATGCATCAGTCGACTCAAAAACCTGTATCTGCCGATATTTGTAACATGAAGATGGTTTTTTTCTTTGACAGGGAAGGAGTTAATGTGAAGGGATACTATGCATGGTCGTTTTTCGATGATTTCGAATGGGATGCTGGATATACCGTTCGATTTGGACTGATTTATGTTGATTTTAAGAACAACTTGAAAAGATACCTTAAATACTCTGCTTACTGGTTCCAGAGGTTCCTCTTACACTAAATTGCACCGGCTGCCGCTACCATTCTTGTGCTTTCACTGACTGAAAAGTTTTCATTTCTGAGACAAAAGAAAGTTTGATAATAATAATGAGAGAATCATGATTGATGTTTGTATTCTTTGGTGTGTTGATCTTCAAGATAATACCAATGTTTGCTAGGTTCCAAGCATGTTCTTTTGATATATCAAGTGATCTTCTAGTATATCATGTTTCTGCTCAAATTCATGGAACTTTAGCAATATTTGAATGCTCATAAAAACATTAAACATATATTAATTGAATTTATTGGACTCCTCATCCCAAACCAATCTGATTATTAATGGGGTTGGGTTGGGTTGGTTCCACCAAATTTGTTGACCCCCTAATTCGGTGACAATAAATCCAAGTCACCCTTATTTATTTGATCATGATTGTCTAAAATAATAAATTAATTTTTGAGCCATGCTACCATCAGTTGTTTAGGCGACTGTTGGAGCACAATTACTCCCTTAGAGAGCTGATATATGGTGAAATATTTATTATAACAGATTTTTTGTTTAGTTGGTTCTATGGTTTATAAAATTAACCATTTTCTTTCCCTTATTTACAATATTACTACCCCATTTTCATTTACTTTTCCCTTCCCATTTTTTCACACCTCTTCACCTCTCTCCCTCTCTTTTTTTTTTTTTTTATATACAAACTTACTTTTTATTTTTACACATTAATTTTTAATACCTTCTAGTTAATTGTGATGTAAAATTAATGTATAAAAATAAAAGTAAGTTTGTATAAAAAAGGAAAAGAAAAAAAAAAAAGAAAAATAGAGAAGTGAAGAGGCGTGAAAAAATGGGAAGGGAAAAGTAAATGGAAATGGTGTAATAATGTCGTAAGTAAGGGAAAGAAAATGATTAGTTTTACAAGTCATGAGACTAGTTGAAGAAAAGGGACCAGCTAAAGAAAAAAAATTGTTGTAAGAAATATTGTTACGTGTCGCTCCCTAAGGGAGCAACTGTTCTCCAACTATCGTCTAAGCGATTGCTGGTAGCATGACTCTTAATTTTTATGCTTAGGTCACTCATATCAAGTTTTGGAGAAAAACTTGTATGTATGGAATGCAATACATCTAGCCAATAACACTATGCCACATGGCATAAAAACTAAGTTTGGTAGTATGATATTAACGGTTAAGATATGTTAAGTCGATGCATATAAGTTTTTCTCCAAATTTCCAAAATGACTTATAAAGAATATTATCAAAAACAGCATCATATCTAGGACAGATATTCTGGACAGGAATTGTAACATCCGTAATTTTCATTAATTATGAAAAGTGCCCATAATTGTTGTTAATTATGTGAAAATAATGTAATGAGTTTATTTGGATTAATTTTTAGTTATACAAGTGGACCAGGTGGAACAGTCCAGAAAGAATGCATGAAGAAAAATGAAAAAATTGGCAGTGAGCACCGCGACCACGGATCGTGATGAGCAGCTCGCGGTGAAAATGATGATTTTGGACAGTAAGCACCGTGACCAGTTACCACGATTAGGGATCGCGATGAGCAGCTTGCGGTGAAAATGCTGATTTTGGGCAGTGAGCATCGCGACCAACATCGCGACCAGACACCGCGATGGCTGATCGCGATGAAGGCGGTAAAAACACTCCAGTGAGCACTGCGATCAGATGGCGCGACCACAGGTCGTGAGGAGCGGTCGCGATGACCAAAATTTTATAAAAAAAAATAGATGGTGGTGGAAGCTTCATGAAGAAGCTAACAGAAAATAGAGAGAGTGACCGGGAGAAGAAAAAAAAAGAAAAAGAGAAAGAAAAAGAAAAAGAGGAAGAAAAGAAGAAGAGAAAGAAGAGAGAGAAAGAAGGAAAGAGAAAGAAAAGAAAGAGAAGAAGAAGAAGGAAGGAAGAAGAAAGGAAGAAGAAAAAAAGAAGAAGAAGAAAGAGAAGGAAAAGAGGAGGAAGAAAGAGAAGAAAAAAAAGGAGGAAAAAGGGAATCTAGAAAAGAAACTGTCGGAAAAACGGTATTCAGGTTGGTGTACACTTCTTTTTGAAACCTTTGTGGTTTTGTTATGTGTTTTTGATTCGAATCGGAGATTTTTGAATATTTTGGTGGATATATGTTCATACGTTTATTTATTTGAATATTTTGATTTAATCGTATTTCGATTATCAAGATTATTTTGAAATAAATTGTTTTAGAATATCGTATGAAACAAATCGTATAATTTCCATGAAGTCACATACATATGTTTTACGAATATTGTTTAAAAATTATATTTGTTGAATTTAATTTTGATTTGTAAATTACAGTTGTTGATTTCGAAATGAATACAATGAATTGATGTGAAAGTTTAAAATTGTGTATTGTGAAACGGTCCTAGGATATTTGAACGTAGAAAACGGATATAGGAGGTTGGTATACTAGCTGGGTTATTTCAGCAGTACTGCACCGATATTGATCTTGAACTTGACATTACGTACCTCCCTAAGGATTCGTCTTAAGGTAGGGAGTTATGATATTGATATTATGTACCTCCCTAAGGATACCGAGTACTCGGTCCTAGGGAAGAGAGTTATACGTACTACCCTTGGATGGAACAGGCCCCAAGTGCCGGTCTTAGGGTTGGGAGTTATGTTTGATGGGTAGCCACCGAGTGGTCAATGTCGAACGGCCCATATTCCAGTCCAGAAAATTATGTTGAGTATACCAAAGGGACAGGATTGAAATGAATTGGATAAAATGTTTATAAGAGAATTGAGAAATTGATTTTATATGATTTATTTATTTAATGGTGTTGCTTAATAATAATAATAATATGTTTGAATATGAAATTATCATGATATATTATTTTGAAAAGTTATTTTGTGAGTTCTGAAATTATATTTAGTATACACCCACTAAGCGATATGCTTAGCGCGTTGATTTTTATCACGCGTAGGTAATAGAGATACCAGTGGAGAAAAAGACTGAAGAGGAGGTAGCTGCAGACTGAGGTTTAGAGTCACCATATTTTTGGGTAGTGATATTTAAATTTTGTCTGTATATTAGTTAGCTACGCATGCATATACAGAAGTTTGTAAATTTGTTATATATACAGGTTTTGTAAATATTTGTTTAATGGTTTATGTTTTTCAAAGTTTGTAAATATTGACTATGTATTATTTCATTTGAAAATGTTTGGAAAGTCGCACTATACGGCAGAGTGCGCATATGATTGAGAAATGAATTTGAAGTGTTGAATATTATATTATTTGAGTTTTTGTTGTAAAACAGGATTTTTGGAAAGTCAGCAAAACAGAGGAAACTCTGGTAAAATTTTTCAAATAGTTTTGATGGGCTCACTATAAAGGATTTTAAAATGCTAGTTATTTGGTTTTACAAAAAAATTTAAGTAATAAATAGAGTTTAGAAAAGTTTGAAAACCCGGTAGCACTCCTTGAGTCGATCCAGGCGGGTCAGGTCAGGGGGTGTTACAGGAATACTATGAGCTAACAAATTAGACATTGTAGGAAGAATATTAAGACAGTTGCGTTTCGGAGGCACATTCAAATGCCAAATACACTGCCACCATTTCGAAGCAAAGAGAGAGAGTACTAGCTTATAATCACTTTTCACCGAGTACTCTCCGCGCTTGTCAAAATGCCAAATAAATTTATCCAAGCAGTTCCTCTTAGGAATCGGAATAGGGATGACAATTTCATAGTACACCGCCAAAAGATGGTTGCCAACTTTACTCATATCCCAACCACCTGCTGCTAACAATAAATAATTAATTTCTTTACCTCCAGCTGAAAAAAGAGAGCAACACCAACCAGCAATTTTTTTTTTAAAATTTCTCTAATATAGTCGCAAAAGTCTTCCGCTTTTTTTGACCAATCGCCGTAGGCAGACCAAGGTAACGGGTGTGAGAAGCAGTAGAAATAAGGCCAAGAGTTTTGAGTTAGAGTTTGCTTAAGAGTTGCACTACAATTGGGACTGTAGATAACCGAAGATTTCTCAAATTAATAAATTGACCAGAGTCTTGATCATAAAGCAAAAGGATTCTTTTGAGCGCTTCACAACTATCCACAGAAGCCTCACAAAATATAATTCTGTCATTCATAAACAGAAGATGATTAACAGGTGGAGAATGGCTGGAACACTTCACACCTTTTAAACTACGAGAAACCTCGCTGAAAGACAAAAAAGAAGAGAAAGCTTCAGCATACAAAATAAAGAGATACAGAGAGAGAGGACAACCTTGAAAGGCCAAATCATGCTCATGGAACTACCATTAATAACAAACGAGTAAGAACAGAAGATAGGCACTCGAGAACAAAAGAGGTCCACTTATCAAAAAATCTCAATTTACTCATAACCGTAATAAAAGAAAATACAATAGAGGCATTGAAAAGCAATAAGAATATTATCAGTAATCAGGCGCCTGAAACAAAACGCTTTGATAGTCTGAAATCAAAGAACGAAGAATAGGTTTCAATCGGTTATCTAAAGTTTTCGAAACTATTTTATAGACCACATTACATAAACTAATAGGTCTATAATCAACTACCACCTCAGGGTTTTTTCTTCGGAATCAAAACAATATTGGTAGAGTATTATATCCTTCATAGGAGCCCCATCATTGAGAATGGAAAGGCATGCTTGAAAAACAGAAGAACCCACGACGTCCCATTAAAAAAAACAGCGCATGGAAACAATAAAGTTAAAATATGTTAGATTAAACTAGAAACATCCTTCTCCGAAAAATCCATGACAATTCATGATAAAAGAAGAATTCATTCTAAATTGCAGAATTGGTAGCTCAACAACATGCTATAGTATCACAAAGTCCATCAACATCATGAAGATATCAAACCAAAAGAAATACATTAAAGAGCACGAGGTTCATAACTCAAATGAAATACACAAGTGAATATTACCACAAAAGGATTTCAAACTGTTATTAGTCTATTGCCTTCTGCTTTCCATATTCGATTGAGCAACCTGCACATGTAATAAATAGATAAACCTTCTTTCTTTCTTTGAAAGACAAACTTGCTCTCCTCCTCCAATTCTATGTTATTGGTGTTGAAATTCTAATCCTTGTTATCATTTTTCTTGCTTATATAATAATCTCGTGTGTTTTCGTTAATTGCTGGTCATGAAAGCATTCATCCTCCGGAATTCCATGTGAATTCGGCAGCAGTCAATCCCTTGGATTTTTCTAATTCTACCTCTACTTCTCCAAATACTTCTGTTTGGAATTTCACTTTCTCTATAAAAAAAATCCTAACAAAATCCCTATGTATTACAAGGGATTTGCATGCATGGTACTGCTCCGTTGAGCACACATCAGGCTCATGTCAAAATTTGAAGATGTTGTCAACTAATCACAATGGTATCACATTGGTGGAAGGATGTTGGGAGAGTGTAAATACCAACTAGGGTTTTGGTAGTACTCTAGAGTTTTATTATAATCTTTTTTGTTTCTTAGGATAAATCTTGGTAGTTAGTCGTTGGCTGCTATTATTTTAACTTACATATTTTATAAAATTACTCCACGGACAGCGGAGTTACTGCCTCATGTAATTTGCATCAACATTACTGCCTTAATTGGCTACATATATAGTACTACATTATTCTATATATTATTATTTTACCTTTATATACATACTAACACAATCAAATAATTTGTTGTCATAGCATCGAAAAATGGGATTCCCATTGGTACACTGGTATTTTCTCTCTCTCTCTCTTATGTTAAGATTTCTATATTTTTAACATATAACACATCTCCGACCTTGAATTCTCAGTAATTAAATGTAAAATGTTATCTAATACGTAAAACACGATCATGGTTGATTTATTTTACAGACGCCTCTTTCCTGGCTTTTCATCTACCCAAAGGGAATCAAACATCTTATGCTGTATGTAAAGGACAAGTGCCAGAACCCTCTTATTTATATTACTGAGAATGGTATGTATATATATGTATGTTAAGTTTAATTGATAATTGAAAACTTGAAATAATAATAAATTGTGTTGTTTTGCAGGAATTGCTGAGGCATGCAAATAATATTAATGATTCATTGCCAATTTCTGAGGCCCTTAAAGACAGTTAGAGGATAAGATATTATCAAGTCCATCTATCAAATATTTTAGAAGCCATCAAGTAAACTCGCTACGAATTTGATCTAGACAGAGAGTTAATTTTTAGTGTAAAAAATAAATAAATAAAAAAAGTAGAAAAATGAAATGCAAATAAAATAATATGGAGATGCGGGGTATCGATCCCCGTACCTCTCGCATGCTAAGCGAGCGCTCTACCATCTGAGCTACATCCCCATGTAAAAGCTTGCAATGAATATGACATATAAGTATCATCCACAATAGACTGACTTTGCCACTGTAAATGCATCAGTCGACTCAAAAACCTGTATCTGGCGATATTTATAACATGAAGATGGTTTTTTCTTTAACAGGGAAGGAGTGAGTGTGAAGGGATACTATGCATGGTCGTTTTTCGATGATTTCGAATGGGATGCTGGATATACAGTTCGATTTGGACTGATTTATGTTGATTTTAAGAACAACTTGAAAAGATACCTTAAATACTCTGCTTACTGGTTCCAGAGGTTCCTCTTGCCCTAAATTGCACCGGCTGCCGTTACCGTTCTTGTGCTTTCACTGACTGAAAAGTTTTTCTTTTTTCTTTTTCTTTTTTGAGAAAAAAAAGAAGGTTTGATAATAATAATGAGAGAATCACGATTGATGTTTGTATTGTTTTGTGTGTTCATCTTCAAGATAATACCAATGTTTGCTAGGTTCCAAGCATGTTCTTTTGATATATCAAGTGATCTTCTACATATGACATTTCTGCTCAAATTCATGGAATATTTTTTTTTTTTTTAGACAAATCACTTACGGTGTGACGAATCGAACTTGAGTTATTATCAGACTGAATGAACACCTTTACCACCAAGCCACATTTAAAAACTTTTTTTTATCTATATTTGAATGCTCATAAAAACATATATTAAATGAATTTATTGCACTCCTCAGCCCAAACCAATCCGATTATTAATGGGGTTGGGTTAGGTTCCACCAAATTTGTTGATCCCCTAATTGGGTGACAATAAAGCCAAGCCACCCTTATTTATTTGATCATGATTGTCTAAAATAACACATTAATTTTTGAGCTATGCCACCGACAGTTGTTTAGGAGACTGTTGGAGCACAATCGCTCCCTTAAAGAGCAACACGAGTAAAATATTTATTACAAATTTTTTTTTTCTTTAGTTGGTCCCATAGCTTGTAAAATTAACCATTTTCTTTTCCTTATTTACAATATTATCATTTCATTTCCATTTGCTTTTCCCTTCCCATTTTTTTCACAACTCTTCACTTCTCTCTTTTTTTTTCTTTTCTTTTATATATAAATTTACTTTTTATTTTTACACATTAATTTTTAATACTTTATAGTGACTTTTGATGTAAAATTAATATATAAAAATAATAGGTAAGTTTGTATATAAAAAATAAAAAAAAAAGAGAAGCGAAGAGACGTGAAAAAATGGGAAGGGAAAAATAAATGAAAATGGGGTGGCAGTGTTATAAACAAGGGAAAGAAATTGGTTAATTTTATAAGTCATGAGACCAGCTAGAAAAAAAAAAATTGTTGTAAAAAATATTTTGGCACGTGTTGCTCCCTAAGGGGGCGACTAAGAGACTACTGGTGGCATGACTCTTAATTTTTATGCTTCGGTCACTCATTTCAAGTTTTGAAGAAAAACTTGCATGTATGAAATTTAATATATCTGACCAATAATACTATGCCACATGGTATAAAAAACTAAATTTGGTGACATGATATTAATGGTTAAGATACATTGAAGCCAATATATGTAAGCTTTTCTCCAAATTTCCAAATGACGTATAAAGAATATTATCAAAAACAATATCATATCTAGAATAGATATTCAGGATGGGAATATTACGAGCTAACAAATCAGATATGGTAAGAAGAATATTAAGACAGCTGCGCCAAATAAAAATACAAACTTTCGGAGGCACATTCAAATGCTAAATACATTGCCACCATTTTGAAGCAACCTCCAAAGAAGAGAGAGTAATTGTTGAAAATAGTGTGAATTTTAAAGTAATAAAAACATGTGCTTTTAAAAGGGTAAAAGTAGTTATATATGAGACCTGGTCTGATGCCCATTATTCCTTCACACCATGCACACGTCCATTTATTCTAACGTTATTCATTCCTTTTGGTATATAGAACGACATGGTGCTTTATTTTACATACACTGATACATTCTCTGGAAAGTGAAAAAAAAAAAAAAAATTTTGGTTTTTATAAACAGTACTAAAGCTAGTATTTGTTTTCCTTTTGTTTTATTTGTATTCTCATTTCACAAGCTACTTGTTTTCGTTTTCTTCTCTATTTCTTTTATTCTACATTAATTCAAACACAACTACTATGAGATTCATAGCCATTTTCAAGCAATCAGTACTGTTTTTATTCTTTTTGTGTTCTTATTCTATTTATGGGTTCAAGTTACAAAAAAAAAAAAAAAAATTTGTTCTATACAATTTGTTTGTGTTATCGATTCAGAGCAATTTTTGGGGTGTTAGTATTATGGTTTTCTTCAGTACAAAAAATTTCGAGATAGAGATAATTCTGGGCTGTTTTATCCTTGGGACGACGAGGCTGTATACTGTTTGTACAAAATTTAGGCAGAGCCGCGAAACGTCTTAAATAAAGCGACCTAGTCCGCGACTTAACCTAAATTTGGTATTTATTTATGGGGTAATTGCAATAACTCCCCGTGTATATAGACATAATTGTACAAAAATCTGAGAATAATTGATAATAACAATAACTCCCCTTTGACCGGTTGACTAACCGTTTGACCACAGTTAGTCATTAACGGTCAAAGGAGTAAAATCGTCTTTTTAGAAAAAAAATTTTAAATTTTTTTTTTTAAAAATGGACCAGATCATTGCCAAAAAAGAAAAAGTCAATTTTTTTTTCAAATTTTTTTGTTTATCATCACCATATCTCTATTTCTTCCAATTTTTTTTTCTTTTTTTAATTTATTTGTTCATTATATTTTTTTCCTTTTCCTCCATCTTCTTCTTCTTTTAATTCTTCTTCTTTCAAAATTTTTTTTTTTCGAATTCTTCTTCTTCTTTTATTTTTTTTTCCCTTTTTTTTCTTCTTTTTTTTTCCAGATTTTTTTTATTTTTATTTTTTCTCTTCTTTCTTCTTCTTCTTCGTTTTTTTTAGATTTATTTATTCTTATTCTTTTCTTTTTTTTTTTTCAGATTTTTTTTTATTTTTGTTCTTCCTCTTCTTTTTCTTCCTCCTTTCTTCTTCTTCTTCTTTACTTTTTTTTTAAATTTATTTATTCTTCTTCTTTTCTTTTTTTTCAGATTTTTTTTATTTTTGTTCTTCCTTTTCTTTCTTCTTCTCCTCCCCTTCTTCTTCTTCTTCTTTGTATTTTTTTTTTTCAGATTTCTTTATTCTTCTTCTTCTTTTCTTTTTTCTTTTTCAGATTTTTTTTTATATTTTTCTTCCTCTTCTTTCTTCTTCCTCCTCCTCCTCTTTTTTTTCTTCTTCTTCTTCGTTTTCCAGATTTTTTTTAAATTTTTTTTAAAAAGACGATTTTACCCTTTTGACAGTTAGTGACTAACTGTGGCCAACGGTTAGTCAACCAGTCAAAGAGGAGTTATTGTTATTATCGAATCTTTTCAGATTTTTGTTCAATTATGATTATATACACGGGAAGTTATTACAATTACCCCATTATTTACTGTACTATTTTTATTTGGCGCAGCTGATTTAATATTCTTCTTACTATGTCTAATTTGTTAGCTCGTAATATTCCCATCCTGAATATCTATCCTAGATATGATGTTGTTTTTGATAATATTCTTTATACGTCATTTGAAAATTTGGAGAAAAACTTACATGTATTGGATTCAATGTATCTCTTTTTTCAGCTAAAGGTAAAGAAATTAATGATTTATTATTAGCAGCAGGTGGTTGGAACATGAGTAAAGTTGGCAACCATCTTTTGGCGCTAGAATATAAAACTGTCATGCCTATTTCGGTTCCTAGGATGAACTGCTTAGATAAATTTATTTGGCATTTTGACAAGCACGGAGAGTACTCGGTGAAAAATGGTTATAAGCTTGTTATTACTGTTGCTGCGGATTACTAACTTTCGGAGGCACATTCAAATGCCAAATACACGGCCACCATTTCGAAGCAACCTCCCAAGAAGAGAGAGTAATTGTTGAAAATAGTGTGAATTTTAAAGTAATAAAAACATATTCTTTTGAAAGGGTAAAAGTAGTTATATATGAGACCTGGTTTCATGCCCATTATTCCTTCACACCATGCACACGTCCATTTGTTCTAATGTTATTTATTCTTTTTACTATATAAAGTGACATGGTGCTTTATTTTACACACACTGATACATTCTCTGAAAAGTAAAAAAAAAAAAAAAAGTTTTTGGTTTTTTTGAGCAGTACTAAAGCTAGCTTTGTGTTTTCCTTTTGTTTTATTTGTATTCTCATATCACAAGCTAATTGTTTTCATTTTCTTCTCTATTTCTTTTATTCTATATTAACTCAAACACAACTACTATAATTAGGAGATTCATAGGCATATTCAAGCAATCAGTACTGCTTTTATTCTTTTTGTGTTCTTTTTCTATTTCTGGGTTCAAGTTACAACAAAAAAAAAAAATTTGTTCTATACAATTTTTTTGTGTTTCGATTCCGAGCAATTTTTGGAGTGTTAGTATTCTGGTTTTCTTCAATACAAAGAATTCCGATATAGAGTTGATTCTGGGCTGTTTTATCCTGGGGACGACGGAGCTGTATACTGTTTGTACAAAATTTGGGCAAAGCCGCAAAACGTCTTAAAGAAAGCGACCTAGTCAGCGACTCAATCCAAATTTGGTATTTATTTACTGTACTAATATAACAGCATTTGTTTTGTAAATAGTAATCTGCAGCAATAGTAATAACAAGCTTATAACCACTTTTCACCGAGTACTCTCCGCGCTTGTCAAAATGCCAAATAAATTTATCCAAGTAGTTCATCTTAGGAACCAAAATAGGCATGACAGTTTCATAGTCCAGTGCCAAAAGATGGTTGCCCACTTTACTCATATTCGAACCACCTGCTGCTAACAATAAATCATTAATTTCTTTACCTTCAGCTGAAAAAGGAGATACATTGAAGCCAGTACATGTAAGTTTTTCTCCAAATTTTCAAATGACGTATAAAGAATCTTATCAAAAACAACATCTTATCTAGGACGGATATTCAGGATGAGAATATTATCAGACATGGTAAGAGGAATATTAAGACCACTGCGCCAAATAAAAATACGAACTTTCGGAGGCACATTTAAATGCCAAATACACTGCAACCATTTCGAAGCAACCTCTAAAGAAGGGAGAGTAATTGTTGAAAATAGTAACAGGAATATTACGAGCTAACAAATCAGACATGGTAAGAGGAATATTAAGACAGCTACGCCAAATAAAAATACGAACTTTCGGAGGCACATTCAAATGCCAAATACACTGCCACCATTTTGAAGCAACCTCCAAAGAAGAGAGAGTAATTATTGAAAATAGTGTGAATTTTAAAGTAATAAAAACATGTGCTTTTGAAAGGGTAAAAGTAATTATATATGAGACTTGGTCTCATGCCTATTATTCCTTCACACCATGCACACGTCCATTTGTTCTAACGTTATTCACTCCTTTTGCTATATAAAGCGACATGGTGCTTTATTTTACACACATTGATATATTCTCTGAAAAGTGAAAAAAAAAAAAAAAAGCTTTTGGTTTTTATGAGCAGTACTGAAGCTAGCTTTGTGTTTTCCTTTTGTTTTATTTGTATTCTCATATCATAATCTACTTGTTTCAGTTTTCTTCTCTATTTCTTTTATTCTATATTAACTCAAACACAACTACAATAACTAGGAGATTTATAGCCATTTTCGAGCAATCAATACTGTTTTTATTCTTTTTGTGTTCTTTTTCTATTTCTGGGTTTAAGTTACAAAAAAAAAAAAATTGTTCTATACAATTTTTTTTGTGTTATTGATTCCGAGCAATTTTTGGGGAGTTAGTATTCTGGTTTTCTTCAGTACAAAGAATTTCGAAACAGAGGTGATTCTGGTCTGTTTTATCCTGGAGACGACGGGGCTGTATACTGCATGTACAAAATTTGGGCAGAGCCGCGAAACGTCTTAAAGAAAGCAACTTAGTCCGAGACTCAACCCAAATTTGGTATTTATTTATTTTACTAATATAACAACATTTGTTTTGTAAATAGTAATCTGCAGTAACAGTAATAGCAAGCTTATAACCACTTTTCATTGAGTACTCTCCGCGCTTGTCAAAATGCCAAATAAATTTATCCAAGCAGTTCATTCTAGGAACCGAAATAGGCATGACAGTTTCATAGTCCAGTGCCAAAAGATGGTTGCCAACTTTACTCATGTTCCAACCACCTGCTGCTAACAATAAATCATTAATTTCTTTACCTTCAGCTGAAAAAAGAGATACATTGAAGCCAGTACATGTAAGTTTTTCTCCAAATTTCCAAATGACGTATAAAGAATATTCTCAAAAATAACATCATATCTAGGATAGATATTCAGGGTGGGATTATTACAAGCTAACAAATCAGACATGGTAAGAAGAATATTAAGACAGCTGCGACAAATAAAAATACGAACTTTCGGAGGCACATTCAAATGCCAAATACACTGCCACCATTTCGAAGCTGTGACACCCCCCGACCCGACCCGGCTGGACCGACCCAGGGAGCGCTACCGGTTTTTCAAAACTTTCTAAATTCATTTTATAATCTCAAACCATTTAAAAATCAAATCAATTTGAAATTCCAAAAAGACTTTTCTCGTGAGCCCATCGAATCAATTTTTTTAAACCATTGGAAAACCACATACTTTATAATGTAAAAACCATCTCGAGTGAGCCCATCAAATCACACTTTTTACAAAAATTCGGCAGAGTTCCGTTTGTTTTTCGGATTTTCCAAAACCTGTTTTTCCACAAAACAATTCAAATACAAATTCAATATCAACACTTCAATATCATTTTCAAACAATTGCGCACTCTGCCGTTTAGTGCGACTTTCCAATACAGTTTATAAAATAAAACAATTCAGAAATTAATATTTACAAACATAATAAGCATAAAAGACAGAAATCGTAAAATAATTAATTATAGTTACAAAACATATTACGAAACATATTTACAAGTCCTCTGTATATGCATGCTTTCAGAATATATACATATAACAACAATATAGCTATCCAACTGTGATAACTCTGGAACTCTGTCAGCAAATCTCTCTCTCTTCAGTCTTTAGCTTCTTCGGGATCCCTGGTACCTACGCATTAGAAACAAAACTAACGCGCTAAGCATATAGCTTAGTGGGTGTACAATAAACTCAAATATGAAAGTCATAAATAACTTTTAATAATAAACAAATCACAATATATATATATATATATATATATATATATATATATTTCAACTGTAATCATTTACAAATCAATTTATTTACAAAATCAACCATAAAACAGTTTTAATCACTTTAATTTCAACAATAGGATCAACATATAAAATCAGTTAAGACACTCATTCAATTCACTTCTCAATTCACTTCAAATCTGGCCTGCTAGAATACTCAACATACTAGGACTGGAATATGGGTCAAACTCCCACCCTAGGACGAATCCTATGAGTGGTACGTATCTCCCTACTCTAGGACCGTGGGTACGGAACCTAGAGAGGTACATAACTCTCTATCCCAGGAACGAATCCTTAGGAAGGTACGTGGCTCCCAACCCCCAGGACGAATCCTAAGGAGGTACGTGTCTCCCTGCCTCTGGACGAATCCATGAGGAGGTACATAATAATCATCAATAGCAATCAATAGCGGCGCAGTACTGCTCAGTAAACCCAGCTGGTATACCAACCTCCTATATCCATTTCTATGTCTAAGTATCGTAGGGCCGTTTCCGATAAACTAAATTCACAATAACTTTCACAATAGTTACTCAATAAACATACAAGTCACACAATTCCCTTCACGAAAGATAATCAATAGTTATACGAAAATCTAAATCAAGTATTGTTAACGAAATCGAAATATTCGAAAACATAATCAAAATGCGATCTATCATAAAATCATTCTAAAATCAACAATAGATATATCAATCATCGATTTTACATATAAAATAAACAATTTTCGTACGAAAATCGAAAACGAGAAATTTCAACAAAATCGAAAACGAAAACGAAACCGATAACGAAATATTTTTCGTAAAGATTCCGAAATCGAAAGTACACCAACCTGGATACCGTTTCCTTTCGGCAAAATCACGGTTCCACGATTTTCTTTTCCTTTTTCCTTTCCCTTTTCTCTTTCACCTACACTTTCCTTCCTCTTCTCTTCTTCTTCTTCTTCCTCTTCTTCTTCCTTATCTTTCTTCTTCTTTCTTTCTCTTCTTCTTCCTTCTCTTTCTTCTTCTTTCTTTCTTTCTCTTATTCTTCTCTTCTTTCTTTCTTCTTTATTTTCTTTTCTTTCTCGCTCTCTGCCTCTCTTTTCTCTGCTCTGTGTGTTTTCTGACTTCTGCGAGAAGCTACTTTTTTTTTATATTTTTTTAGCCATCGCGACCGTCGTCGCGACCTGTGGTCGCGCCACCAAGTCGCGGTACTCACTGGAGCGTTTGCACCGCCTTCATCGCGAGCACACCTCGCGGTACCTTGGTCGCGTTGCTCACTGCCAGAATTTGACATTTTCATCGCGAGCAGTTCATCGCGATCTGTGGTCGCGGTGACTGGTCGCGATGCTCACTGCCAAAAATCTCATTTTCCACCGCGACCTGTGATCGCGGTGACCAGGTCGCGATGCTCTCTGCTTCAGTTTTCCTTTTTCTTGCATCATTTTTGGACTGTTCCATCTGGTCCACCTGAAAATCATCAAATTCAACATACTTTTAATTATATTTTCACCCCCTCCAATCACAAAATTTATTTTTACATATATAAAATTAATTATCCGAAATCCGGGATGTTACAGAAACAACCTCCGAAGAAGAGAGTAATTGTTGAAAATAGTGTGAATTTTAAAATAATAAAAACATGTGCTTTTTGAAAGGGTAAAAGTAGTTATTTATGAGACCTGGTCTCATGCCCATTATTCCTTCACACCATGCACATGTCCATTTGTTCTAACGTTATTCATTCCTTTTGCTATATGAAGTGACATGGTGCTTTATTTTACACACACTGATACATTCTCTAAAAAGTGAAAAAAAAAAAAGCTTTTGATTTTTATGAGCAGTACTAAAGCTAGTTTTGTGTTTTTCTTTTGTTTTATTTGTATTCTCATATCACAAACTACTTGTTTTCGTTTCTTCTCTATTTTTTTATTCTATATTAAGTCAAACACAACTACTATAACTAGGAGATTCATAGCCATTTTCAAGCAATCAGTACTGCTTTTATTCTTTATGTGTTCTTTTTCTATTTATGGGTTCAAGTTACAACAAAAAAAAAAATTCATTCTATACAATTTTTTTGTGTTATTGATTCCGAGCAATTTTTGGGGTGTTAATATTCTGATTTTCTTCAGTACAAAGAATTACGAGACAAAGGTGATTATGGGCTGTTTTATCCAGGGGACGACGGGGCTGTATACTGCTTGTACAAAATTTGGACAGAGCCACGAAATGTCTTAATGTAAATAGTAATCTATAGCAACAGTAATAGCAAGCTTATAACCACTTTGCACCGAATACTCTCCGCGCTTGTCAAAATGCCAAATAAATTTATCTAAGCAGTTCATCCTAGGAGCCGAAATAAGCATGACAGTTTCATAGTCCAGTGCCAAAAGATGGTTGCCAACTTTATTCGTGTTCCAACCACCTGCTGCTAACAATAAATAATTAATTTCTTTACCTTCAGCTGAAAAAAGAGAGTAACGCCAACCAATAAATTTTTTAAAAAAATTCTATTATATAGTCGCAAAATTCTTCCGCTTGTTTCGACCAATCGCCGTAGGCAGACTAAGGTAACGGGCGTGAGAAGCAGTAGAAATAAGGCCAAGAGTGTTAGAGTTTGCTTAAGAGTTGGACTACAATTGAGACTGTAGGTAACCAAAGATTTCTCAAATTAAAAAATTGACTAGAGCCTCGATCCTAAAGTAAAAGGATTCTTTTGAGCGTTTCACAACTATCCATAGAAGTCTCACAAAATATAATACTGTCATTCGCAAATAGAAGATGATTAACAGGTGGACAATGGCTGGAACACTTCACACCTTTTAAAATACGAGAAACCTCGCTGAAAGGCCAAAAAGAAGAGAAAGCTTCAGCATACAAAATAAAGAGATACGGAGAGAGAGGGCAACCTTGAAAGGCCAAATCATGCTCATGGAACTACCATTAATAACAAACGAGTAAGAAACAGAAGACAGGCACTCCAGAACAAGATAGGCCCACTTATCAGAAAATCTCAATTTACTCGTAACAGTAATAAAAAAAAAGACCATTCAATCTTGTCAAAAACCTTGCTCATATCTAGCTTGAGGACCGTGTAACATTTATTCCCACCATTTTTCCTGTGAATACAATTGAGGCATTGAAAAGCAATAATAATATTATCAGTAATCAGGTGTCCGAAAACAAAGCGCTTTGATAGCCTGAAATCAAAGAATGAAGAATAGGTTTCAATTGGTTATCTAAAGTTTTCGAAACTATTTTATAGAGCACATTACATAAACTAATGGGTCTATATTCAGCTACCACCTCAGGTTTTTTTTATCTTCCGAATCAAAACAATATTGGTAGAGTTTTATATCCTTCATAGGAGCCCCATCATTGAGAATGGAAAGACAGGCTTGAAAAACAGAAGAACCCACTACATCCCACTGCTTCTGAAAAAAACATCACATGGAAACAATATAGTTAAAATATGTTAGATTAAACCAGAAACATCCTTCTCCGAAAAATCCATGACAATTCATGATAAAAGAAGAATTCGTTCTAAATTGCAGAATTGGTAGCTCAACAACATGCTATAGTATCACAAAGTCCATCAACATCATGAAGATATCAAACCAAAAGAAATACATTAAAGAGCACGAGGTTCATAACTCAAAAGAAATACACAAGTGAATATTACCACAAAAGGATTTCAAACTGTTATTAGTTTATTGCCTTCTTCTTTCCATATTCGATTGAGCAACCTGCACATGTAATAAATAGATAAACCTTCTTTCTTTCTTTGAATGACAAACTTGCCCTCCTCCTCCAATTCTATGTTATTGGTGTTGAAATTCTAATCCTTGTTATCATTTTTCTTGCTTATGTAATAATCTCGTGTGTTTTCGTTAATTGCTGGTCATGAAAGCATTCATCCTCCGGAATTCCATGTGAATTCGACAGCAGTCAATCCCTTGGATTTTTCTAATACTGAAAAATCCTAACAAAATCCCTATGTATTACAAGGGATTTGCATGCATGGTACTGCTCCTCCGTTGAGCACACATCATCAGGCTCATGTCAAAATTTGAAGATGTTGTCAACTAATCACAATGGTATCACATTGGTGGAAGGATGTTGGGAGAGTGTAAATGCCAACTAGGGTTTTGGTAGTACTCTAGAGTTTTATTATAATCTTTTTTGTTTCTTAGGATAAATCTTGGCTGCTATTATTTTACTTAAGTTAATAAGAATTAACTTACATATTTTATAAAATTGGTTTTACATGATTTCATGTTTATTTTGCACAATGAGTCACTGCATCATCTTTATATATTTTACAATCTCAATTATCAGGCAATCAAGTAACTACAATATAATAAATTATAGTAAATAATTAAGATCTATTTTATAATAAATGGAGTTGTAGCACTAATTGATGAATTTAGTTTAGGCAGAAAGATTAGGACCGTGATAGGTCATAGGTGGACTAGAAAGAGTAGAAGATTAATGGTAAGGATAGAAATACATCAATTGCCTATGCAGCTGTAACCTTAATTTTAATAGCTAATTGGCTATCTGCTGTTATACCATAAATCGATAAAAATTATTAAGTTCTACGATAACTATAAGTTCACAAATCCCATAAATACACACCGCATAAATGCATAAATATACAACACAAGTCCAAAAATATGTATTATATTATATTTTAATTTATACGGGTTTGCCCGAACCTGAACCCGCATTGAGTATTAATTTCAAGTAAGAATTTAAAGGATGGTGGAGATAATGTATCAAACTCACCTATATCGTGACAAAATGAGGTTGGTGCAGTGGTTTACCCTTCACACTTACACCTTTGAGATTGTGAATTCGAATCGTGTTCCCTTTTCTGAATTCCGAATTAATTATAATTGTTCAAAAAAAAAAAAAAACCTCACCCATATCGGATATGTTCCACGGCCTGTTGTCAAATTCAAGGTTGTCATCTTCCTCATTGTCTGTAGGAGCATCAATCACACTGAGAGCATTCCTTTGTAGCTTGACTTCTATGCCATTAGTAAGGACCTATGATTTTATCAATTTTAGCAAACATTTACCATAATCACAATCGAAGCAGGATTTCCAGTCAAACAATATTTAACCAGAAAATGAACAAACACGCAGATATTTTTCAGATCATACTTATCCTATTTGCAAATCATGCAAGACTACCTCACTTAGAAATTTACTTCAATTATTGTGTCAATCATTCAATCTACTAGCTAAAGTACGGATGAGAAGCACGTCTCAAATATTAGTTAAAAATCAAAATCAGAATCAAATATCTTAGAAATTTACTTCAATTATTGTGTCAATCATTTAATCTACTAGCTAAAACATGTCTCAAATGTTAGTTAAAAATCAAACAAACTGTTTAATCGTTACAAGGCAACAAAAGTGAAGAAATAAATGTAAAAGAAACGGCTATATGTACCCAAACCAATACAATAGAAAGATTGGTCTTCGAATATATATGATCTCTACTGTCTATCAATTTTAATGGATAATAGAAATCCATTTAAAAATTATTCTTAGTTGTTCAAAACGTAACTTATAGTAGATGTCTTGTATATTTAAGTTCAAGCTCTTCAATATCCACTAGTTTTATCTTTCAAAATTATGAAATGGTGGTGACTGTGAACAATAAAATACAAATGTATATTTATATATTTCGTACGAGAAAATTATAATTAGTTACAATTGTAAGATTCTTCTTATTTTTCTGTATTGAAGTCCGGTTACTTTTGTGTCCTCTCTTTGATAATTATGTGCTTGTATAGGTGATAATGATAATATTATAGAATTTTAATACATATATTAACACAAGTTAATAAATACATGCACAATCACTCATCGTTTAAGTGGTTAGTGCATCTCCCTCCCATCTCAATGGTGAGAGTTTAAGTACAATCGTACGCATCTACCAGAATATATAGGTAGTTTTCTCTTGTTATTATGGAAATGGATGTCTCCTAGACAGGGCGACACATGATTCCTCCATGATCCTAGCGGCCCAATTATCAATTCAGCCTATTATTAGAGTGTTCTGTTTTCTTCATTAATCACACGATATTACGATGATACCCTTTAATTCAATTCAACTTATTTTCGTCACTGAGTTTAACCACTGCATGCATAGGCTGCTTGCATTTTATTCTTCCCAATGTGACTTACAAAGCTACATTGTATTCATAAATGGATAATATGAGAGATTTGAACTGATTTTCCAATTACTATGTCCTGATGATCATATTATATAACCAGGGGCATAGTTAGACACCTTATATTGAGTGAGATAATCTAAATTTTATTTTTCTATTTTGTAATATATACAAATTTTATTTGTAATAGTTAAAGATAGATAGTACGAGTGAATTTTTTATTATTAATAATAAAAAATAAATTTAATTAAGAGGATATAAATATTTGTTCAAAATAGGGTTTCGATGAACAAATAAATCCCAACACATCATGACAAGAATTGACGTAATTTTAGATAGGTATGGATCTAATTAAAAAGCACATATATTTTTTTATTCTAAATTTCAAAAATCAAAACCACTTTTTATTGTGCATATTTTGCAAACCTCTGCCAATAGGTTTCTTTGCCTTTTTGCCTTGATCTTTATTTTGATAATAAATAATTTGATCATATAATTACTCCTACCTTTTCCTTAATATGCCACAAATGACTACAAATTTAAATTGTATACATGGTATCCTCTTAAAATAAATTTATCTTGTCAACAAATTCGATCTAAGTTTTAAAAATAAAATATCACACAATGCCACTTATCTTGGTGGTTAGAGGCTCAAACCCCTCCACGCCAGCCACCAAGGTTCAACACTTAGTGTATGTAAATATTTTGTCCCACTATTGCCTATAAAAATGCAATTATATGGGTAGACCCCTCTCGTTACTGAGAGTAGTAGTCCGACCCTGTTAGGTCCCGTTAGTTCTCGTATCCCATGACTGGGAGTAGTTATCTGGGCTGTACTTATATGATTTAATCTCAGTTGGCTCCAGTAGTTCTCTAACCCGAAAGGTGTCAGATTTCAAAAAGGTAAAATATCGAAATTAAATTTTATTATAATTTATATTTAATAAAAATTAATATTGTTCTATAAACTAAAATTTTATTTAGAATTTTCATTCAATTAATTTGTAATTTTTTATTTTAGATCCCTTAACTTGGTAGTTGGAGGTTTAAAATACTTCAAAGCTACCAAACTTCAACACCTTGTGTATGCATATAAATATATATTATTATCGGTGCCTATAAAAAATGCAATTGTGTTAGTAGTTTCTGAGCCGTGGTTGTATACTTTAATTTCGATTGATCTCGTAATCCTCTAACCTGCAAGTTGTCTGATTTTTTAAAAAAAAATTATAATTTTTTTAATTACTAAATCAGTAAATCATCACATAATTTATATGACATTTATAAATTTTTAAAAAAATTAAAAAAATAGACTAAATAGCATTAATCAATTTGTTTAAAAGATAACAAAACATTAACAAAAAAACAGTTTACTAAATGTTTCTTCTTGGAAAAGTTTTATATCCTTTTATTTATTTATTTTAAATAAAATAAAAAATAAAAGAAAACAAAATTCAGGCGAAGGAAAAAGAAAGAAATAAGAGGAAACGATGTGTGAATGACGAGGGAAGATGGAGCTCCCATTGAACAAAGAACTCATCTTCTTCCTTCTTCTTCAGGTACTCTCTCTCTCTCTCTCTACGTTTATTTATACGTTTTCACATACGTGAATATACGCGTATTCCATCATGCGCCGTTAGATCAATCCATGATCCGATCACACTCCTCTCCGATTCCTCGCTTTGTTTCTCTCCATTCCCATTCCCTTTCCATTTCTTTTTCTTCTTTTCAAATATTTCTGATTGTAATTATCTCCTCTTTGTAATGTCGTTGAAGCTCTGTTTTTTATGTTTTCGAATGCGATAGCAATTTTGAATATATTGCATTCGCGATTGAATCGGATTTGAAAACTGACCAGGCCTTATTTAGGATTCATTTTCCTTTTTTTATTTAATGATTTTTGTTTTTTTGTTTTTGTTTTTGCAATATGAATATTGTTTTCTGAGTTGTGGCGTTTTTCAATTAATGTAGGGTTTATATATAATTCTTTACTCATAAAGTCATAATTTTGTTTATATATATATATATATATATATATATAAACAAAGATTCTGTCTTTTGTTCCTTTTACTTTTGTGTTTTTCTCTTGCTTTCGTTGAACTGGTTGTTTTTGCATTTGGTTAATCCAATTCGGTGTATGATTTTGTTATTTTTGCAGATGTTAATATCGGTTTGAGTTTGTGATGATAGTCGATTTTGGGGAGGCAAGAGAGAGAGAGAGGGGTTTGTGTGAACTGTGATGTACTGTGGAGGGGGAGAGGCGAATCAATGGAGTTGCGGAACAGCAGGGACGGTGAATTTTCAAAGAGTGGGTTCTATCGTTCGCGACATTGGAGATCCTTGCCTTTCTCAATCACCTATAAAGGTTGTTTTAGCTGTAAGGCGCTTTCTTATCAACTTCTTAATTTTACAATCTTTTTCTATTTTATTACATGCACATTGCACACTACTTGAATACTAAAATACTACTATTAGAAATTAATTTTTAGTAGTTAGCGAGTTGCACATGTGTTTGTAATGGATGTCAAAATGAGAGAATGATGAGGGTTCTTCTTCAGTGTTTTGTATTGGAAGATATAGATGAAGATATTAAGTATCATAGGATAAATAACCTGATAATGCACATCTTTGGGGTTTGTACAGTTAATATGTTCAATCTCTGCATACTTTTTTATAAGGATTTTAGAACAAGGTTTTCACATGCAGTAGAACTATAGAGTTTGGTAGGTGAGCAACAGAGCTTCTCATATTTATACCTATATATGTGAGAAATGGAGCTTATCCTCCTTTCCCCAAAAAGGAAATGAAGAACCTCTAGAACGATTTTTAACATTTTATGTTCTTCGAATTGATATTACTAAGGAAACAAGCTTTTTGTGCTTGATTTAGTTGCTGAGGAAATGATGGAATTGATGAGAAGAAAATAAAATTTTCTGGTTTGGTTTGAGTTTTGCATAAATAAAATTCCCCTCAAAGATTGAGTTTTACATAATTTTCAGGTTATCTTCATGGAGGGCCCCCCATTAATGAGGATGACTAGTGTTTATGAATGTTGTTAAGCAATAAAGTTTACTTGCATGGTTTTGTATAAAGTCTCATCAATATTCATGTGTTCTGTGATTAGTTATTGAAGATAAATCTTTGGTGTCAAGATATGGAGATATGGTTAACCTGGTCTCATTCTCTCTCTGATCAGGAGGTTTAGAGTACCTACATCTATATTACTGTCTAAGGTGAGGAATCTTAGTGTAAAAGGGGAGATACAGTGTGTCGAAGCATGCAAAGATATGGAAGAGTAGGGTAGAGATTAAGTTGCAGGCTGAACAATATGGATTTGATGGTGTTATAACAATTTTGAGACCATTAACTATGGACATGCTTCTGGTATATGGGACCATCTGGAACTAATTAAAATTTACTACATTAGGTTCACAGTTGAGTTAGGAATTGGATTTTGTAGAAAACTGGTCATTTTACTCTATGCACGCAGTTATTTTTGGAATATTATGTCGTTTTGTATAGCATTGATTTTCTATATATTTTTAAATAGAATTGAATGATGGAGGCAACTGTGCAACTTGTTTGACTGGTTTTGTGTACACTGATTCTGGAAGCAAAGATGATCTTTTGTTCATTTTAATTTCTTATTTGTATATCTATTATTGGTTTTAGTCCTTATTTCTGAAATGTGTTCATAAGATTTCAGTGTTGTTAATGGTGCAGGTAAGCAAAATGCTTAAGCCAGAAAAATGGCAGACAACTTTTGATAGTGATGGGAAGGTATCAGGTTTTCAAAAAGCACTCAAGTTGATCATTTTGGGGGTATGTTGTTTCACCACCATCATGTATCTTGACACTTTTAACTACTGCCTATGTGTTTTTATGCATTTCTTACAAATCATCCTTTCTGAAAAGGTATGTATTTTTTATTTGGCAGCATAGTTATGCTCTAGCTTTTGGGAAGTACAATTATGATAAAGAATGAATTGTAATTAGGATTCACAAGGATTAAGGCTAGCCTCCTTATTGAAACATTTATGGGAAGTATATATTAAAAAAAGAAAATGGCTGAGATAAAAATTATGCTTACAAGTCAAAGTAGTATAATATAATGGATGAAAACTTGTGTCAAGAAAAAGAGGGACTACTGAGTCTAATCTTTCTCTCTTTCCATGTATATATGATTGTTGATTGAAAGGCCTTGGAAAGCTTTTTATTTGCTATGTTTTCCTTTTCCTTTCTATGTATGTATGTATGTAGGAAATTGAAGTGCCTTGGAATGCCTTTATTTTTTACTTTTTTGCTTTTCCTTTCTAAAGCACTCAATCAAAAACTTCTGAATTTTCATTTTTAATCGCTAAGCACTTTGTTTGCTGCATTGCAGGGTGTGGATCCATCTATAAGGGCAGAAGTTTGGGAATTTTTACTTGGTTGTTATGCTCTGGGGAGCACTGCTGAGTACCGAACGCAACTGAGAACAGCTAGGAGGTATGCTGATGTATTTCCTTTCAAGTGCTCCTTTTTTTGGCCGTTCTGCTTGCATATGAACTGATTAAATTTGCTTGGTTATTTGAAGAGATGGATTTCTAATGTTTCCATATTCAGACAGCTTTTATAGTCCGAGTTAGTTGCACTGTGTCATTTGTTCTTTCTTTTTTCTTTTTTTTTTTCCTTTTTTTTTAAAAAACCTTTTATGTTCATGCTTCGTAGCTCCAATAGTGGATGCCTGGAATATTTCTTACTTAGTTAAACTTTTTCTAACTTGAAGGTGCCATTTATTTTTAAAAGGTAAATTACCAGTAAGTCCTTGATTTTTCAAAAGTGACAAATTTGGCCTCTCTCACGGTCAAACCTAATTTTTAACTCCAATAGAATTTGTAAAAGTACGTTAATACCCCTAATTTATGATTTATCTTATTTGAGTAAAATTGATTAAAATAAAAATAAAAACGTAATTAAATAAAGGATAAAATAATATTTTTATTATTTAATAAGAAAATAATAATGATATTTTGAAAAAGATTTAAAATTACATTAAATATAAATTTATATTTATAATTAATTAATTTAAAATTATTATAAAATTTAATAAAAAAAATTAAAGTAATTGAAAACATTAAATAAAAAAAGGTCAAACTACCTCCACTAGGTATTTTTGTCTTTTTGCATGTCAAACAATGTATAGCGGTATAAGTACAGTTAAAGTTGACTAACAAATGTTAGTCAGAGAGACCGATTTGGTATGTATGAAAAACATAGGGACCGGTTTGGTCAAAAATAGAAAAGCTGCAAATTACTTGGAATTAAGAAAAAAGTCCAGGACTTATTTGGTAAATTGCCCCTTTTAAAATAGGCTTAATTATGTGGTGGTGAACAATACCTTCTAATTAGTTTGCTGGATACTATCATGCTTTTCTGAGGGAACGAACTTGTAACTAATATATTTTTAGGCTTATCATTTAGTTGAGTGTAATCAGCTCTGACTTTTGAAGTTTTATAGTTGTTTGGTTCCGCATTGCCTTGCCATACGTACTTAATAACCAATGACTTGCATTTTTGGATAACTGGACTGGGCCCCGTAGTAATGAGAGGTTATAATTTGTCAATGCTGCAGCAATGTCATATTAGCTATACTTGAAATATTTTAATTTCTTTACTTGGACAGGATTTTAGTTAAAAATATATGTTAATAATTGTGTATTTGCACACCTATTCTGATTGTAAAGTGACCTGAAGAAACCTCTAATTGATGAAGGATAATATTTAGGAAATATTTTAGGAATATTTGAGAAATAATTTGTTTCCTTATTTTAGGTTGATTAGATTTGTTTTTAGTGCTGCCAGCCACTCCAAGGCTCCCTTGACGCACATCCGGCATAAGTCTAGAAAAATAATCTAACTCAAAAGGATCAACTTGAAATAAGAAACCAAAATCTTTTGCAGAAATCCTAAAATAAAATTCAAAATATCTTCATTGCTAATGCAAGTGGCATAGCTGTTTAAGACGCAAGGCGCACCGAGGCGCCAAGTTGCACCTACGCGCAAGGCGAGGCGCACCCTGCAATTTTTTCAGTTTTTATATGAATTTCTCAATAATTCATATAAGTTGTAATAACCTAATTTATCATGTAAATTTCAATTCAATAAGTAAAGTTAGCAATCACATAAAAATATGTCATAATATATATTATTAATTCCAAAAGTAAAAAATCCAAACATGTTAAAAATTCTAATTAAGTTTGTAGCTCTGCCGCACTAACTCAAAACAACCGCAAATTCATAAATCGTAACATCATCATCATTCATCAATGATTTAATTGTTGTGTAGTGTTAGGTTGTGAAGCATGAATTAGTAATGTTGCGCTACGTAGACGCAACGGCGGGGATCGAGCTGCCTGGTTAGCTGCCACCGGAAGAAATTTTTAAGTATAAATTATATTGTGAATTGATAGTTTTACCCTAAGGGTTTTAGTATGTATATACCTTCATTTAGGGTTTTAGACAACGTTTTTTTAACTTGTTAATTTGTTGTGGATTGTTTAACCCCTTCTTTTAAAAGAAATTTTTTTTCAAAAAAATAAATAAATAAATAAATAAAGTTTTCAAAGAGGTGCAGAGGCTGTGCGCCTTGCGTCTAGGCTCGCCTTTGACAACTAACGTAGCATCATTTATTTATGTGTGTATATTTGTTAAGGATTTATGTATGTTAAATTTTCAGGGAACGTTACAAGGACCTGATCAGGCAATGTCAGACAATGCATTCAAGCATAGGAACTGGTTCACTTGCCTATGTTGTGGGTTCCAAGGTTATGGACATGAGGACATCATCCAAAGATGATAGGGGAAGGGAAGCTAAAGTTGAAAGTAGACAAGCTTCTGTTGATAACACTAACCAGTTGAAGAGTGATTATTATTTGAGTAATAAGTGTACAGATATGTCACGTCAAAGGGAAACTTTGACTGATTCAGCTGACCTTGTCAGCGTTAGGGAAAGCACAGATAGTGTAGCATACGACTCTTCTTGTTTAATACCTTCTTCTGGTCCATGCAACTGCGGCTCACCTAAACAAGGGAGGGAAGTGTGTGGACCCCAATATGCAACTGAAAGTTATTTTGATTTTCCTTCTTTACCAGTCACAGATTTGTTTGAGAAGAATGAAGAGGATGAGAAAGAGTTTGACGTTAGTGAAGAAAAACCTTCTACACGATGTAGATTGAGATTTGAGGATGACAGAATGCACAGTTTTCAAATTAATAATAATGCAGATTTAATCATGGAATCGAATGGTTCACCATCTTACAACATTTCAGGCCCCATGAGTTCAGAAATTGAAATGGCTTCGCCTGGTTCTCGGGAACATGAATTGTGGTCCAAAAATCTTGATTTTAAAACAGAAATAACAAATGGACTGAGAATATCAAATGTTCCAGAGACACCATTGATGAATGCAACCACATCTCAAGGAGAGGCTGTTGGCGAAGATAGGGTATCTGAATGGCTTTGGACTCTTCACCGAATAGGTAAATCAGTTGCGAGTGTCTTACTGTATTTTAATGTTTTGGCACTTCGTGTTTGTGTCAGATTACCAACTTATTCTTCTAGGCTCACAAGGTTTTTTTTTTTCTTTTTTAGTTGTTGACGTTGTAAGAACAGATAGTCATCTTGAATTCTATGAGGATACAAAGAATTTAGCTAGGATGTCTGATATCCTTGCTGTTTATGCATGGGTTGATCCTGCAACGGGCTATTGTCAAGGTTGTACCTTTTTAATTTCATATTATTTTTGTTAAACCCAAACGAGTTATACAGTTACTATGTTTCTATTTCAATTTAGAGGATTCAATTCTATTCTTTAAACTCCTATTATCTATAATGATGGAAAATCTGATTGTAGGTATGAGTGACTTGCTATCTCCTTTTGTTGTTCTTTTTGAGGACAATGCTGATGCATTTTGGTGCTTTGAGATGCTCCTGAGAAGAATGGTATTTTTAATCTTGACAAATATGTTATTTAGACAACCATGTGGTCTTTTGCTAACATTACCTTTCACGCCTCTCCAGCGTGAAAATTTTCAGATGGAAGGACCAACTGGAGTCATGAAGCAGCTGCAAGCATTGTGGCATATCCTGGAACTCACAGACCGGGAAATGTTTTCACATCTGTCACATATAGGTGCTGAAAGTCTTCATTTTGCATTTCGGATGTTGCTTGTACTCTTCCGCCGGGAATTATCTTTTAATGAGGTTCTTCGTATGTGGGAGGTTTGTATATTTACAATTGTTCTCTCATAGATACATTTGACTAGAGTATGAAAATATGATGTCAGCACATCATAAATAATTACGAGATAGAACTAGGAATATTGTTTCCCAGCATTATCATGGACCACAATGTTTTACATCATGACGTAATTAGCAGACAGAAGTATAATTTCCAAGGTTAGTAAGTATGAACCACGGCTCTCAGTAGATTGATGTATAAGATGGTCACATCTGAACACTGAAAGCAATGGTCTCCATTGGTTGCTTATAGCAACCTTTTCATGTTGCTAGTTGCACACACCTAGATAATATTATGAAAGTTGTTTTTTTCTCTTCGAAAGACATCATACAATTAAATAATTAATTTTAGCTTACTTGTTAGGTTGTTATTCAAACTTGTTGCTTACAGCGATCTTTGCATGTTGCTAGTTGCACACACCTAGGTAATATTATGGAAGTTGTTTTTGTCTCTTTGAAAGACCTCCTACAATTAATATTGGTTACTTGTTAGGTTGTTATGCAAACTTACTCTTAAGTTTTTAAGTCTTTGTATAGTGAGGGAATATATATGGGTTATCTGCTTACTTGGAGGAACTCCATTTGTGGATGGAATATATACTATATAGTCGTAGGTGCTCGTTCTATTTTGATTTGAATGGGCCGGGTATAACACAGCTGATGCAGGTGGACAGATCAGTTTGTAGGAAATGCAGTATTTTCTCCATGTTTTGATTTCTCTTCGGTCTCCACTCCACTACTAGAGTCTTGAATCACTTTCTTGAGGTGTTGCTTTTGGAAATAATAGGAAAAGAGAAGTCTGCTATATACTATCAATGCTTGCAGCCCCTAAATGGAAATTGACTAATAAATTGTCCTACAAACCAGCAATGTAGTTCCTTGGTAGTGTACTAGTGTAAATGTTAGAGCTTAATACTATTGTTTGGGTCAACACTTGCAACTTGAAGCTTTTGGGTCTAGGTTTGACCTAACATGGTTCTAGATTCAGCTTACCAGGAGTTCCAGGGTTTGGGTCCCCACATGATTGTATTTGTATCGTTGTCTGCATTTGTTTTTCATCTGAATATGTGTTTGTGCTTTGTCTTTGTGACAAGCTTCATTTTCTTGCACTTGAAAGGTGTGTTAGAGTTTAATACTATTATTTGGGCCCTTACTTGCAAGCTATAGTTTTTTGGTCTAGCAATAAACTAACAGAATTCTGACAAGTGTTATAATAAGAAAGTTATGAACTCCTATTGCATTGTCAATATAAAATGAAAGTGAAATATGAGGTATCTAACAATAGGGTTGCATGTTTCAGAAAAAAAAAAAAAAAAACAATAGGGTTGCAGGATTAGACCAACCCTTTTCTAACATAATTATTTTTTGTTTTATGGTAATGCTGGTTTAACATCTCATTTGACAGTCGAGAAATCTTGTGTTTCCTTATGTTGTATTTGAAGGATATGATTTATTATTTATTTGTCAGATCGAGGATACTTTTTGTTTGATTTGGTTATATTTTGAATTTGATCACCTCTGTGAATTAGCCTTGATGTAATTCTTTAAGGTACATTTGGAGTGATTTTAAAACACAGAAACTCTAATTTCAATCTCTTTCGTTTCTTCTCTCTGTTTCCTCTTTCCCTTTTTTCTCTCTCCTGCATGTCTTCTGGGTTTGCATCACATGGTTATTTGAAGAAGTATTCTGGCTGTAGAGATGAGAAACCATGAGATGATGAAAAGTTAATGCGCTTTTCACCAGCTTAAATTTGATATCACTTGTTAAAGTTTTCTGATTAATGGAGTACATTCTCTTTCTATGATTTATTTTATGCTGAGAACCATATTTTTTGGCACAGATGATGTGGGCTGCTGACTTTGACGAATCTTTGGCCAGCAATTTGGAGGAGAACTGTCTGGAAGCATTAGTTGTACAGATTCCAAGTGAGTCTGTAGTAGAAATGAGAGAAGAAAACACAGAAGATGGTGGTAGCTTGCAACCAAAACATGATAATGGAGAGGGTTCCATATCTGACAATGTTGAAATGAAATCAGCATCAGCTTATCCCTTTTGTGGCTTGACAAGGAATTTTTGGTCAAGAAATGATAGCTGGCAGAACTGCAATGTAGTCTCATCATCTGGGAATGGCAATGATGAGTTGCCCGTCTTTTGTGTGGCAGCAATACTTATTGCAAACCGTCAAAAAATTATAAAAGAAACCCGTTCGATTGAGGACATGATAAAGGCAGGTGCATTCCTGCGTATTTATTATTAGTTTTTCCTTATAGCTACTGTTAGGTTCTTGATTGTAGTTTTTTAATTAGAAGGTACTTATAAAAGAAACCCGTTCGATTGAGGACAAGATAAAGGCAGGTGCATTTCTGCGTATTTATTATTAGTTTTTCCTTATAGCTACTGTTAGGTTCTTGATTGTAGTTTTTTAATTAGAAGGTACTTGATTCTAGTTCTCTCTTCTTTCTGATATTAAAAACTTCAGATGTATGTAAATGCCTGTGTCTGTGCATACATATACATGCATAGCTAATACACATAAATCTTCGTTGAAGTTTAAAGAAGTAAAGGGGATTAGTTATGTACAAAGGAACAGTCTAGAGTGTGAAAGTAGATAATAATAATAATAGAGCTATAAGTGGGAGGAAATAGTGTAGTGAGCTCTTGGGGTGGTGTTGTTAAAAAAAATAAAAATAATAATATCTTGAATATATGAAATATTAAATTGCTACATAGCTATGATTTATGAGTCCTTCCATCCCTCATCAAGGGAAAAATATTTATCAGGTGTTTTGTGCAAACTTTTGAGGTAATTTACTTTATACCTGATCAAGAAATACAGTGGTAATTTTTTCTTTTCCATATGTTGGTGACTTTTGTAATTTGCTTGATAAGTGGAGCTTTCTTGACATTGGAAGAATCTGGTAAATGTTCTTTATTAGTAGATCCTGCAGAATCACTGGGCCATCCATCATAATTTATAGCCAAAAACTGACTAGCCCAATATTTGATTAATTCTGTGAATTACCTTTGAGTTATATGATAGGAAACTAACTTGAATGCTTTAAACGCAAAAGCTTTCCCCAGCTATTTAATTAGTGACTGAACTCCTTGATGCTAACTTGTACATGACTGACTTCAATTTTGTTTTGTATATTAAGAATATATTTGCTTGCAATAGCATGAGCCAAGCAAAAACTTGCACTTATATTGAAATGCATGTTCCAATGATACGGCATTTGTACCTGTTTATTAACAATCCAAAGACTGATCCTTTCTCCAGTTCCTCATCCATGTATTATCTGAAGGTTATACTTTCTATTATTCCTTGATGGATTAAGAGTGTCCTTAACATAGTTAGATGATTTATAGATTTTGAATCTGAGATAGAGAGGTTAATGTTTTTTCCCTGTTTCTGTAAGTTGATTTTGCATCTTCAACAACTCTGTTGTTTTTATTTTCATTTGTCATTGTGGTTAAAAGCTGAGGTAGAAATCTGATTCATTGCAGATTTTCAATGACAAGCTGCTGAAAATCCATGTCAGAAGATGTGTCCGAACAGCAATTAAGCTTCGGAAGAAATATTTTTACAAGGTATGTGCTCGTAATTTTTTTATTAATCCTACCAGTTGATTTTCCTTTTCTCCCTTATTCTACATTTAAGTGCAATTTAGCATCTTTGTTTTACACTTCAGTGCTCATTCTTTTCTTTGAATTATGACATGTTACTTTACTATAGCAGTTGTGGTGCCTTACTTCACAAGTAAATCTAATTGTGGAACATCTTGTTGTCCATTTTAATAAGCACAAAAATTTTATTCATAGATAGGAGACAAATACAAATTGTGGACAAGCAGTCACTAAGAAAACAAAACAAGATTACATAAGCAAAAGCAAGAAAAAAATTAACAAATAACAGTCAATCAAACTGAATAAAATACAAGAAGCATCTTTGAATTCCTTCGATAAAGAAGTCCTTGAAGAATCTAAATGGTGAGCTTTATCCAAAGAAAGTAGCTGACCATTTTGTTGTTCATTTAGTATGATTATTGCACTTTTGTGAAACATGAACATTCAATACTGTTTCCATTTGATATGCAAGGCACCACCACTTTAGTAACAGTGCATGCTGTATTCTGCTGGCACTGTTGGCTTATGTAAATCTGTTCTTATTTGAATCAGCTGATCAAGAGTAAGACCGCTGCAGCTGGGAATGGTGAATAGGATTGTCCTATTGCCTGTCTACTTTTCTGGCAGAAGCATAGTAATGGAATTATGATGTCATATTTACAAAGTTGGATTCCAAGATTAAGTGTCATGCAATGGAAGTTGTTGTTTAGCTCTTTTATGATGGAGACTAAAGAGGTGCTTATGCGGTTTGAAGATATGCCAACTGTTTCTACATCATTATCTCTTTCACATCTTTTGCAAGGTAGTTACTATCTGTTCTGCTTTCATATCTTTATTGTGTTTCCCATGTCTGTTGCAAGTGAAATGTATGAAATCTAAGTTATAAAAACTCTTGTTTTGAGCTGACTGTGAATTCTTTTATAGGCTGAGTTTTTAATTTCTTTTTTTTCTCTTTCTTTTTTAGAGAGAGAGAGAGAGAGAGAGAGAGAGGTGATGTTGGAAGCCAAGTAGCTAACAAATGGTTTTTGTACAAACTCCTGTAAATTATAGTACCTATAGTGTTTAATAGAAGTAGAGATGTTTGTTAGCTGTAAAACTGGTGACACTACATCTTTTTATAAACTAAAAAGGGGGTTTGAATCTGAAATTTTGATGATCTCACCTATATGTCTAGAATTATATCCAAACTATGCATCAAGATTGACATAGTGATTTCAGCCTCAGATTTAATTCCGTGATCCGTCTGCTGTCACCTGAAACTATAGTTAATTTTTGGCCGTTTGATTTTTGGTATCGGGCAATGTTTATTGTCTGTGATTTGGAGAGAATACATCTGGTAACAAATGGAAGAAATGACTGAGATAAAGTATATTAACTTACAAATAATTTTAAATGATTGGATTTCTCATACATGTGTAAAGAGTTGTGTAAGAATGTTTTTTATTTTTATTTTTATTTTTAGGTTGAGTGTTAATTTTGAAATGCATATACATGTCAACATGCTATCATACACCATGTTTTCTACTTGTATGTATTTGCTTCTTGTACTGCCACTTATCACTATTATTATTTATTGTTTCGGGAGATCTTCTAAACCAAATTAGTGCACCTCTACTTATATGCTCAAATATTTATAAATTTGATTCCCAATCTGTGTTAAAGGGATTTTTTTTTTACTCATACTTAGGGATGGTCACTCTGCCCGCTGATGCAGATACCCTCCCGCGATTCCCGCCTAAATTTAAAATATAATAATGTAATTTTTTATAAAAAATATTACCACATAAAACGACATCATTTGGCTTAAACTAAAAGTAAACTTAGAATCAAGGATTTTGTGTTTGTTTGAATATTATTTTGTTATTGTGTTTTAACTTGAAACTTTATTTGGATTTTATTTTATTTTTTTGTGGTGCAACTTAAAGTTTTTAAATTTTATTTTGTTATTGTGGTGGAACTTGGAATATTATTTGAATTTTTATCAAATTTCACATGAATATGTATTACCATGTATTCAACAAGGTTTTAATTGCTTACTAATTTTTTTTACCCTTTTTTTTAATCTCGGGGGTATGCGGGCTGGCGAGTATGGATATAAGCAAAACCCATGGGATTATACCTGCATAATTTCGCTCGTTCACGGGCGGGTATGATATTAAAATGGGATGCTAGTATGGATATGGATATGGCAAAACCCATCCATATTCCATACTGTACCCGTGATCATCCATACTCCCAGAAATGAAAACAGTTGATCCATGGGTTTATACCATTTCCCGGTGCATTAGTTTGAAAAGAATATGTAATCAGTTTATATCTCAAAATAGCCTTTTTTTTTTGTAAACAAGAATGAAAAAAAGTCCTGGTGCATGAGTTTGAGCAGAATATGCAACCCACAGTTGATCTCGAAAAATCCTTGTTTTTGGTCAATAAGAATGAAAACAGTTTCATGGTGCATGTTTGAACACCATATGCAACTTTTGAAAAGCAGTTGCACCCTTGAAGTTGGACACTTTTCACCCCCCGTCCCAGTTAGTTGGATGTTTGTGTGCTCAATATCATAATTGATCATGGCTCCCCATATTACATGTAAAGCAAGTTCACTAAAGAGATTCTTCAGCAGTCAGTTCCCATGGCTTTCAGTGATGATATTAACTTACTGAAATTACATTTAGGGCACTTGAGGTTTTATTGGAATGTAATTCATTTGTTTCCTTTTCATGTTCCATTGTCTTTTAAGCCTTACCACTTTCAAGTACTTCATTGTTTATCCGTTAATTACTTCATTCTGGAAGATGAATATGCCTGCAAATATTATGAACAGTACGATTATAGCACCTCATTGTTAATTACTTCAGTTTTCCGTAGCTTACACTCTTTTCTCATTTTCTCTCATCTTAATCGCAGTGGAAAGATTGAAAAGTGGGGAGAAGTTTTTTATTTGGTGGCACCCAGGTCCTGATGATTTAGCTATATCATGGACATCTCTCACAGGTTAGGAATACACAATTTCTCATTTTATTTTCTTAATTTTACTGTACAGTGTATATGGAGAAACAGATTGTGTATGGATAATTTTGATTTCTCATCCTTTTTGGGTATGTCAGTTCTGAGAAAATTAAAGCTAGGATCAAGTCATTGGATAGTTATAGAAGACTATTTTGGTGGTTATAATTGGAGATATTGTCATAAAAAATTATTTGTGAATAGATTAATAGATTTTTCTCACTTTATTTATAGATTATTCATTTACGCCAAAAGAAAACAATTCCATTTAAATGACCATCGCTAATTTTCATTATGACAACTCCACCCTCATCAGCAACCATATGAACTATATCTTATTGGGATTATTTGCATTAGTGTAACCGCAATTTCTGCGAATCTCTCCCTCCTTCCCAGTTAAAACGTTAATGCTTCCCATCCGACTCATCGATAGAGCAAATGCTTGCCGAAAATCTTCGAAACCAGCTGCAAATTCATTAACGAGTTCAAGAGTACTGTTATCACCGTAGAGTAGCTGCTGATCAACTCCTAGGACAGCTTCATGGGTGTTTATCCTTTGGTAGTAGGAATTGGTGAACCTGTAATTGGAACCAGACTGTGGGTTCAGAAATACCAGTGGGTCAGATTGACCATTTTTCGTTCTAGGCGGACAAAGCTTTCTCAGTTGATTTGCTATTGTCGAGTTCATGCTTGGATCTTGCTTTCCGGTATTCTTGTAATTGTAGAGCCTATCCTCTACGTAGCGACAATGAGTTCTGCCCATCGAGTGTCCTCCTGAAATAGATGATAAGAAAAGATGTTTAGTGAAGAAGACTCTTAATATGTTGATGTTCCATGCCATGAAACCTGACGAACAGTCCTGAAACTTGGCTAAAAGCCGAATATTGGGCAAACGATGATTGAATTTCTCTTGATTAGCCATTGATTAGCCGTATTAAGCCTTTACTTTGGAATTTGCTGGAAATGCGGATCAGTTTAGGTAAATTAAAAACTAATAAAAAAAGATGATGTCAATTTGTCAAATGATGAAATTGAAATGCATTTATAGGAAGGATTAGCTAGCAACTTACCTAGTAGGGTTACCATGTCCTGAAGGTCTAAGCCTTTTGATTGGAAGTAAGCCAATGCTTGATCAAATGAGATGGATGGTGATGGAAGGTCCACTGATTCTCTGGTCGATTTCATACCGTCCCTTCTTCCGGTAAAGACAGGATAAGCCGGTGCACCCGCCTATTCATTCATCATAAACCGGTGAATCAGTTATTGTTTCCTAGTGAATTCAATTATCTCCATAAAGTTTTTACCCAAAATAGTGTGTCCATGTTTATGTACGCATACATACCAAACGAAGGGCATCTCTAGTAGCAAGGTTGAGGATATCAGCACAAGAGACGATCCCTGGGCAGTACTGTTCAAGAACTTGTTTGATCTTATCGATGACAACAAATGCTCCAAGCCCCCTATTTTGTGCTGCTGTTTTCTCTGAATTTGCCCCATTCAAAAGGATTGATCCATCACATCCCTGCATTTCAATCAATCATGACAAGCAATTCTTAAACAAAATAAAGATATCAGAATTTTCTACATGGTAACCAAATCATCGTATCTTTTGACATAGATAATCTAATTAGTCTAAAAATATGAAAATTTTGAAGAAAAAAAAGTTAGAAAAAAATGTGTTCAGGTACATTTACATTTGTTTTTCTTTTTTACTAGTGTGAAGAAAGAGAAGCATGTCAGCCAGATATATAATTATATATATGTATATTTATGGTGTATAATATTATGAAACTAAGAAATTGCTTGGCGTAGACGTCAAGGCCATGGTTCGTAAATTTAATTGCAAAAATTAATAAATATTGTATGGTTCACTTGAACATCAAACAAGTTTGCTATATTCATGCCTTGGTAAACTCAACTTCAACAATTTCATTCACAACTAAAAAGAGCATGGGATGTCCTCTTATTCTTGCCATTTCAATTTCTGATTTTGTTGGCTTTTGTAGAGAACTGAAATTTTAACAAAAAATTATTGACGTAAATGCTTCTTCTTGGAAATATATTTTTAAGAAGTACTCTACGAATCTTGGTACCTCTTGTTCCCAAAAGAAAAATACAATTCAAGACAGGTCTTTTAGATTTTATAATATATATATATATATATATATATATATATATCAAAAATATTTTTTTTTTCAAATAAATAAATGAACTGCTTTAACATATAGCTAGTAAGAAATAAATAAACAAAAAATGTAAATTTCCATAAATAAATAAAATTATGAGGATCCGTTTGGAAGAATTTCTCCGAGTAAAGCTTTTAGAAATAGAGCTTTTAGAGGTAGATGTTAAGTTTTTCAATTGCTCTTTCAAATGATAGGATTTGACATGATTTTAAATTAAAAGCATATTGTAAAATTAACAAATTTTAATAGAGTTATATTAAACATTTTAATATTTTTAAAAGGTTAAAAAGCTTTACTTGAAAATTTTCAAAATTTGAGCTTCTCTAATTAGACGTAAAACAATTTTTTTAATCTCTTAAAAGCTCTACAGAGGTTGCTAACAAACGATAAAAAAAAAAATTAAAAATTTTTTTAAAATTAAATAAGCTCTTTTAGCCAATAGATAAACTCTTTTAAACGTAGACGGGGTGAAAGATATATAAGAGAACAAGAAGCTGTAAGAAAAAAAAAAGACTTACAGTTACAAAGCAGTCAGAGTAGAGCAACCGGACAAGCTTAGGAGTAATGCTTTTATCTTGATTCCAGAAGTTGGTGACTTGGTGCCTTATATACACCTCCGCATCATCACATGTATTATGTACCTTGTAATAATGCCATTCCAACTTCATCGGCTTCGGCAACGTCACCGCCGCCTCCACTGCCCACAACAAACTCACTGCAATCCCCACTATTGGCAACAACACGCTCATCAACCTTGCCATTTTCTCTTTCTCTTTCTCTCCCACAATGGAAAAAAACCCTAATTGCACCAAGCTTGTTCTAGTACTTGTTTTATGTCCCACCTCACCCTTTATATAGACTAGGGTTTCTGGTGGCGTTATCGACAATATCTAGCTAGTCTGATAAATTTTTCGAAGATTATTTTATAAAAAATGGCAGGTTGTCATGAGTTTTGGTGTTGAAGGCACCGTGTAACGGAGGAAGAGGGCCATGAGATCGAGGGTTTTCACATGGAACAAGCAAAGTGTGCTTGAAGTACAACATTCTTCTACGTTTTTTAATTTATTAAAACTTTTTTTTTGTAGAAATGTTGTGTAATGTAACTAACAAGGAACGTGCAGGCATGTGATTTCTACATTGGCATTAGCGTTTTCTCATTTTTACAATGTAAAAAGATTTGGCGATCCAAAAATTTTCTTTTGGGTATCTCGAGAACCGAGATTCAAAAAAGGTCGTTATAATTAATCAAATTATTGGAATTGAATTTTGTTCATTAATTTAATGACTTATTTTACTTGGACAGTACCTGCATCAAATCTTGCAATTATCAGATAGTTAATTATGTCTAGGAACTTGTGGTCTCAGGACAAAAAAAAAAAAAAAAGAAACTACGAATTTTGTAATCACACGAGTTAGATTATACTGATTTGAACGTTCAATTTTATACATGTAGAGTTTTAACTCAATGAGTTAGAGTTAATTATATATATAAATTTAATGTTTAAGTACATATACAATGCACATCCACTTGTAGTAAAATGATTAGTGCATATCTCTCCCACCTCAGTGGTAAGGGGTTCAATTCCCATCATGCACTATACCAGCATATGTGGGTAGTGTTCTTCCCTTATTGTGGTAGTAATGTCTCCCGTTATGAGAAGTAGATATCCGAGCCGCACAGTTTAGTGATGAATCTCGGCAGGTCCCGGTAGTTATTAATGTTGTACTTGTATCCCTTTAAAAAAATAACGGGAGTAAATATCCAGGCCGTACGTTTAGTGATTAATCTTAGCAGGTTCCTGGCATTTATTAATATTGTACTTATACCCCTTTAAAAAAAAAACTACATGTACGGTTCGAGTTCGATCGGTATCCTATGCTGTTTACCAACCGAATGAAATTTGATTGTTTTTATATCCCTTTCCGCCTGGTGCCCTTAGGGGCTGTTGGGTGAACAATAGGCTGGCCTCGTGTTCCAGGCATGCCTCACTTTGTTGTGTGGTTGCCATAGCCCATGGGGTTATGCCAGGTACTCTTGGATGCTGATCGTTAATTGTGGGCGAGAAGGAAAATCAATGCACACCATAGGGGCTTCATACGAAGCGTAGACAATCACAGCACGACCATGCATTCACGATTTAACATGTGCAGTACATTGGCAAGTCCAATCAAAGAGCTTTTCCCCCACGACGGGTCTGTATATCTACTATTTACTTTCATAATTGGGAGATATTTACTCTTATAATATGAAGATAAAACTATCCACGTATGTTGATAAATACATATAGTGAGACCTGAACCCTCACTATTACAGTGAATGTGTTAACTATATAAATGTACTGTACGATATCTATATTTACAAAATCCTAACCCAAAAGCCCTTACGTTTGATAGAGTTTTTAATTATGAAAATTTAATTAACAAGTTGCAGCGATTTCAAGTCAATGGTATCAAAAGCGCGTTTATAGTTTTTAGTGTGATTTACTCATTTCTTTATCTAAATTTGCTGATGATTAAGGTAAGTTAACACATTCGAAATAGTTGAAGATTTGCTAGTTGCTACTACTGTTTGCGTGTGTTTGATTAACTTTTAAATTACTTAATTAAAAAATTTGAAAAAAAATGCCTTTTGTACACGAATACTTTCTTTCTTTTATATATCATATACGGTGCGACAATTTAAATATAAAACATTAACAGACTGAATGAATATCTTTTACAATTAAACCTTATTGAGCTGTGCTCGTATTCAAATATCTTTATTTGGTTATATTTTAAAAGTATGATAAACAAACTTTACTTTGTAAATAACTATTTTTATGAACTCAGAAACTCTTCGATATAGGGTCTCGAAGGTTTATGTTAGGATCAGGATCTTGAGTTAATTTACTCCTTGACAAGTTTTTAAAGATCTTATGAGAAGTTGTACTTTGCTATTAATTTTAGATTTGAAAAGGGAGATACGACTCGAACTCATAATTTTAAAATATAAGTATGTTGAACATATTACTGGACCAACCTTATCTTGACAATTTATAATAATACTATTAACATTGCCTAAGAAGCTTAATTAAATTAATTGATATCTTCTAATGTTTAATACAAGGGCAAATTGCGATGGAATACCCTAACGTTTGGTCATATTATAATGAAATTATATTTTTCCTTAAACTACAACCAAGTACCTCGGATAATTATCATTTGATCCCTAATGTATTTAAAAATATTATTTTTTGATCTATTTTTACTTTTTTAACTTATATGATCTCTATCGTTTTCAAAATGTATCAATTTAGTCCTTATGACAAAAATTTTGACGGTTAGACCTGATATAAAGTATAAATTAACCATCTTACCCTTTTTATTAAATTATAATGACGTTTTTACCCTTTAATTTTTAAACAACTTTACATATTTTGATACTCCAATGAGAAATTAATATATGTTATAAAAATTTATTTTTTTAAAAAAAATACTTAAAAATGATTAAATAATAAAATAAATATAATAAAATTATTAAAAAAAATGAAGAATAAATATAAAAATATTATAAAAATTAGAAAAATGTTAAAAGTAATATCATTTATTAAAAATAAAATAAATTCAAGATTGAATATTTATAAAACTCAAAATTTAGTAATTTAATATATATATATATAATAAATTTATATATATTGCAGTTTTATTTATATATATTGTAATTTTATTATTATATTTTATTTTATATATAATGTATATATGCTATATAATATATTATAAAATATGTATATATAATATTTTAATATTTTAGTTTTTATTAACTAAATTTTGAGTTTTATAAGTATTCAATCTTGAATTTTATTTTTATTTTTAGTAAATGATGTTATTTTAAAATTTATAAAATTATTTTTAATTTTTAATGAATTTATAATATTTATTTTTTATTTAATTATTTTAAAATGTGTTTTAAAAAATAATTTGAGTCTTTATAATACATCAATTTTTTATTGGACTATCCAAATAATTAAAATATAAAAAGTTGGATAGTAAAATCGTTTTTAACTTAATAAAAAAGGGTAAGATGGTCAATTTATACTTTATGTCAGGTTTGATTATCAAAATTTTGGTCATAAGGATTAAATTGATATATTTTGAAAAAAAATAGAGACCATGTGAGTTAAGAAAATAAAATTATATCAAAAAGTGATATTATAAATACTTTAGGGATCAAATTGATAATTATCCGAGGTACTTAATTATACTTTAAGAAAAAATACAATTTTATTGCAATATAATTAGACGTCAGGATACTCAATTACAATTTACCCTTAATACAAATACAAAACTATAAAGATTTTTATATTTCTTAACAATTCTAGCATATTCCAAACCCTTTTACCATTGATTCTTCATACTAATAAAAGCAACTTTTTTGAAGTTTATCTAAATGGTTAAATTAATTAAGAAGTCTATTGGTCGTACAACACAAATTAAATTAATTTTCTTCTAAAGATTAATTGAAGGAAGTGGATTCATCTCTCTACTAACAAAGCTCTAATTGAAAAAAAAAAAAACATCTTCTCAAGCATCCACTCATTTGCCTTTATCCTACAAATCAACCAATTTGAAAATCTATCAAATTACCAACACTTGTCTTTGTTAGGTCCATGGCGTTTCTTTTTTCTTCTTTTTTTTTTTTTTTCACATATGCATCATTGCATCAATATTAATTAATTTTTACTTAATTTTTTTGTGCAAGTGGACAAAAGGTTCATGAAGCCACTTGCACATATTGACAGCCTATAGTTTTATACAACTGTAAAGGCAAATAAAAAAGATTGATATGAATACTTAATTGATGCTCAAGCATTGTAAAAAAAAAAAAAGGTTCACCAAAGAAATTAGTACATGAAGCAACATGTAGGCCAATGACCGACCTCGGAATAATATTATGACTTTCTCTCTTTTCTCTTTCTCTTAAGTTTTCCGTACACACTAATGTTGCTTTATCACAATACTTGTACTTCATCATAAAAAGAGAAAAGTCTTGAATCATTCTCTACTATAGACGTATATTCGAACGTTAAATTGCAACTATTAAAGTTAATCTTGACCAATTCGTTTATGTTTTAGTAATTCATCTCATCTATTAGATATTTACAATCAACCATGGATCATGGTTGAACATCTTATTAAAATGAAGACATTTTAACTTAAGAGAATTTTTTAGCATATAAATAGAGAGAGCTCATCTTCTCATAGAGCAAATGTATTTTTTCTCGGTCCGTATATTAAAATAATTCCTTGTCATTGGCATCCATTTTTATTTTTTATATGGTCATTATCTTTGTTATTCATCCCACATTGTAGTAGCTAGTTTTGTTGGCTAGATATATAGCAGTTTCTTGTGTAATGTTATTGCTAAAAAATATTGTCAATAATATGATTAATATCTTCACAAATTAATATCTTTTATATCTACAAATTTAAATCTCAAATGTTCAAATCAATATGTTTTTTTGACGTTACATATGATGTATACGATATTTTTGAAAAGACAATATTATTCCAAAGTCACCAATCGTGGTAACATGCATCACATCACATCGAATCAAGTACGTGTTGGTGTGGAAGTCGACTGGCCACAAAAAAAAAAAAAAATAGAATCAAAATGTAGGTCCATAGTAAAAAAGCAAAGGTTTGATTTAATTAATTTCATGATCTTCATCATTTCAAACGAAGAAAAAATTTCTGTAAAAAATGGAAAATATACGATTCTGCTCTCATAATAAATAGTTAAATCATTTACTTGAAGCATTTGAAATTATTTTCATTATTCCCTCTCCATCATTCATATAAAACCTCACATGAAGATTCTATATATATATATTTTTCTTTTTTGATATAAATCTACCGAAATTAATTATTAAACACGCGATCCAGATATATACTTCTATAACGGGAAATATCTATTCCCACATACTAATAAATATGTATTATAGGACTTAAACCCTCACCATCGAAATAAGAGGGAGGGAGGTGCGCTTTTAAATTTTGTTTGAAAATATTAATATACTAAACAATTAAAATTTAGGAGGTCAAAAGATAAAATTGTTAGGAAAATAATATTAAACGTAATTTTAATAAAAATATTTTTAATGTTTTTCTAGGGTAAGCAGTCCCCCTGCTACCGGACTTTTCTAATGGCATAATAAAAACTCGTTACCAATAGGGAGTTTATTTGTATAATTGTAGATTAATATATGTTATTAAATAATATAATTTAGAGAAATATTTCTACTTTTAGCCTTCAATTAGTGACCTCTTCTAAATTTATCAATTTCCAGTAACTTTTCTATTTTTGTATAACTTTAGTTATAGTCTTACAAAAGTACTCCTTTTACGTTACTTCATGCATCTTCTTCCCTAGGTTTCTCTCTCTTCTCTCTTTTCCTAATTATTTATCTGTATTTCTCTTTATTTTCACACCTCAAGCATTTTAGAAGTTAGAGAAAGAATTATGGAGATAATTGAAAGAGAGAGAAAGTTAGAAGTTATAAAGATAAAGTTAATTAAAGAATTGGAAGTATGATAAAATTAGAAGTTAGAGAGAGAAATTTGTTATGAGAATTGGAGGAGAAAGAAAGTTAAAGAAGTTAGGGAGAGATTCTTATGAATTTGTTCGTTTTAATTCCCAGAAAATTTATAGTGGTATGTAAAATTTCATTTATAATTAGCGTGTAAAATTAAGCTTATAAAACTCAACGTGTAAACTTGAGTTTATATAACTCAACGTGTAAAATTGAACTTATGAAACTCAGTTTGTAAAATTGAGCTTATATAATTCAGAGTGTAAAATTGAGCTTATAAAACTAGCGTGTAAAATTGAGTTTTTATAACTCAGCTTGTAAAATTCAGCGTGTAAAAGTTTAATTCTTCACCAATGGCTTTCTCTCTCTAAATTCTAATTTTCTCTCTCTTCTCATTCTTTCACCAACTTTCTTTCTCTAACTTCCAAATTTCTCTCTCTTCTATTATCTCTCTAACTTCTAACTTTATCTTAAAATATTGAGAATCAATCTGGAAATAGAAGAACCCTAAAGAGAAATATCAAGAGAGAAGAAGAGAGTTCTGGAAACTTGATTTTTAATTACTCAACCTGTATCATGAATAATGTACAATTTGTGTTATATAAGCGCCCAGAATAGTAACTAACTATTGTTAGTTAACTGACTAATATAATTACTTAAACTATCAGATAATTACAACTTTGTTGGGAATCCGATCAGATTCCCGGCGCAGCGGAAGTGGTAAACTGTATGCAAACACGTAAATCTGCATAGGGCACACATATGGAAGCAAGAAGAATAGTAAAGGAGACAATATTTTTTTACGTGGTTCGGCAATCAACTGATTCCTACGTCTACGGAGCGCACCGGCACTCAATCCACTAAAAAAGAGCTGTTACAACAACACTTATACAAAAAACTCTCACACAGTTTTTCCTTTCACGTGTATTTATACTCTCTACTCTCTCTCAGTGTTTCCACTCACGGAACTGCATACTTGGCTCCTTATCGGGGTCACCCCCCGGATCTCCTGAAACCGCACACCTGGGCTCCTTATCGGGGTCATCCCCCGGATCTCCCGGAACCGCACACCTGGGCTTCTCATCGGGGTCATCGCCCCAGATCTCCTGGAACGGCACACTTGGGATCCTCATTGGGGTCACCCCTCGGATCTATTGGAACCGCACACTTAGGCCACCTGTCTGGATCTCGCCTGGGCCTCCTACCAGGTTACTGAGCCGCTCAAATCGGGTTCTCTCTTTGAACTCTCTTTGGTGGATAAGTTTCCTCCTGGCAGGATCCTCTTGGGCCTCCTGCCCGGATCCTCCTGGGCCTCCTACCTAGATACTTAGGCGCTCTTTATGGAGCTCTCTGAACTCTCTCACTTGGAGGAGATTGAGTTACTTGATTATCATAAATGAGGAGCTATTTATAGGAGATATCTGGTTACTGTTCACGGTACTGTTCACGCGTATACGGTATTGTTCACTGGTACTGTTCACCAACTATTTATGTGTGTAGCCCACCAGTTAGGCATGCCCATTCACTGTTCACAGCCGCCCACGGGCGGCGCCGCCATTCACTATTTAAGGCGACACCTACCGTGATTGTTCACATTTACTATGCACTTATACGGTACTATTCATCATGTACTATTTATGTGTACAGTACTGTTCACCTGGGCCAAATCTTGGGCCTGCTCCTATGCCTCTCATTAGGCCTACTGTCTGGGCCTCTCCTGGGCCTGTTGTTTGGCTCCTCTCATGGGTCACTCTATTTGGGCCTGCTTGTGCTTGCTCCAAAGGCTTGCTTTGAATCAACTCAGCATTCAAGCTTCACAATCCCAATAAACTTTGATAAGGTGAATAATAGTTCTACATACACCTATCTATTTGAACCATTGATGTTGCTTACTGGTAAGGAAGATGGATGATGATCATCAATTCTAACACTCCCCCTCAAACGTAACTGATTGAGATCAGTAAGTTTGAATTTTAATTTAGTAAAATGATCATCATCTTTGGATTTCTGCTTACTCCCCCTCAAACGCCACTGATCTCTATCAGCGATAAGCTTGGTGTAAAGTAATTGGAAACTAGAGATAGGTAAAGATTTAGTAAACAAATTAGCAGTTTGAGCTTCAGTAGGAACATACCGAATCTCCAGTGTCTTGGCAGCAATAAGATCACGAAGAAAATGCACATTGATCTCTATGTGTTTGGTTCGCGCATGAAAAACGGGATTATGAGCTAGGGAGTTGGCACTTATATTGTCACACCATAAGAGAGGAACACCTTAAAGAGGCAGCTGGATTTATGAAAATAAAGACTAAATCCAAATGACATCAGTAGTAGCTAAAGCAAGTGAGCGATATTCCGCTTCAATACTGGAGCGAGCAACAACTCGCTCCTTTTTCGAGGACCAGCAAACCAGGTTGCCATCAAGGTAAATGAAATGACCACCAGTGGACTTCCTGTCATCAGGATTACTAGTCCAATTCGCATTCGCAAAACCTTCCAAGTTAAGTTGGTGGAAGGAGTGAACAACAGACCTGAAGTGAAGGAACCTTTGATGTAGCGAAGAACGAGCTTAACGGCCTACCAATAATCCTACGAAGGAGAAGACAGAAATTGACTTAAACAGTTTACGGAATAGGCTAAGTCAGGTCTGGTCAAAGTCAAATATTAGAGAGCCCCTACAGTGCTACGATATAAAGTCGAATCAGAGAAAACACAGCCAGTAGTGGCTGACAGTTTATAGCCTCGAGAGAGAGGTATAAGATAAGACTTTGAAGAAGTTATGTTGGTTTTCACAAAAAGATCCCAAGTATATTTCGTTTGAGTAAGAGTTAATCCTGCAAGTGTTCGATGTGTTTCAAATCCAAGACAAGTAATGCAAAGAACCAAGGGACTTGAGAGAAAAGCAAACATTCAAGTCCTTGATGACCTACTGAATAACCGAAGAGGTAGTGCCTGTCACCAAAATATCATCAATGTAAACAAACACAAGGGTAAGTGAGGAGGCAATCTTGTAAAAGACCAGAGAGGTATCACACTTCGAATTTTGAAAACCCCACTTAATGAGAGTTATGCGAAGTTTGTCATACCACGCACGCGGAGCTTGCTTCAAACCATATAATGATTTGTGCAATTTACACACAAAAGATGGCTGCGAAGTATGAATAAAGCCTTCTGGTTGACTCATAAACATGTCCTCCTAAAGATCGCCATTTAAGAAGGCGTTGTTGACATCGAGTTGTTAGATATCCCAGCTGTAAGAAACTGCAAGAGCAATTACAATATGGATAGTATAAGATTTTACACCGAACTAAACGTTTCAGTGAAGTCGAGGCCTAGAGTTTGGTGAAATCCCTTAGCAACCAGCCTGACTTTATATTTTTCGATAGATCCATCAGCTTTGTATTTGATTCGGAATATCCATTTACTGCCTACCACGTTCATGCCTGCAGGTATATGGAACTAGGCTTCTCGTTTTGTTACGTTTTAGAGCATCAAACTCACATTTCATTGCGCCATGCCAAGCAGGGTGAGCAAGAGCATCTGAGACCAAGTGTGGCACAAAATCTGAACTGGGAGAGGAAACTGGCAGCATTTGAGATGAAGGAGCTGCAGTAGAAATTAAAGTGGAACCAGTATACACCTTACGCTTGTAGATACCACTCTTAGATCTTGTAGTCATAAGATGAGTTGAGATGACTGATTTGAATGACTAATGAGGATGATTTATAGCAGTTGGTATTGACAAAGAATCACAAATAGGTTGTTGTGTGGACTGTGAAATGGTTGTGGACACTGGGAAGATGTTTGTTATGTGGACTGTGAAGTAGAAAATAGCAGCTGATATGGGATTCAGCTTCATTAAACGGGACATGCCTTGAGATGTAGACGCGGCCGAAAGGATAGAGACTCCTATAGCCCTTGTAAGTGTCACTATACCCAATAAACAAGCACTTGGATGAATGAAAGTTGAGTTTGTGTCTGTTGTATGCTCGTAGGTAAGGAAAACAGAAGTTGCCAAACACTCTCATATCTGTGTGTTGAGGATGCCTATTGAAGACCATAAAATAAGGAGACTGTTGCTGTAACACAGATGTAGAAAGTCGGTTGATGTTGAAGACTGTTGTGTGGAAAGCCTCCCATCATAACTACAATGGCATATTGGCTTGAGCTAAAAGCATCAAGCCCATTTCAACAATATTACGATACTTCCGCTCAGCCAACCCGTTTTGCTCATGAATGTACGGGTATGAATATCGAGGACTGATGTCATGTTGAAGAAGATATAGTGTGAGGGCTGTAAACTCACCACCATTATCACTTTGAAGAAATTTCATCTTCGTATTGAAGAGTCGCTCCACAGATTTATGAAAGATATCAAACTTATCTTGAACCTGTGACTTAATAACAATAGGAAAAATCCAGCAGAATCGTGTATAATGATCAATAAAACTAACATAGTACCTATAGCCCTGAGATGATGGGATTGGAGAGGAACCCCAAAAATCTAGTACAAATCAATTCTAAGGGAGCTACTGTCTTATATTGAGAAACAGATAAGGGCAATTCATGAACCTTACCAAACTTACATGCATCACAGAAATTATGAAAAGCACAAGAATAAACTTTTACATTCAATAGTTGAAGTTCTTTTGAAAATACTTGGTTAGATGGGTGACCAAGTTTTTTATGCTAAAATGTTACAAGTAGAGTAGTAGGTGAAGGTAAAATGCTAGATGAAACAGTAAATGAATTACATTCGAGTTCACTTGCATGTTTATTTATTGACAGCAATGACTCATTAGCTACATCAATATGATGACATTCTGCCCTATTTACAGACTTAGGAATAAAATGTGGAAGAGATAAGGATGGATCAACCCTTGGAAGAGTGAGTTGATAGAGGCTATCCTTCAACACCCCTTGAAGCAAAATTTTCCTCATTTGTTTGTCCTTAACATATCATGATGCATCATTAAATTCAACAATAATCTTATTGTCTTTAGTCAATTGAGCAATACTCAATAAGTTTTTAGTTATTTGAAGAACATACAGGATATTATTAAGTGCCATATTTGAGTAAGGATTAATACCACAATATACTAATGATCTACCAACATGAGAAATAGGCAAGGTTTGACCATTACCTACAGCCAATCGTTCAGCTCATTTGTATTCACTATTGATGTTGAGGTTGTTAAAATTAGGGGTTATGTGATTTGTTGTGCCGCTGTCCACGTACCAGCTAGGATCAGCAACAGTAGAAAAAGAAGCAATGAGTGCAGCCATGCCCGGATTGTAAGCATAAAAATAGTTGCTGGGAAACTCCACTTGCTGAGCAAAATTACCCTGCCTGTTGTTGAAATCCCTTCGCATCTTAGGTTGCTGTTGAAATTGTTGTGGCTTTCCAAAACCTCCAGCAAATGTTTGGTCAAACCTGTGATAACAAATGGCAAAAAAATGACCAGGTTTACCACATAATTGACAAGTCAATCGTTAGTTAAAATACATGCCTCCTCTTCTTCCTTTGGATATGCCTCCGTTGTTATTCTAAAATTGACCTCCTCGAGCATAGTTGGCTGAGATTTCTCCTTTATTACCCTTGTTCACCACATTAGCTGTAGCTTGTGATAGGTCTAATGTTACAGTAGAGTTTAGTTGTTCTAATCGAGACTCGTAACTCATAAGCACTAGAGAGAAATATTGAGAGAGAAGAAGAGAGTTCTGGAAACTTGATTTGTATTTACTCAATTTGTATCATGAACAGTGTACAATCTGTGTTATATAAGCTCCCAGAATAGTAACTAACTATTGCTAGTTAACTGACTAATATAGTTACTTAAACTATCAGATAATTACAACTTTGATAAGGTGAATAACAGTCTTACATACACCTATCTATTTAGACCATTGATGTTGCTTACTGATAAGGAGATGGATGATGATCATAAATTCTAACATATCGCATTTTTCCTATAATTTTCTCTCTAATATTTTCTCTCTCTTTCCATCTCTTTCCCTTTTGAAAACTGGTTTTAAATGTTTTCAAAACTTTTCTCAAAACATTCAACAAGTTGTCCATTAGGGCATTTTTGTCCAAAATTTATAAAAAAAAATTTAAAAAATAATTAACTTTTCAAAAACAGCTAAATATAATAAATTTCTAAATTTAAGATTATTTATAAATTTTGTCCCTTAAATTTATCTAATCTAAACGTGATAAAGAATGAGTAACTTTTATTAAGAAGTAAACAACTTAAATGAATCCAAGTTATTAGTTGACCAATAAACACAAACAATATCTTAATTTGATATTACGTAACAAATTCAATTCAAAAAACATATCCAGATATTGGTTGGGATTTTATGTATTCATGGTTAGTCCTACCAAGAAATTTTTTCTTTTTAAAAAATAAAATAAAATATATATCAATAGTTTGTCATTCCACTCCAAATCCAATAATGTATTTACCAACTTTTTAAACCTTGGTTTTTTTTTTATATAGGAGAATTATTAAATTAGTCCCTAAACATTTTCTCAATTTCAAGTAGTTTATGATTGTTTCATTTTGAACCAAATTGAACACCATTTTTTTCATAACTACTAATTTGGTCACCCCTCTAACTAACTTTCATTAATCAACTATTGTTGTTATAGGGTTAAACTTGTATTTTAACTCGAAATCACTATAGAGCTGACTAGTATAGTAACATACTTTAACTTAAGTTAAATTTACTTGAGTTTAATTTAATGTGCGTTTGGGGTTGCTATAATTTAATAAATAATCACTTATTTTATAAGTATTTAGGTAAACTTCTCAAAAATTTGTTTAACTTATCTTATTACTAACCTTGTTAACTAACCAACCCTAACCCTAACCCAAGCTAACCTTTAATAAGTCAACTACTCACAAGCCCTAAATCAATTAAAAGAAAAAGAAAATGAAATCTTTTAGCTTTTAAACCAAATAATACGAAACAAAAAATATAATCTGATTTGCTTTGAGGAAAACCAGAACCTCCAAAGTGTTATAATAAACTAAAACATCACTTCCGATAAATAAACTCATACGTTTTATTAATAGCAAGTCATTATTTATACAAAAATTTCAAAATTAGATAGAATAAAATTCTATTTAATCTTACTTTAAATTAAAACCTATCAACTTAATTTAAACCACCGTCCAATGTGGTTCGCTATTAAATGCACTCATTTAACCTAACAATATTTCAGGTTCGAGTTGCCACCACCGCAAGTGGTATATTAAAAAAAATTTAATTCAAATTCAAATTTAAAACTAAAACTAACTTTATCATTTTTTATAATTAAAATAAAAACGTGATCATAACAATATTCATTATACGAACCCAAGTTAAGAAGATAGACAATTGGAATACACTTGGACGATCATGGTCCAACCTCCTTTGTATTCTCGTATAAGAAGTGTTTATTGTTAGATTGCCATCGATTTTAAAGTACAACTTATAGTACTATGTCATAGTGTGTTGTTCATATAAAGTTTTATGTGAATAGATGATTCAAAAACGTCACAAAAGATGTGATTGTTAATGTAGCATTTATGAGCTCAATTCGAATGGATATCAAAAATCATTATAAATATGTAGGTTCCCACAAAATTAATTGGGCCAATCTTGAATGATAATAATGTATATTGAACTTTTTTTTTTTGGCCATCACCATCTTCAGCGGCGGACTACTTTGAGATGCCTGAGCGACTCTAGTCCCCATAATTTTTGAAAAAATATTTAATTTAAATATAAAGAAAATAAATTATATATAATAATAGACCTTAGATTTTAAACTCCGGTTCCCTCAATTTTCGTCTTCTCGTTATGCCTCTGAATATCTTTCTTTATTGCACATCCACTCATAGGTTAAGTGGTTAGTGTACTCCCCTTCTACTTTAATGGTGACAGTTCAAGTCCGTATTTACCGATATATATTGATAGTTTTTTCTCTATATATATTATTTAATTTGCCTAACATTTTCATTAAAAAAAAGACATATATGAAGGATAAACGTGTTTCTGTTGTAATTGAAAACAAATAGTATAATAGTAAAAGTCAAACCACGTAATATTAAGTTAAGGGATCTAAAAAAAAAAAAAAAATCAAATTAAAGGGTTTTCTTTTTAAGTGTAAATTAAGTATCTTAAACATTAAGTCCCTGTTAATTACCTAATTAAAATAAGAACTTATTAATAAAAAAAACTAACAAATCTGCCTAAATCAATTTTAGTCGGATAAGTATTATGGGTATTATTAACTTTCAAGAGTTATATTAAAGTCATAGATTATATTTAATGGTGGTTTGATCATGATAGAGACTACAACCACTGGTAACGGTTAGTGCACCTCCCTCCCATCTTGATAGTGAGGATTCAAATCCTACCATGTGTCATTTATTAGTATATGTGGATAGTTTTCTTTCCGTATTGTGAGAGTAAATGTCTCTCATTATAGGAGTAGATATCCGGACCGTGTGTTTAATGATCTTGACAGGTCCCGACAATTGTTAAATTTTATAATTACTAAAAAAAAAAAAAAAAAAGAGATCATGATAGAAACCAATTTAGTCAATTCTGAAAAATTAAGGATCTAAAAAAAAAAAAAAAAAAAAACCTCACGTTGTTAATATACCTCTCTTTCACCTTAATGGTAAGGTTCAAGTTCGACCATACGTATGGAAGTAGATATTCGAACCGTGAGTTTAATGATTAATCTCGACATGTCCTGAAAAATTATTAATTTTATAAGTGCACTCTTTAAAAAAAAAAAAAAATCCATATTTGGAAACCAGGCTGAAGATGACCATTTTTAGTAAGTCTTTATACAATTTGAAAAATGTGATATTTTTTTTTGTACATTTTTTTTTAATAAGAAACAATTCAAGTCTAGGTCTGTCTGATTTGGAATGTGTGTGAAAATGCTGCTTGACGACCTAAAAAAAAAATTAAAAATTCCAATGAAAATAATAAATAAAAACCAATAATGCAAAAAAATTTGAGAGTGACATGACATGTCAAAATAATCATCAATTTCTCAAATCCAATTATTGTTTCGTTGTTGTCCGCTGCTGTCTTTTTCATTGGATAATGTCAAGGCTCGAAAATGTTCATTGAATTACAATTAATTTTCTAATAATTTTTAAATATTTTATTGAGAGATGTGATAGATAATATGATTATTATGATCGGTTTGGTCAAGCAATATATACAACAATTAATTTCATTATATACAACAAAGAATTTGTCTAATTCTAAACTAACACAAGATTTAATATAAAAAACCAAGATTTTATCATTAAAAAAAAAGAAAAAAGAGTACTTATAATAATATAAGGGAATTACCACCTCTAATTTGACAATAAAAAGTTGATTCAATTACTAAACGCGTGGTCCAAATATCTATTCATATAATAAAAGATATATATTCTCATAATAAGAGAAAAAAAAACTACTCACTACCAAAATTATAAGTATATTACCAAGATTTCATTATCCAGTTCGAATTTATTTAAATTACAAGATATCATATCAAATTGATATGTTTATTTGAATTTTACTAAATTTTAATTTTAAAAATTGAAGGTTTAAAAAGTTTTAATTATAATAATTAACTTCAATATTGACATTAACATCTTATCTAATAGCACATCCACTCATAGCTCAAGTGATTAGTACATCTCTCTCACATCTCAGTGGTGAGGGTTCAATTCCCACCATGCACATTTACAAGTATGTGTGAGTAGTTTTCTCCTCTTATTGTAGGAGTAGATGTCTCCCGTTATGAGAGTATATATATGGACAACGTGTTTAGTGATTGATCTCAATAGATCTCGACAGTTATTAATTTTGTAATTGTACCCCTTCAAAAAAAAAAAACTTATCTAATAAGCATATTAAACTATATATATATATATATATATATATATATATATATATGAGTTAATTACACTCAACCTCCCTGAGGTTTGACTAATTACACTCGGAATCAACATATGCATTAATTGACACTAACCTCCCCTAATGTTAACTTTGACCGTTAGAATAAACGTTGACTTTTGCCAAATTTATTAAATGACCAAAATACCCCTGTTAATTAATATTATCAATTTTTAACCTCTCCTCATGTTAATTTATTATATGGAGTTGATGAACAAAAAAATTTGCAAGATGATGAACAGAAGAAGTTGAACTTGTTGGATGGAGTTTGATAAGACAGCAACAATACTTGATAGATCCATCTGCCATGGATGGATGGATCTTGATTCTCGAAGCTTCACCCATGGAGATGAGAAAGATGGGATGAAGATCGATCCTATCTTTTTTTTAAATTTTTTTATTAAATGCGGATATAAAAAAAATCTTTACTATCTATTTTTTAGATGAATAGTTAAGATTCAATAATTTTTTTTATATTTATTTTATAAATTAATCTCCATCATTCATCTGAAAAGATGGCAAATGGATGGTGAAGATCTAAAGATAGTTTTTATTTTTTTATTTTTATAAATTTATTTAGATAATTATTTTTTTTAAATTGAGGGTATTTTTATCCTTTTATTAATTTTAAATGATCAACTATAAAATTTAACGGTCAAACTTAACACCAGGGGTGGTCATTGTGAAACTAAAAATATATTCCCCCATCCTCATTATCTTCTTTCGAATTTTCGTTAGACTCTGGATAGTTATTTGTTGGAGGATTTGGGGTATGTACGGCTAAAATTTACTTGGAGCAATTGTCAGGATGGGGCTGATTTTATCCAAGAGAGGCTCGACCAGTGTGTTTGTAATCTCGACTATAAGGTTTTATTCCGATTGTGCGGGTTTCCCATTTGGAGTTTTGGCATTTTGACCAAAGACCGATTTTGATAGATTTCTGCATTACTGCTGATGATAGGGGGTTCGGCCTTAACTAGCTGCTGAGGTCGACGTTTTTTATTTTGAGGCTTGTCAGACTGATGAGACAAAAGTGTAAAAATATCGTGAAAGAGGTTTGGGAGTCTTCGGATTCTCTCACTGGTGTGTGTTCTGTTGTTGAGGATATTCATCGGTGGACCAAAGGTGGTCCAAGTATTAAAATGTGTGATTTAAAAATGGTATTCAGCAGAAGAAACAAGAGCTCATGGAGGCTTCGCTGGATGTCCAACCTGGATATTGGAATGGTATTCGTCGGATTGAATCTGTTCTTAACAGTTTGCTTTTAAAGGAGGAGCTCTACTGGAAGCAGAGATCTCGTGTAAAGTGGCTGAAGTGAGGTAATAAAAATACTTGTTTCTTCCACTCTACTGCTTCTACGAGGCAGGTTCGTAATTCGATTAAGGGGCTGATGGATGGGCAGGGTATGTGGCGTGAGGGTGGCTGTGAGGTGGAGAGTATTGTTGTGTAATATTTCTCTCATATTTTCAGTTCTAACATACGCTTTAATGAATGTATGGAGAAGGTTCTTCAAAGTATACAATCTCGTCTTTCCCACACGAACTCTCAGATACTTGATGCTCCTTTTACCAAGGATGATGTGCGCAATGCCTTTTTTGGGATGTTCCCCACCAAGGCTTTTGGGTCGAATGGAATACTTGCTTTATTCTTCCAAAACAATTGAGAGGTCATTGGGGATTCCATTACTAGAGCTTGCCTGAGTATCCTGAATGATAAGGCTGTCATTGATCACTTTAATGGTACCCTCATTACGTTGATTCCCAAGATTGCTCAGCTGGTTCGTAAGACGGACTCCAGCCCCATTAGCCTTTGTAATTTGTTGTATAAGATTGTGGCAAAGGCATTAGCTAATAGTCTTCGTGGGGTTCTATATGAAGTCATCTCGGATTCTCAAAGCGCTTTTATCCTAGGGCGTTCTCCGATAATGCCATAGTAAGGTTCGAATGCATGCATTCTCTTAACTGTCGAACTCAACGGAAATCCAGGGCCTTTGCTTTGAAGCTTGATATGTCTAAGGCATATGAACGGGTGAAATGAAATTTCTTGGAAGCGATAATATTGCATCTCAGTTTCTCTTCGGGTTGGGTTGAGCGGATCATGAAATGTGTTAGTTCAATTTCTTTTTCTTTCTTGCTTAATAGGGTTATTTGTGGTAACTTGAAGCCTTTTATGGGTTTGCGATAGGGAGACCCTTTATCTCCCTATTTATTTATTCTTTGCGTGGAAAGTTTATCAAGTCTCTTACACTATGAGGAGAGTTAGGGTGCTATCTCCCACTTCCTTTGCAGCTGTAAGAGGCCAAAGATTACGCATTTATTTTTTGCTGATGATTGTTTGTTGTTTTCCAGTGCCACAGCCGTAGATTGTAGGGTGATTCGTCGAGTTTTGGACTGTTACTCGGTTGCCTCAGGCCAAGTTGTGAACTTTGATAAGTCTGCTTTGTGTTAGTAGGCAGATCTCTCCTCCGGTGGCTTGGAATCTTACTTGTATTATTGGGATCTGTCTTGTTGGGTGTCATGAGCATTACCTGGGTTTTTCTTATGTTATTGGTAGGAACAAATCCTAGCTTTTTTCCTCGATTAGAAATCTGGTGTGGGACAAAATCAAAGGATGATGCATAAATTATTTTTTGTTAGTGGCAAGGAGGTGTTACTGAAAGCGGTGATTTAGTCGATTCCCACATATACGATGTATCTATTTAAGCTCCCGCTTTCTTTAGTTTCTGAGTTTCATTAGTTGCGTGTTAGGTTCTAAGTGAGGTGCTGGAGATGGGGCTAGTAAGGTCCATTAATGTCGTTGGGAAGGCCTTTGTCTGAACAAAGCTGAAGGTGGGATTACTTTTCATAATCTTGCTATCTTTAACCGTGCTTTGTTAGCCAAGCAATGCTGGAGGCTTGTGTCTCACCCCTTTTCTCTAGCTACGAGGGTCCTCAAGAGCAATTATTTCGCTAGTTGCAGTTTCTTATTTGCCCAGACGCATGGTTCAGCTTCTTTCTTGTGGAAAAGTCTGATTTGGGGTAAAGGCATTTTTAATGCAGGTGCTTATTGGCGTGTTGGGAACGGAATGTTGGTGAGGATTTACAGGGATCGATGGTTGCCCCGGGCTTCTACCTTTCGGCCTTACTCTTCTCCGGTGCTAGGTTCGAACACCTCTGTTGATCTTTTAAAGTCAGCATCGGGTGGCTGGAATGAGTGCTTGATTCGTTCTACCTTTCTTCCAGATGATGTTGCCACAATCCTTACCATTCTTCCTTCGTTGGCAGCGCATCGAAGACTCGTTGATATGTCATTACGACAAGTTAGGACATTATATTGTTAAAAGTGGCTATCATGTGAGGTGCTCGATGGGGGCTGCTGCTGGTTGTTCCGGGCTAAATTTGATAGAGTCCTGGTAGAAGTATTTATGGCATCTGAAAATTCCAAATAAAATCAAAATCATTTGGAGGGTTACCATCAGTGGCTCCCTTCTATGGTTTGTTTGGCCAAGCATTGGATCCCCGTTGATGATTTGTGCCTAGTTTGCCATAGTCAGCCTGAGACCGTTGTCAATGCTCTGTGGGTTTGTAAAGCTCTAAAGCATGTTCGTCGTTCTGTTCTTTTCATGGACAGTTTTTTTAGCACTAGTCATACTCATTTTTTGGATTTCTTCCTTTCTTGTAAAAGTTGCTTATTGCATAAGGTGGTTGAACCCTTTTTGTTGTTTTGTGGAGGATTTGGTTTAACAGGAATATGATCGTTCATTCCCTTCCATCGTTGTCTACTGATCTCATTGTTAACTAGTCTTTTGCTTTTAGTCAGGAGTATAAAGCTGCTTCTTCGTCTTTGGTCCTAAAGGTGGTGCAGCCGGTGGTTAAATGGCCAGTTCCTCCTTGTAACCTGTTTAAAGTTAATACTAATGCGAGTTTGGATTATCGTAGGGGCTAGTCTAGGATGGAGATTGTGATCCGTGATAATGCTGGCTCGGTGTTGGCATTGAGTGCTCATAGGTATGCTGCTGGCTTCTTAGTTTTGATTGCCGAGGCTTTGACTATTCTGAAGGGCCTGCAGTTTACTAAAGAAACAGGTTTGCTTCCAGCTTTGCTTGAATCTGACTCCCTTATTGCTATTTCTGCTATCAATAGTGATACTATTCCTATTTCTGAAGTTGGGTTGGTGATTCATGATATTGTTGAGCTTTTGAATTTATGTCCTGGTTCGAGTATCCAGTGTGTTACACGATCAGCTAATATGACTGTCCATAAGTTAGCACGTTTTGCTCTTAATCTAGATAGATATTGTTTTTTAATGAAAGACTTTCATGTTAGTCTTCGTGATGTTATTGTTTCTAATAACTAGGGTCTTGGTTAATTTTTTTTTTCTTTTATATGTTGGTTCTTTTCAAAAAAAATAATAAAAAACTAAAAATATATTTAAAAAAATAAAGAACACATAATAATATACCTAAATTGTATTATTTATTATACATATAAGTATATAAATTGGAAAAAAAAAATAGAGTTCCGTACAGCTTTTACTCTCTCTCGTTGACAGTTGCTGCTGGCTCCCAATCAATCACCTTTCTCTCTTCTTCCGTTACTTACACCTCTCCCTTTCCGCCTTTCGTTCTCATATATACATAAACATAGAGAGCAAAAATTCATATTTTGAATTATATAAAATTCTTCTCTTCATTTCATGTATTATTCAATCGTCAATCAACCCTGTTATTAAATTCAACATACATATTCTCTAATTTCAGTTTCTTAGTGTGTATATATTTTTTTTTCTGGCGGGAAACACCATAACCGACTCCAAACGATCGTGGGGTTTTCTTCTTATTTTGGGTGGTTTGTGTGTGGATTGATTAGATAGACAGAAATATTGAAAAGGTTTAAAGGTTGTTGGGAAATTTGGAGTAATATATGGCGAATCCACCGGGTGTTCATCTAGAGCAGAGTCATGCTTCGTCTTCTTTCAATGGACCCAACCACAACAACACCAATTCGGTGATTGAGAGGACGGGTGCTTGTATGAAGCACAACCCAGGAATCTCCTCAGAGTGGACTGCAGAGGAGCATGCAATTCTTGAAGATGGGCTGCGAAAGTGAGTTTATTTCTGGGTTTTTTTTAAATTGTTTTTTTTTTTAATATCTTTATTGGTCTATTGTGGTTTTATTTGAAATGGGTTGTAAGATTGTCGTTTGAATTTTGAGTTTTTATTGAGTATTTTGGTTGCTTTATGGTGTTTTGTGGTTTTAAGTTAAATTGGGTTTTGTGAATCTTGGTTGAGTTCTGGTTATACCGGAGTTCTTGGCCTGTTGATTGGTGTTTTGATACTTAATTCGGTCTCGGAATTTTAGTCCAATTATGAGGTTATTAATTAGTTCTTGTTTAGATAGTTGATGTTTTTGGTTCTTTTTCTAGTGGTGAAATGGATTGCATATGTGATTTAATTTTGAGTGATAATTGTGAACTATTATCACTTGAGGCGGTTGGTGACTTTGCAGGTCCAGGTACCATCTGTGCTATAAATTACAAAACGTTAACTTGGAAACCTCCTCATTTAACCTGAAAACAGAAATTTTTATCATGTTTTTTTACTGTTCCACTTCTCCTGGTTTTGGCCAATTTTAGGTATTTTCTTCATATTTGTGTTTAATAGCCTTCAGAGCATGAACAGATCAGAAATGAGAAGCATGAAGCATGATCAAACTGCCTCACATCACACATACATTAGATTTTGTCTTTTGCTGATAAAGGGAAATGTGTACATTTGTAATTTGCTAAAGATTAGTACAATCCCTTGCTCAATGTTTTTAAGTTCCATTTGTTGTTAATAATCTATCATTTTTTTTCCTTTGTGTTTTTTTTTTTCCATTTGGATCATCAGGGTTCAGAAACGTGTCTTAGAAACACTTGGGGATGGATCAATATTTTGTTCATATCTTTTTATTTTGCTAGCCTTTTCTCAGTCTCTATTTTAAACTTAGTCAATTTTTCTTAGAAATTACCAATTACCTTATGCGGCCCAGCTTCACTGAGAGCCACTTAAGCTGGCAATAACCCTTGGACAACTGATTATAATGTATCAAGCACCTTCCTATAGCTAATCACTATTTCAAGTTGAGAAACAGCTGAATATGTAACCTTGTCCTATGAATTGAAGTAGGAAAATGGAGGCAGACAATTTTTTCTTCCGATTTTTCCAATATAAACAATTGGGAAATGAGAATTGATCCTGGTTTCTTCCCTCTTTTTCAAGTTTTTTTGGTCACTCTTCACATTTAATACTATTATTTATGGGCATATGAAAGTAGTCTTTGCTTGTAGTAGTTCTAATTTTTGTTTTTTAATTGAGGAAGTTGTAGTTTAGGAGTTATTTATATTACGTACACGGGGTAGATTTATAAATTGCAACTTGATTAGATGTGCTCCATATGTTAATATAATTTTTACCTCATTGTTTCTTAATCTGTCTTTTTGCTCAATTTTCTACTTTCTCTGCAAGTGGTGCTATACTAAAAACCTGCTTTATTGAATGAAATGGCTATCAAATTGTTCTCATATCTGCATTAACGGAAGAGCCTACTTGAAGAAGGAAAGGGCCAAATTTCTTCTGATGTCCTCAAAATAGCAGGGTTTGTTAATTTGAAGGAGCACAACAGGGATCATCATTGCTTTATATTAATTTTTAGTTATCTCTTTGATTTGGTCATGCTGGCCTGTCATCGTTGCTTTCACTTAATAAGTCTTTCACATCTATGCTGGTAACCACTTCACTACCTGTCATTCCACAGTCCGGGACATGTTGTACAAATCTGACTAACCATGTGGTTGCTGTTTGCTGCTTGACCTCCATGGGCTTGATTTGTTTTGTATTTCTAAATTATTTGTTCAGTATAAAAGCAACACTTCTATTTTGTTTAAACTTCGAATGAGAATTTTTAGTTTTCCAATAATTTTTTTAATCGAGCAGTGACAACACATTCCAACTTTATGTAGTTTCTTTTCTGGCATACACATCATAATTGTTGTTAAATAATCATTCTGTTTTTATTTACTGAATGGTTGTTGGTTGGAAGCTTGGTTGTCATGGTTTTTTGAATTGAGTTCTAGATTGCTGGTCATATTATGAATTTTAATTGCTATGGTCAATCAAGTTTCTGGTTTTAGTGTTCTAGGACTCTTATGTACTATCAGTTGCTGCAGCAATTATTTTCTTACAGGCTTTTTGAAATTATAGTGGATTATTGTTGCATGACACGCCTTACGTAAATCACAGTTGTGGTCAGTAGCTTCTGTTAGTTGCATATGTTGTTACATTGTATTATCTGGCAAATACGAAAGATTATAATCTGTTGAATTCTGTATTCTAGAATATAGATTAGTCAATAGTTGTTAGCATTCTAGAATATAGATTAGTCAATAGTTGTTAGCTTGTAGTCAATAGTTGTTAGCTTGTTAATTAGTTTTGTCAATGGTTGTTAGATCCAATCCCTACTTCTAAGGGATTGTGTTCCCTCTCTTTGTGTATATATTCATGCTTATAGTCAGTAAAGAAATATAGAAAATTCAGAAATCTTCATGGTATCAGAGCCTTTTCCAGCCTAAATCAGTTTCTAATTTATTTTTTTTCGGCCAAAAATCAGTGAGGAAGTTCCACTTCGCAGCTGCTCTTTCCAGCAGCCCCTTGTATCCCCCTTCGCTGCTCATTCCGGCCGAAATCAGTCTTCCATTTCGCCGCTGCTCATTCCAGCAGCCGCACATCTCCCTTCGCTGCTCATTCCGGCCGACGTTGCTTCGCAGCTCCCTAGGCGTTCGAAGCTTGCGACGCCAGTCCACTGTTCTTGTATCTCCGCCGCTGTTCTTCATTTTTTTTTTGGCCGCCGTAGCTTCTCTTTCGCAGCTGCTCATTCCAGCAGCCCCTTGGAATTGGCAGTGGTTTTTTCAGTTGCCATATTACAATATAATCCCTGATTTGTTTGAATTGCAGCTCCTGCCCCTAATTTATTTAAATTACGGCTTCTGTCCCTAATTTATTTAAATTGCAGTGATTGCCAAAAAAAAAAAAAAAATTATTTTTTTCTGCCCTTTCCAGCAGCCCTGTACCCGGTCACAAATTGACTGGTAAAAATTACCTCCAATGGTCCAAATCAATCCTTATCTCCATTAGCGGAAAAGGAAAAGATGAATACCTGACTGGGGAGATACAAGAACCGACCAAGGCAGACAAAAGATATCGCCAGTGGAAGACTGAAAATAACTTGGTAATGTCATGGTTGCTAAACTCAATGAATGCCGACATCAGTGAAAACTTTCTGTTGTATGACACAGCAAAGGAGATATGGGATGCAGTACAGGAGACTTTTTCTACTCATGATAACACAGCTGAGTTGTTTGCAGTTGAAGGAATCCTGCATGATCTGTGTCAAGGTGATGATTCGGTCACTCAATACTACACGAAGCTCTCTAGATTATGGCAGCAGGTAGACATATTTGAGAAAGAAGTTTTCACCAATCCAAGAGATGAGGCCACACACAGGAAAAGCATTGAGAAAAAGCGAATTTTCAAGTTCCTGTTAGGGCTGAATCGTACCCTTGATGATGTGAGAGGACGAATTATGGCAATCAAACCATTACCTACTCTCCGAGAGACTGTTTCTGAGGTGGTGCGCGAAGAAAGCAGAAGGAAGGTAATGCTTGGCTCTAACAGCATCAGTACACAACCAGATGGTAGCGCCTTGGCTATCCATGGAGGGAAGTTCAACCAGCCTAGGAAGCGACCATGGTGTGAGCATTGCAAACGGCCAGGTCATTTCAAGGATAAATGTTGGAAACTTCACGGAAAACCTGCTGATGGGCAATTTAAGAACAGTGGGGACAGAGATGCAAAAGGTTACATGGCCAGTGGGAATGAAGGTGTTGTAACAGATTCAGTTGTACACATTCAGGAGCAATTGAATCAGCTGCAGAAAATGGTTTCGGGTTTAAATGCCTCAGTGGTTGGTGCCGGATCTATTGCTACTAAAGGTACCTTCTCCACTGCCTTGAATGTGAACAAGGAGGTCCCAGGTCCTTGGATTGTGGATTCAGGTGCAACTGATCACATGACAGGTGATGCTAGGGTGTTTAGTACTTTTGAGCAATGTCAAGGTAACTATAATGTCAAAATTGCAGATGGTTCTCTGTCCAAAGTCACAGGGTGTGGTTCTGTTATTCTTTCAAAAACTCTAACCCTGCAGTCTGTGTTATATGTTCCAAATTTAGATTGTAACCTTCTTTCCATATCCAAACTCACTTCTGCTGAAAAATGTGTGACTAAATTTTTCCCCACTTATTGTGTATTTCAGGACATGATTTCGGGGAAGACGATTGGAACTGCTGAGATACAATCTGGTCTCTATGTCATCAAGGCTGAAGCTTCTAAGGGTATACAAGGTCATTCTGCTGAGTCCAAAACTTTTTCTCTTGAGTCAATGTCTAAGTCAAATAAAGAGAGTATTGTTCTGCTTTGGCACTATAGGTTAGGACATCCTAGTTTCCTGTATCTAGAGAAATTGTTTCCTGACTTATTTATTAATAAAAGTTCAAAAGATTTTCATTGTGATTTCTGTGAGTTGTCCAAATATACTCGTTCTGTGTACCATCCTAATAGATATAAAGCCTCCAAACCATTTGCTTTAATTCACAGTGATGTTTGGGGCCCTTCTAGAGTCCCTAATATCACTGGTGCAAAATGGTTTGTCACATTTATTGATGATCATACCAGAGTCACATGGTACTTTCTCATGAAAGAAAAGTCTGAAGTCACCAATATCTTCAAAAATTTTCATTCATTGATCAAAAATCAGTTTCAAACAAAAATTCAAGTGTTCAGATCTGATAATGGAAGAGAGTTTGTAAACCAAGGGTTGAGAGAGTATCTTTGTAGTGAAGGGATTGTCCACCAGACCACATGTGTAGACACACCTCAACAAAACGGTATTTCTGAAAGAAAAAACCGCCACCTATTAGAGGTAACTAGATCCCTGTTGTTCTGTATGAGGGTGCCAAGTCATTTTTGGGGTGCAGCCGTCCTCACCGCTGTACATCTTATTAATAGACAACCCTCAAGAGTATTACACTTTAGAACTCCGTGTCAAACCCTACTTGAAACTTATCCTCATACCCAACTTATATCAACCATTCCTCTCCGTGTCTTCGGTTGTACAGTGTTTGTACATGTTCAACCTCATTACAGGGGTAAATTTGATCCTAGAGCTGTTAGGTGTTTATTTTTGGGTTATTCTCCTACTTAAAAAGGATATCGATGCTACAACCCAAACACCAGAAAAATTCATATTTCTTTGGATGTTACCTTTGTTGAATATCAACCTTTCTTTCCTCAAACTCAAATTCAAGGGGGGAGTGAGAATGAATTTCAGGTTTTAGATCAGAGTCATAGTCATGTTTTCCATAAAAGTTCATCCGGACCTAACAGTGAGTCTCATCTTCCTAATGTGCATGAAATTCCTCTTTTTGAGTCAAACGTATCTCCTATTTATCCAGAATTGACAAGTAAGTTCCAAGCAGAACCTATTGTATATTCGAGGAAGCCGAAAGAAAATGAAGATGGACCAGACAAGATTGTACCTCTGCATGACCAAGAATCTCAACTGGAATCAGTCCACATACCCGATTCCAATAATGAACCCTTGAGTGATCCTAGCACCGGCCAAGATACTAACCAGACCAGTGAAGAAGTTCCTTCAGATACTGAAATACCTATCGCCCTAAGGAAACCGATAAGAAAGTGCAGAGAGAGACCTCTTTACCCTTTGAGTAAGTATATATCCTATGAGGGCCTTTCATCTAGTTACAAAATTTTTGCTCACAATATTTCTCAAGTGTCTGTTCCAGTAAACATTCAAGAGGCTATGTCAATTCCAGAGTGGAAAAATGCAGTTATGGAAGAGTTAGGAGCACTTCAGAAAAATAAAACCTGGGATATCACAGAATTGCCAAAGGGTAAAAAGGCTGTAGGATGCAAATGGGTTTTCACAGTAAAGCATAAAGCAGATGGCAGTGTAGAACGCTACAAGGCTAGATTGGTGGCAAAGGGTTTTACACAGACCTATGGGATCGATTACGAGGATACCTTTGCTCCAGTTGCTAAATTGAATACAATCAGAGTTCTTCTTTCCCTAGCAGTTAATCTCAACTGGAAGCTTCACCAAATGGATGTGAAGAACGCTTTCCTGAATGGAGAATTGGCAGAGGAAGTTTATATGGAAGGCCCTCCAGGCTTAGAAAATGCATATGGGGACAAAGTCTGTAAGTTAAAAAAATCTCTGTATGGGTTGAAACAGTCTCCCAGAGCATGGTTTGAAAGGTTCACGAGAGCCGTAAAAGGGTTTGGTTATACTCAATGTCAAGCTGACCATACCTTATTTGTCCATCATGCTACAGGTGTTATTACTATACTCATTGTGTATATGGATGATATGATTATGACAGGTAACAGTGAGGAGGAAATTCATAAGTTAAAATCCTTTCTAGCCAAGGAATTTGAAATCAAGGATCTAGGAAGCATGAAATACTTCTTAGGAATGGAAGGTGCAAGATCGAAAGCGGGGATTTGCATAAATCAGAGGAAATACATCCTGGATCTTCTCAAAGAAACTGGGATGACAGAATGTAAGCCGGCTGATACACCTATGGACTATACGACGAAGTTGGGTCTCATAGAAGAAAGCCCACCTGTAGACAAAGGAAGGTATCAACGGTTGGTGGGGAAACTGATCTATTTATCCCATACCAGACCGGATATTGCATTCCCGGTGAGCACCGTTAGTCAATTCATGAACAGTCCGAATGAAGAACATATGGGAGCAGTTTTGAGAATTCTAAGGTATTTGAAGATGACACCAGGACAAGGCATATGTTTCAAGAAAAGTGACGATAGAGGTATTAAAATCTTCACAGATGCAGATTGGGCTGGTTCAGTGGTAGACAGAAGGTCTACATCTGGGTACTGTTCCTATGTTTGGGGTAATTTGGTCACTTGGCGGAGCAAGAAACAGTCTGTGGTCTCTCGTAGCAGTGCTGAAGCGGAATTTCGAGCAATGGCTCATGGAATTTGTGAGGGAATTTGGTTGCAAAGACTACTAAATGAACTCAAAGTTCCTATGGTTAAGCCAATGGAACTGTTGTGCGATAATCAAGCCACTATTAGCATCGCAAAGAATCCAGTGCACCACGACAGAACAAAACATGTGGAGATAGACCGGCATTTTATCAAAGAAAGTTAGAAGCAGGGTCTGTCAAGATAAGTTACACTTCTACCAATTCTCAGACAGCTGATGTGTTTACTAAGGCTCTACCTAGAGCATCTTTCGAAGGATTGTGTTCCAAGCTGGGTATGATCAACATGTACTGCCCAGCTTGAGGGGGGGTGTTGAATTCTGTATTCTAGAATATAGATTAGTCAATAGTTGTTAGCATTCTAGAATATAGATTAGTCAATAGTTGTTAGCTTGTAGTCAATAGTTGTTAGCTTGTTAATTAGTTTTGTCAATGGTTGTTAGATCCAATCCCTACTTCTAAGGGATTGTGTTCCCTCTCTTTGTGTATATATTCATGCTTATAGTCAGTAAAGAAATATAGAAAATTCAGAAATCTTCATAATCTAGTTTTGGTTCCATTTTGGTGGGCTGATTCGGATACGGTCCTGTGGTCCTAACCTTTGGTGTTTTTGCTTGAAAAAGTTCTCTTACAACTTGAACCTATCCACCTGAACTCAATTGCACCTTGAGTTAGTTCCCTATATAGGCTAACAGGTGAAATTGAAATTGGAATACCAACTAGTTGCTTTTTTTCAAGTGAACAGCTTTCTTAATGGTTAATGGGAGTTAGTTCATATGGCCAGGGTAGGCCCTCTATGTTCAGACTGGTTCATTGGACTGTGATCTTGTGAAATGCTGCTGCCCATCAACATTAGAAAATACAGTTATAAATAATTGGCTGTCATCACAGTCGTCATCTTTATCATTGTGATCGTTATCATAAAGAAAAAATTTCTTTTCTTTGTGACTGCTGGAATGCCAAGCACTGCTCTGGTTCATAAGTTAAACATTTCATATTCCCATTCTAATTTCTTCATTAGCCCCATGATCTATACTTCATTCTGTAAATTATTCTTGTAGCTATAATTGATAGTGCTGTAGAACTTGTAAACTAATGACAGAATAATGTTATCCATCCAGGAACATCTGATGTTTATTTACTCTATTTTTTGGTTATAAATTTAATTTCTGCATTTATTCTCTTATGTATGAGTAGTTCATCTGGTTGATGTGGTTCTATTCTCCCTGCAGATACACATCAGACGCAAACTTAATTCGTTACGCTAAGATAGCTACACAGCTACAAAATAAGACAGTCAGGGATGTGGCATTGCGTTGCAGATGGATGGCTTTAAGATTTGTAGTTTTCTTATTCTCTGGCTGGATGCTTTCCCCTTTTTGAGATGCATGCTTCCTGTGTATTTTTTTCATGTGTCAAAACATTTTACATCTCCTTTCTAGTTGAGTGGCGGCTATAATCATTAATCGGATAGGCAAGAACTTCTTCGTTGGGGTCCATTGCTGATGGTTCTTTAGTTGTATTCAAGAATATATATAGAACATGCAGAGTTCAAAAATACCTAGATCAGTGCTTTCTAATGTTGTAGTCAAGTGTTTTATCTAATAAATTTCTTTGTCCAGAAGAAAGAAAACAGCAAGAGAAGGAAGGAAGACTTAACGAGGAAAAGTAAAGATAAAAAGGTACAACCTAGTGTTATTTTGTACCCTTTATTATTATTGGGGCGGGGTGGGGGGTTTGACAAGTCCTTTTTCTTAATTATGTGATTCATGTCCATGCATGGTTGGGCAAATATGCACTCGATTTAGCCACATTAGTCTGCTTTATTGATTGGATATCCCTGCATACGTCAAATGATATATTCGCCATTGGTTAAGGAACAATAGAAAATGGAAGTCTTTGTCCCTCTCTCTGAAGTTAGTAAATGGAAGAATAATATATCAGTTACAATTTCAGTAAAGTTTGTGATTTTAGCAGAATTAGTACTTAGGAGATGCGCTTGCTAGTGAACCTACATCATTAACTATTGTGACAAATTGTCATCATTATGAAGTGAACAGTGTTCACTTATATTCTAACATGAAATTGTCATCCGTAAAGTGAAGTGTATAAGTTCAGATTCTATCACTTGAATAAAAGATCTCATCTCTTTTTTGGTTACTAATGCTTTATATTTGTTGAAGAAGGTAACTAAATATATGTCCGTGCCACTAATGATTATAGAAACTAATTAAATGTTGAGATTTCACTGATTATATTTCTGACTAATAAACATTTTATGCAGAAATATCTAGCTAGCCTCTGAAACAAATTCTAAATGAAAACTAAATAGTGAACCCACCAATACTTGGATTAACTAAAACAATTAACTTATACATTAGAGTTCACCAATTACATGGAACTCATGACCAATGAATATCTTTAAGATGGATCCCACCACATGTTAATGTAAATAGTAATAGATAAACATTTAATGATATTCTTCTAATTAATATTTTAACAAAGATTTTTCATCATTTATTGTTTTACAATTGATTTGCCAAGTAATATGTAGTAGATATTTTACTTGTTTTATGGTTGGAATATTGGATAGGAATTGAATGAATTAACTTTTGTTTCATTAATTTGTACTCCTTATTTGCACTTGACTTAAATGTTATGTTGTTTCGTGCTTGTTGAGTTTGCCTCTAAGTGGTCACACAGCTTTAGCTGAAAGTTGAGAGGCAACTGAGGTTTTTAAAATTTATGGGGAAGACATTCGCTGAAATATTAACTTATGGTTGTATCTTGATTAGAAGGGGAATAGGGTTGGTTGATACAACATATATTTATACAAATGTTTTAAAATGTGATTGTGATAGACGGACCGACAGGTGCTCAGTGAACATCTTTTGGTTTTAATTATTAGGAAAGAGTTATTGATTCTTCAGCAAACTCGGCCTACTTCACTGTGCAGCCCAGTGTTCCTCCTTATGCAACGCCAATGATTCCTACTGGTTGTGATGATGGCATGTCATGTGGAGGTCAGCTCTGATACATATTTACACTTTCTTTGTTGTAGCTCTGAAGAAACCTAGCAGTATTGAAGCATAAGCTTTCAAGTTTATTATATGTGACTTTTATCTCCTTTTAACATTTTTTATTGTTTTTGTTGTTCTTTTTGGCTAAATTATATTTTTGTTTTTTTCATTTGGCTAAATTATATTGTAGTTTTGGCTTACCATTCTGTTCATGAATTGTGCAGCATTCATAAAGTTACTCTACATTAAGGCAAATGAATTGCAGATAGGCTATAGAGATAAATGCATAATTGAATTAGTGGGTTTTTTTTTAATAAATATGAAACTTCTGATCCTGATGTGTTATCTTTCACTGTAGAACTTTAATGCAGCAGAGCAGGGCATGTACTATTAATGGTTTCCGAATTAAGAAGATCTGACCATCTCTATGTTCATAGAATGTTACTGCAACTTGAGCCTTTTTTAAAGCTGTTCAAATTGGTTTTGCTAAAAATGTTTGATCGTGCATTTGTTTTGGACTGGAAAGAGATTAAGATTCTTATATTTTGTTGAGAATATGGTCAAGATAGTTGACAAGAAAAAATGTATAGTTCTTCATAGCTCATATTTCTTGAAGATAGCTTAGTAGCATTTGTCAAATTGATGCTTGGGAAGGTTAAATTCAGGGGATTTTGATGGGTGGATGTGAAGAAGGATATCCAGTAGATTACTTGGTCTGAGGATAAAGCAAAGAGGAAATTTAGGAGGCTTGTTGGTTTGAAGTAAAAAATTGGGAACTATTTGACTTAAGCTGGGATAAATTTGTATGAGAGTATTTTCTTCCACGACCAGTCTGTTCTTATAATAGTGCTACTTTGGTACATAACTCTAGAACTTGTGAATAGGAATATATATGAGGGAGAAATGTAAATTTAATGATGGTCAAGAACAGCTCTCTTTGACAGGTTTCAAGTGATTGGTAATATCAGATATGCTCTTATATATTCATGAAAGTTGAGAAAGTATATGTTTTCTTTGAAGTCGAATTGGGACAATAATTGGATATAGGTGTTTTGAGAGTTATCATACACGGTTTCTCTTGGTTGGAAGGGAAATAGAAGTACTTTTGTTATGTTTATAAATTTACCACATTGAGGGCCATTTCATTTTGGCTTTTTCTCTATGATCATAGACGGGACTTGGGAGCATGATACAGAAGAGGTGGGTTGGATTTAGTGTTTACCAGTATGTTCAGTGGAGCAGAGTCACATTAGCTTCACTGATTTATAACAAAGTGATTTTCAAGTGTACTTTTATGCTGATAAACAGAAAGGGCACTAGTGAAAAGTTGCCATTTTATATTTATTGTTTGATGCTGCTTCTGTGATATGCTATTACATGGAAGATTTTTCTTCTTTCTTTCTTTTTTTAATTGTTTGCTACAAATAAAATGTAAGATATTTTATTTGTGTAGTTTCTTTTTTTTTTTTTTCCTTTTTTTTGGTCATATTTATCAAGCATACAAATATTGGATATCTTCTACACTTGGTTATGGTATGTCAAATTAAAAATCAGCATTGTGGTGTCTGCAGCCATTGGTGGTTCCATGGGACAGATGCTTGAGCAGAATGCACAGGTCATCCATCAAATTTCCGCAAACCTTGAATCTTTGCAGGTGAAATCTTATGTTGAAATTGATTGATTTTACCTTACTCTGGCTATTAGTTTGGAAAGCATCTTATCCTTAAAATGCAAATTCTTTGCCCGCACATTTGACTTCTGTGTATTCATGATGAATATGAATTTCTTTCTGAAAGAGCTTGATTTATACTGTCTACTTCTCTGAAAATTGATGTGGATTTTTATTTATTCCTATGTGTTTGATGTAACGTCTTGTCTATATTCCTGTACGTTTGATGTACCTTCAAAAGTATTGTCTATATTTTGCTCTCTCTCAGTGCAAACAACTTGGTTATGTTTTGAAGTTACGGGTATATCGGGGAG